>VMKM01000335.1:0-400511 GCA_008360985.2 Macquaria ambigua
TATTGAGTCTGAGAGATGTTAGAGGCTTACTCACAGTCTCTATCTATCTATCTATCTATCTATCTATCTATCTATCTATCTATCTATCTATCTATCTATCTATCACTGAAGAATATTTTATTTCACATTCACTGACACAGACCAGTCACCTGTCAAACACAAATCAATGTGGACATAGTGATGAAGTTCACTGATAAAACATGTCATCCATCCTTTCTCTTAGCTTAGGGGTTCTCTTTGTTCCTTACTAAAAGTGTCTCTCAGCAGCTTTGTGAATAACTTTTTTTACCTTTTATTCATGAACATGTTTCACATTATGAAGGACAGTAAGCAAAAAGCAAATACAAAAAACAAACAAAAAAGCAAACAAATACGAGGTCATGGAACGATCAGTAAATCAAGGCAAATTTGCCTAATTTAAAATAAAATATTGCACATGGAACATACAATAATTATAAAATATCTGTCTCATTGGCTAAATAAACACACCATTTTCCCACTGTTTTTCTCTTTTTAGAGTTGTTTGAAGTAGGTCAACTGTTCTAGAAGATGTAGGTGTTTAACTATATTGACAAAGAGGCCAGCAGTAGGACTGTTTTTCTGAAGCCAATATTTTGTAATGGCCTTATTACTTGCTGTCAGCAAAATATTTAAGAGGTAGGTATCATCTTTACTCAGCCCATCAGGGATATGTCCAAGATAGAGGGAGGTAAATGTTGTACTGTTATAAAAAACGTTTTTGAGATGACTGTTGCTACTTCCTTCTAGAAAGTTTGACTAAAGGGACAAGACCAGAAAACATGAGCATGATCAACCATGATTTCTCCACATTCCCTCCAGCAGCATAGCTGAGTGCCAGTTTGTTTAGACTTCTGTTTGGGAGTGTTATTCCAACAGAAGTCTCTCCAGGTCTGGGAGTTGGTGGAGGACGACTGGCCTGAACCTGGGTCCATGACTGTGACCAGTGTATCATCTGCATACAAACTTACTTTATACTCCACTCCTCCTATAGATATACCCTTTAGTTCTGTCTCCTGTCGTATTGCTTGGGCCAGGGGTTTGATTAATAAATTGAAGACACTGGGGCTATCTGGGCAGCCCTGCCTGCAGCCGCGTACAAAATTCTGTCAGTATCGTTATGTGTCTGGTCACTGATGCATTTGATCTATACTGGGTGGAAGGCAGGAGGCTAAGAGGCATTTTTACATTTAAATTGTAGAGGAAGTCAAATGAAGATGAATAGATCTCATTCATGTACAATGTTGTTTTTCTCCCAGCACTTAACAGGCTTGCTAATGCTAACGCAGCCAGCAGCTATGTGTGAGCGGTGCTCTGGGGCTACAGTTAGCCAGTGTTCTGCCTTTTGTACTTATATATATTATTATTATTATATATAGTATTTTATACTTATACTATATTTTAATGATGCCTTAATCTACAGTCATCTGTGTCCAACCATGACCATCAGGCCGATTCATTGTCTCACCTCTGCACCCGGTAGACTCGTGTCCAGGGCGGCACCAACGCCAGGATTCGGGCCACCAGGTCCACCAAGGCACTGGGTGTGTAGCTTTTGTACCGGCCTGTCTTCCACAGCTCATACAGACCCGTACCTCGGATCACGAGCGTTGGGTACAGCTTCAAACCATCGGGCCTGAACGCTGGATTCTCAAAAAACTCCTGCAAGAAACACATAGAGAATGGCATTTCTGACACAGTCTCAATTTATTTGACATTGTCTGTTTTACCACACTTTACGGACTGAAAGTTATTATACACCGATATATCTGCAGTTTTAAATTTGACTGTCGTGCTAACAGATAGATACGTAGCTTCTTTAAACTGAGAAAAGAGGTGGAAAAAAAGAATGAAGAGAAAGGAAGTAAAAGTGGTTCTACAGAAATGCCCGCAGAGTTTATTTCATTCATATGGCTTTTCGTACATGAGCAGACAGCGTCAAAGAAAAGTGTCAGAACATTCAATAAAAAAAGGGTCCATTTGCAAAGGCAATGACTCCTAAGCATAAAAGCAGACATCCATTGAGCGTGTATAAAGCACATATCAAAGAGGCAGCACAACAGTGCTCAGTTATTCAATTGAAGGAGACAAATTTTGGTGTCTGGTTTAGTGCAGTGAAGGGAATCAGTGTGATTTCCAGTCATTCTCCTCCCCTCTGCACTGACTGCCATGATCAGAACCGTGAAGATCTGGAATCGAGGCACATTCTCCAAAATAGGCAGCATTATCAGTATCTCATAATCTCTCTCTCGTCACAGCTCATAATCACACGAGGACATGTCTCACATGGCCCTGCAGTGCACTAAACATAAAAAGGAGGGAGGGAGAGAGCAAATCTGACAAATAACTGCTTTGATACCAAAAAAAAAAAGACTAGACACTATTTTGGGGATTTTGCACCTGCTACCATTTTGGATCACATATCAGAGCTCCTGTTGGTCGGCGGAGAGGAACCCTGTTAAAGATGCCTCCCCCCCGGGACAGGGAGCATCTGTACCCGAGAGATAAGTGAGAGAGGATCTCAGGCTGGGAGGAAGTTGTAATCGAATTTCATTATCAGGACAGCCATGATAGACGCAAGGAGGATGCAAGGTTCTCCTGCTGCAGCTCTCTGCCTACTGCGGTCCTCCAGTCTGATCAGGACAATACATACAAGCAACAGATAATGGCTGAAAAGGAAGCATGTTTGAATGAATGTGATTAATGCAGACAGAAAAGAAAATGAAGAGATCCCTGCTTCATAAGCTGGCAACCAGCAGTGAAGAGCTCTGTACTGAGACGGCCTGAATGGAATTTTCACGGAAGTCGTTTTATATTTAAGTAAACTTCAGTTGCTATTTGCATCATATTTGCAGCATTTGCTTCCCATTCTCATCAAATTGGATAATGCTAGCAAACAAAATCTATGAGCTGGAATTGTCATTCATGCTGTCCATTCATTATATTTTCCTGCTTAATCGTTTTAAGGGTCACAGAGCAGCTGGAGTCTAAGTGTAGGATGGGCGGCACAATTATGGCTCAAATTATCACCACAAATACTTTGATTAGTGTTGAGATAACAAATATTCATCCAAATCTTTCATCTATTCAACATAATTGTTTTATTTAAGCCCTTATGTGTGGACCTTTATGTGACTATAGCACCTTTAATATGATTCTAATGGCTTAAGGTTTGGTTTGTAGAAAAATGTAGACAATCCGGTGAAAACTGGTACAGTCCACGTGTTCCCATTCATTCTCAGTGTCCCTGGGTCAAATTCATTTTTGATACTACCACTTTCAAATCCTACAAACAGGGACATTTTTACAGTTACAGAGGATTGTCTTTGATTTCAGATTGATTTTCAGCCATTTTGAATTTTGTCCAAATCTGTTTTTTCACTACTAGTAATTTTAAGCAATCGTCACCAAATCTTGTACAGAACATCTCTGGACCAACATCTCTGGCACAGGCACGTGCTCTGAACAGCCACGCCCGGAATTAAACCTGCAATAACTGATTTTTTTGGCCACTTGGGGGCAGTGCAACAAGCTGTAAACACAACACTCACATATCATCACCTTCTCATCATCATCTAAAGTTGATATATTGATTTTTTACACATCGAGCAGACACAGAGCAACATAAGCATTCATTTGGAGTCATGTTTCTGGTCACCTGATGAATTTAAGTCCAATATTCACGTTCCTTTTGGTTCTGTTTTTGGTCTCTACCAACTCTTGAGAGAAATATCAGGCTCTTTAGCTGCTAAGTGCTCCATTATGTTAATCAGATAGTCTCTAAGATTGTCTGTCTGTCATTTGGTGCAGGACAGGTAACATACAGTGGGTTTATTTCAGCTTTTTATGCTGAAAACAGCTCCTAGCTGCAGCTGAAAACGACAATAAAGTTGCGGGCCTTAAAACCAAAACAATGAGCTAAAAGACACTAACAAGCTCTTTAGAGATGAAGATAACTGCAGATCCCTGTGATAATCCTGTGGCTATCACTATGAGCAACCTCTTATACATGACATGTAATCTTTTGATCTGTTGTTAATAGAAAAATATTGATTAGAGCAGCTTTAAGTCTTTACTCTGTAAAAAAAAATAAAAATAAATATTGACTCAATAGTAGCAGATGCAACCAAATCAAAACAATTTAGCCACATATATAGAACACAGATGGTTGCAGGTTAACTGTGCAGTGAAAATGCTCATCTGCAGCATTGACCATGTTTAAGGAGCAGAGATCTGTTTATCACTGCATGCTCAAAACAAAAGCCTCTGACTGGTCAGTTTACCTGTGAATAGCTGGTCCATATTTGATGCACAAGAGCAAGCTCTTTACATGCAAATACTCGATATCTCTTAAATAATTAATATCTTAAATTGTGTAAGCCAAATCTGTATTTGCACTCGCAACACGTCCTCAGTCCATTATAGTTAAAGTCTTTTAAGTCGTCTAATTATCAAAAACTTTACCAAGCAACCAAAGCCAAACATGGACTTGGGATGCTAATTAAATTGATAATTTCAATGGTTTCTTCTTATTGTATGTATTGTTGGCCATCACATAAAAGCATACAATATATTGGGACACTAATACTACCAAACAAGAGTTTTAACTTAATATACACATTTCATTTTTGCACAAAATGCAAGTTACACCCATCCGGCTCCATTCCCTTTTTATGTAAAACAGAGTTAAATTGAGGGTAAAAGATTAAAGGTGCACTGTGGAATTTTCTTGCAAACAAACAAAAGGTCAAAACTCCACACGGTACCTTTAACAGAGGCCAAATGGAGGCATCCTGGACTAAGGCTTACACTAACTTGTTAAAAATATAAAATGTGTCCCATGATTCTGAGGTCCAAATGAAAAACTCTACATTCATCTCTACCTTATTTTTCCCCATCTTTTCTAATATTTTCCACTACTTCCACTTCCTGTCTTCCTCTCTAGATGTACCCTGTGTTCGAAGAGTAGCAGTGAATTTTATGGATCCCAGGAAAAATCCTGAGATGCTTAGTTTGGATCCTGGAGTGAAGATGTTTAGGAACCTGCATATTTTCCCCCACTCACCAGCACGAAGTGTGACATGGAAGATTAGATATGACGAGGAGGAGCAAAGGGGAGCCACGCACAAGTTGTACAATCTGAAAGTGTCAGTGTGATAAGAGAGGAGGGGGAGAGAGGCAGAGAGGGAGACGGTGTGACTGGAAGAGGACAGAGACGAGAGAGAGGAGACAGATGAAGTGACGGGAGAGATGGGAAGAAGAGAGACTGTCTGACAGAACAGAAGAGAAAGTTACGACTGGAGAGGAAAGACAAGAAAAAGATAAAGTGAAAGATAATGGAGAGGAGAGAAAAGCATGAGGGGAAAGAGACAAACAAGGAGACAGGAGAGAGGAAAATATTGAGACTGCACACTGGGGGGAAAGAAGACAGCAGAGACAAAGGAAGAAATTAAGTGTAGGCAGAGGAGAAGTGACAGAGAAAGTGTTACAGGAAATCAGAGAAAGAGACTCTGAGGGCCAAATACACATTTAATCTGCTTCCTCTCACTGTGCCGACCTGCTGCTGCCCTCCATATTACCATCAAACACACATTCACACACACAGAAGCGGTTCAGTAAACACACACACACACACACACACACACACACATCGAGGTAATGTAACAAATCTGCAGGAAGACACAGACTCTCTTCCACAACTTAAATCTTTTTCTGTGAAGATGAAGCACTCAGAGCTGTTGATGCTCAGAAGATTGGAGGTGTCCTGAATGCCTTCAGTATATTCCCACTCTCCTCAGTCAGCGCTAACTACAACACACAAAAATACCCTCTAAAAAACTGAAATAGTGCTTTGCTTTCACACAACTCTAAATAACTCCAGCATCCAATCAGGCTTTTTCAGGAAAATCAATAAGACAATGGTTAAATCTTGCGTTTGTTGTCCTCTTTCTGTGATTAAATAACTAAACTGTGCATCACAGCTGACATCTAGTCAGCAGTGATGCACAGCTAGTCAGCTAGTTTTAAAACAGAGAAACACATATTTTTCTGTTTCTGTTGTCAGACAACTGAACAAGGATAAAACTGTAATTTGATCACGGCTCATAAATACTACCTTTTAATCAACAGTCATTCTTATGCTGCTGCATTGGGCAGCTGATCAAATTATTATTATTATTATGATCGCCTGACGAAATACGCATAAATACAACACAAAGACAGAAGCTGTGATCGGCTATATTGACATTTAAAATGAGTCATCACAGAGGAAGTTAAAGGCAACAGAAAGTGAGCTTCTTAAAGAAATAGTTTGACATTTGAAATCTGCCTACTACACTTCAGTTTTGGGGGGATTCATTAGTGAGCTTTAGAGATGCTGGTAGGTGGACTTTAAGCCATGCTTGCAGTATGGGTCTGGGGATGGCAAGGTTGGTCCGTGGATCAATTGGTCCACAAATTGTTGCCCAACCAGTTGTAGGAGTAATTGTTGTTGAGATAAAAAAATATCAACAACTACTCAGAGGATGAATCCCAGAGGATGAGGTCCCCAGAGGATAAATCCTGATGACTCTGGTGATCCCCTGGCTTTTCCTCTACCATCACCAGCAGGTTGACAGTTGTGGTTTTGAATTAAATGTCTCAACAACTATTGCATGGATTGCCCTAAAATTTGGCACACACACTCATGTTCCCCTCAGGATGAACCTGATGATCCCTTAACTTTTCATCTAGTGTCATCATCAAGTCAAAATTTGTATTTGTCCAACACTTGGTTTATGACCAAATACCTGAAAATCTAATGACATTCCCATCAGCCTCAGCTGTACTTTTGCATTATGACACTAAGATGGTGACCATGGTTAACAGTATACCTGCTAAACATCAGCATGTTAGCATTGTCATTGTGATCATGTTAGCACGCTGGAATTAGTATTAAACTCAAAGCATGTCACACTGCTCTTTTAACTTTACTGCCACACGGTGCCCGACCAGACGTTTGTCATCGTTTTCCAAAAGCTCAGTTTTCCAGTGTTGAAAATGCCTTGGTGTGAACAGAGGACCACAACAGAGATGAAAAAACACATGTACTTTAGATTTAGCCGGCTTAGTGTAGACGTTTCATCAGTCAACCCCTCTGAGCAGAACAAAACTGTTTCCACTTTACATCTGAATGTTCCATCTCTTTTTCGTTGTCTGCTCTTGTTTCATTTGTAGCTCATTACAGAGGAAAATTGAAGTTTTTAACTTTTTCACCTCTGTAGACTTCTCTATTGTAATGCAAAACCCTGTGAATCACCACACTGCCAGTAATCAGAAACTGTAATAAAAAACAGTTGAATTGCAAGCTAAAGGAGAGAGAAATTGTTACTATTGCTGGTTCTGAGACAATGAGTGACATATTTTGATAGGAGTCACAGGGGTGCGTCAGAGTCTCACCTGCACCAATTAGTAATATCTATTATTTTCCTTCATTCTGTTTTCAATCACTTGATTTCTGTTTTATCAATGTAAAAAAACCCAAATGAGCTGACATTGTGCACAGCCTCAAACTGAGTCTTCATTTGCATCCTACAGTCAGGCATGTTGGGAAGGAGCATGGTTTGATTCTGCACATTCACATTATAGCTGTGTTTCCAATCAGAGCTGTAAAGTGAGCCTGCTGTTGAGAGACATCTGACAGGATTTTATTTTGAGTCACATCACAGTTGGGACTGTGAGTCGACTGTCACAGCTTTTCCGTTTCTATTTTTAATATGCTACATGTAGGACCTACTTGTTACTATACCACTGTGAGATAAGTAGTGATGACGCACCCTGATGCCGAGCAAAAGAAGAAGACATGATTGCTAATGTCACAAACAATAAACTTCATCATCGACTTGGTGCATAACTTTACTGGTGTTATTGTTAGTCTGGAGTTTTTACTCATTTTGTTTCTCGTTGCTATTACTTTAGTTGGATTTTAATTATTGTGTCATATACAATGGACCATGAGTTCCAGCTTAACTCACTGCAGTGAGGATATACAGTATATTTACCCTTTTATGCACATTTGCATGCCAATCTTGAGCGGAATACAGACTATGCAGTGACTGACAGTTGTTTCCAATCCAACAAATGTCCTCTTTGATCAGCTCAAAACCAAACATGTCTGTGAGCATGACGAATGTTTAAGAACGTGTTTTGATGGGCGTCCTGGTGATCTAGTGGTTAAGCCACATACCATGAAACATCCCTGGTCGGGTTTCTGCCGAGGAACTTTGTTGCATGTCATACCCTTCTCACTCTCTCTCTCTCCCCATCTTTCCTGTCTGTATCTACACTATTAAACTGTCCAAGAAGGCGAAAAATGGCAAAAAAAAGAAAAAAGAAAATCATTTAAAAAGAAAGAAAAAAGAATGTGCTCTGACATCAGTGGATCTCTGTGATATAAAAAGAAAAACTACAATGCAGACAGAGTGGCCTTTATGATAAAGCCATTGGTTTAAGGGCCTTACACAGACTATAACTGCCCATTGATTAATACATGGTGTCCATCCAAACTAAAGGCAATGGTTAAAACCCAGAACAGATGGTATGTAACACAAAGCAACAAACATTTCACCCAGGGCCAGATGCATGACGTTCTGTGTAGAATCATGACTAAAACTCTGCATGCACAAAGACAGAAATATGCATAACCATTATTTTATTTTCGCTTGATATATATGGTTCTGTTTTACAACTCTCTATAATTGTGATGCACATGCGCGAGCCTCATTTGCACTCCCACAGTTAACCATGAATGGATGAAGACAGCCTCCCAACCAACCGTTTGCATATCAATACCTCTGTCAGTTTCCCCACTCTTCCCTCACTCTCACGCAAAGGAGAAGTGACATTTTGCCTATTGTGCCACATCAGCGAGTTTCTCCAACTATACAAGAGCGACTGTCATTACGCACGGCTGTGGCTATTAATAGCGCCCGCATCATCAATCAACCACATGTATCTGTAAACCATCAACAGTGGTGATATCTCAGTCATCACTATCAAAATGTAGACTCCACAAAGTGCTTCACAATAAAAGACCAAATGAAAACATCAACACAGGGACATAGAATGATGCCTCCAATGTAATTAATAAGAAGGATAAATTTGATCAATCTTCTATTCCATTAATGCCATATATTAGACATTCTTTACCAAAACAGGAAAAAAAGTATTTATTTAACAGGGAAAAATGTAATCTTCTATTTCATTAGAGCCATGTTTTTGACATTCTTTACAAAAACAAGAAAAAAGTGTATTTATTTAATAAGAAAACTCTTCTATTTCATACCTCATAATTTCATAAAGCCAAATATAATATTAATAATTACATTTTGTCCTTATTAAATAATACTTTTTAAAACTTTTTTCATGTTTTGTATTTCTAAAGATATGTTTCACTGATCAACATAAAGTGTGACTTCAATTGAAGCATTTAATCTCTGCATTCAAGAAAAATATCAATTGAAAAAATTGATATTGATTAGGGGACAATGACATAGCTGGATAGCTAGATAGTCTTGTTGTTAAACATACTGTCAAATTATATTTACTGTTTGTCAACCGAACGCAATGTTATTGACTTTGAATCTTGCTAGCATAACGTTAGCTTTCTGTAGTGAACAATGTTTCCATTGTATAAGAACCTTATGGGATAGTAATGATTGTTCCAGGTATTAGTCAATCCCTCAGGTGTTACCAGGGAAACTGAGTTATGGCTTGTGAAAAACTTTAGATTTTGATTGCAAACCGCATAAAAATAAAAATTAATGGTCTTAATTTTTTTTCTGGTGTATAAGCGTAGTATAACCGTATAACCGTCTGACGCATAGTGGTGAGAACCTCCCCGTCGTCCATTAATTCCTGATAATGGACACCTTGTCGGGCATTATCCCTTACTTAACCTAATGCTTTGCAGTGTATTATACCAATAACATTATTTTGTCTTCTATTTAGGAGCATAATGCTAGGGGGTCACATATGGTATGCAATAATTATTTCTACTTAGGATTAACATGTAGTTTTCTCTTTTCAAATTCAAATCAAGATATCACAATCATGATATGGTCCAGAGGGAACGACATTTCATTCTGATGTATAGCTGTATATTGAGGAATGACAATAAAACCTACTTGAACTTGGTGATATCACTTATTTATAATGGTTCCCTTGTATGGTCCTCACCCTAACCCACTATTACAACAACAAAGTATTACTAACTAAGCTAACACTGTTGGACAGCTGTGTGCTCTTACAAGTGGAGGCCTGACACCCAGAAAAGACCAGAGATGATCAGCTCAATGTATAATTCTGTGTAAATAATCTAAAATGTTAAAAAATAACAACAAGTCACATTTGTGAATGCTTACAATAAACTGCTCCACATCCCTCTCCATGCCCACGTTAGGCAGGTCTGGCATCATGTGGGCGACTACTTTGAAGCCGGCGTCCTTTGAAAGGTGGAAAGACTCGCACACAGCTCGCACCGTGTGGCCTCTGGAAGAAACGCACATGTACAAAAACACAGTTTAATGATAAAGCCTGAAGGTGAACACTAATCTATCCATCACACGCCATCAGACCTGCTTTCTTATCTACATCCGTCAGCTCATTCCCCCTACGACCTACTGACCTGTTGGTGTCGCGGGCCACGTCTTCATACACACTCTGGACTCCTATCTCCAGCCGGGTGCAGCCATAGCCCAGCATGTCGCTGAGGTGTCGCTTCAGGCAGTAGTCAGGCCGCGTCTCGATGGTGATTCCCACACACTTGGTGTTACTGCGCTCAGAGTACCTGCAGGAGGAAACTGTCGCAGTCATTTCTGTTCTGCTCATAATATTCTTATAATAACATTCTTGCTTTGATATAATAACGATGTTTTAATTTGACTATTTAGTCTTGCTGACTATTTTGGAGTGCTCTATATGCTGGGATCATTTAGCAACATTAATTTAGATGCTGTGAGTTTGCACGGCTCATTATCCAGACAGTTAACACTAACCTCACATTAAGGACACACTAATGCAATAAAGGAAACAGATGATAGCAAAAACAAAATGTTTGCAATGCAAAAAATGTTAAATGAGAAATTAATGTGTGTTTACTTTGTATTAAAAGCAAGTTAGGTACTCACAGTATATTATATATACACACACACACACACACACACACACACACACACACACACACACACACAGAGGAAACAATGGCATCTGTATCAATCAACTCATCATCATCATCATCACAATATTCTTATTCTCATATTTGTCCAATTATCAGGCCATAAACATTACACCCAGAATGACTCCTCCAGTCCTTAAACTCCAGGTCTGCTGATTAAAGAAGTTATAAAGCACTAAAAGAAGCAGCCAGATGTAGAAGGTGACGCAGTACAATACCTTGTCATTCTATAAATGTAATCTCAAGCCTGAATCTGACTCCACTGCTCCTTCTAAACTTATCTTGAGTCACTGATCGAGATTGCAAAAACAACACAAGCGAGCGAACACATCTCATCCCGACACACCAGCCAGCTGTCATTTTCTCCACTCCAGCTGCTCCAATGACCATTAGCTCCCCTCATGCCAGCTAATATTCCTTCTGATTCTGTAGCTGCTGGCAATAAATGTCCATCTTTTACAGTCTGCTGGCTGATTTACACCAATTATAGGAGTTTATGCTCCAGAGAGGATGATCGGATTGTTTGAGATGAATCAATAAAAAGTCTATTATCTCAGGCGATTATCTCGAGGTATCTTGCGGCTGTGATCAGATCAGGAGCTGGGTGAGCATGGTGAGAAACAGAGACGTGAGCATCATGCACGCATACTTTCTTCAAGACACAAACACACATCCCAAATATCACACACACACACACACACACACACACAGGCGGAGATAAGGGCTGTTCCCAGCCAAACCAAGTGCCTCCTCCTTCTCAAACTGAGCAGCCGCCACCACAATTACCCCAATCATAGCATCTTAACAAAGAATGCTGATAGCAGAGCAGGGCAAATTCAGGCAAATTCACACCTGCAAGCTTACTCACACACACCCCGCCCCATAAAAACACACTCACGCACACGGTGACAAACACATGCACAGAAGGGAGGAGACACACACTCACACAAACTGGCCACTCTGGCCTTATCAGACTTTACGGAATTAAATAGCCCCTGCTGACAAACAAACAGCCTCAGTCCTGTGAAAAAGCCATTATTTGGTCAAATCGTCTATATGGCGTCTTTAACTCTTCACCAAATGGGCATTTCTGCTTTGACTCTGAATCTTCCCCAACTCATCTGAAAAGATGCTACTCATCCATACCGAGCAGACGCGCGGCCAATTTAATTCAAAGCCGGTCTAACTCAGTAAGTGAGAAATCGATGGAAGTAACTAAAGAGGACTTACTGAGAGTGGCCTCACTTATTTCTTCTTGAATTCTGAATAGGTTCATTCAACAGCTTAATCTGCAGAGATAATCATCATATCTTTGCTTCCTACAGGATGTTTGGTGTTAAGTTGTGGTAAGTTTAATGGAAAGAGGGGCAGAGTGAAGTGGATGTTAAACATATCGTGGTGCAAATTCGCATAAAAATATGGTACAATACTTCCTATGTTGTATAATACACACAGAAAAAGTGTGTTTTTTGCACTGAGAATGGTTGGGAGGGTCAGTGCAGAGAAGAAAGGGATGTCATGCCAAGTTCTTAATTATAGTTATGTCTAAAAAATGTCATTATTTAAAAATTAGTCGAGGAGGAGACATGAACTTAGTAGGGCTGAAGCAATTAGTCGAATAATGGATTATTTGAAAGACAGAAAATGAACTGAACAGGTTTTATAATTGGGTAATCATTTCAAAGTAATTTATCAAGGAAAATTTGCAACATTCTCTGGTTCCAGCTTCTCAGATGTGAGGATTTGCTAGGTTTCTCTGTTTCGTCGCACTGAAAATTCAATAGCTTTCAGTTTTTAACTATTGGCTGACAAAAAAAGAAAACCCATAGGCTTTTTTATTTTCTTAAAACATGTGTGTATATATATATAACTCAAAATAACCCACAGAGTAATTGATAATGAAAATAGTTATTTGCAATAAAACAGTCACTCTGCCTTGCTAAATGGGCCTTATACTTCTCCTTGAACCATATCTTTTATTTTAAGTTGATTTAAGCAAATCTATGGGAAACAAGTATCCATCAGTAGAGGAAAGCTAAGTGAATGAATGTAGGGGAAAAGCTGTAAATGGTAGAGTAGCTCCCTCTGGTGGAGACTATTGTTAATTATTCTCAGATATGGTACTTGGCAGTTGCAAGGTAAAAGACATATAAATACTGAATGGGGATAACCTTTTATTCCAAGATAAAGATAAATATAAACATATCAAAATTGCCAGTAATGTTGCTCCAGAACTGTATCATAGTGGTCAAATAGGAACATATAAATACATAACCAGCGGTGGAGGAAGTATTCAGATCATTTACTTAAGTAAAAGTACTAATACATTGTAAAAAGATCCATCTACTACTTTACAAGTAAAAGTCCTGCATTTAAAATGTTACTTAAGTAAAAGTATGTAAGTATAATCAGGGAAATGTACTTAAAGTATTAAAAGTTCTTGATGCAGAAAAATGTCCACAGTGACTTTTACTATTATATATTATATCAGTAGATTATTATCACTCATGCATTAATATAAAAGCAGGATTTTACTGTTGGAGTTGGTTGAGGTGGAGCTAATTTTTTTAACTTTGTATAGTACTGCAAGTAATGATTATTGTCATTACTGATTGATCTGCTGATTATTTACTCCATTAATCGATTGATTGTTTTGTTAAATTTCTCAAAATAATGAGAAATGCCGTCACAATTACCCAGAGCCCAAAGCGACACCTTCACAAAGATTTGTTTTGTCCAACCAAAGGGTACAGTATTGCATGAAAAATGACTTAAAACGATTATCAAAATTGTTGCCAATTAATGTTCTGTCAATTGACAAATTGTTTAATTGACTAATCTTTTCAGCTGTACCAGTATAAACTGTGGGGTACTTTAATGTATAACAAAACATCATATATGTAAAGTAACTAGTAACTAAAGCTGTCAGATAATTGTAGTGAAGTAAAAAGTGCAATATTTCCCTCTAGTGGACTTAAGTACAGTACATGAGTAAATGTAAAATTTAAATAAATAAGTTCATTTAAGTCAATTTAAATGTAATGCATGAAACCCACAGTGAATACGCCCCCTCTGCCTACAGTAGGGACACCCTCGCCTAAATTCTCTTCAGAGACTAATAATCAGAGCTCCCTGACCGAGCACCTGCTCCCCTCCTCCTACACAATTCACACCATCACCGCAACACTGCATCTTTTGAACTCTGTCTCTACCCCCTACTGGTCGTTGTCGTTAGGCTTAGTGCCTTAGTGTTTTAGTGTCGTTCACCTCTCTGTTCATCTTTAGCTGTTTTATCTCTGTTCAAGCTTTAGCATGTATTGTGTCTCATCCATTAAAAAGAAAACACTTCATAGAAGCGACTGCTACTATAGTGTGATGTGTTATTGGTACGAGACATAGGGGACGACACGGGCTGAAGCCTCGTGTCACTGAGTACCTGACGGCCTCGGCCACGTTGTTGGAGGTGTGTCCTGACAGGGCGTCGTGCAGATTCCTGATGAAGTAGTCCCTGTACTCCTCAGGCAGAGCCATGAAGGTCCCGCCCATCACTATGAACTCCACCTTATCCACGCTGTGACCCAGCTGCTTCAGCTGCGCGTCGCACAGAAAACACACAAGGTTTTGTACAACCAGTAACAGAGCAATATGGCAATATTGAGACATTTTATTGGCTGTAATTGGGAGTAGGCATCCTCCCACAATCCAGAGACATGCAGGTCAGGCTAACTGACGACTCCAAATTGCCCGTAAGGCTGAATTCAGACCAAATCAGGTGCTGTGATGAAAACGCCAGTCCTCCCATTCATTTGAACCTGAGTAGTGAGTTTAAAGGATGAATCAGGCTGAAAGTGTGACTGTGAGCGTGAATGTTTGTCTGTCTCTCTGTGTCAGCCCTGTGATTGACTGGTGACCTATCCAGGGTGTAACCCGCCTCTCGCCCAATGTCAGCTGGGATCGGCTCCACCCCCCCACGACCCTCTAAGGACAAGTGGTTATTGATAGATAATGGATAATTGGGAGTAAAGTAAAAATAATAATAGTAATAATGTTCTCTACAAAAGTTTGATCATAATATCTTGCAAAACAAATTGGAATTATTCTTTCAGCAGCAATTGCACATACAACTGACTTCCAACAGCCAAAACTCACAGAAACAGATGAGAACTTTAGCAAATTGAGATCCAGATTTTTACATAAACTGTTGCTTTAATGAATGCCTTTGCTCTGCTGCAGACTAATGTGGCTGTAAATTCAAATAATAGCATATTTGGGGTCAGGTCTTGGCAGGCGGGTAAACCCCATGACACTCATTACTGTATACTAAATATATTATAAATGGTTACGATTTGTACATGTATGCAAGCAAAGCCTATCACTGCACAGAAGCCGATTTGGGGAAATGGCAGTCTTAGCAACATGTACATCTTGTGACTATGTACAAGAAGACAAATTCCACAGGTACTAAACAGAGGCTGATGTGTCAGGCCACTAAATTGGATTGATTTTTGTGTAATGGTAATACCAAGCCAAGCCTATATTGAAGAGCCATTGAAAAGACAAAAAATAAATAAATGGCTGTATACACTGCAGGGTTACACTGACCTGCTCCACCCGATGTCTGGTCTGAAGGTAGGGGTCATAACGTGCTCGGATTGCTCTCATGGACGTTGGCTATCAGAAAGAGAGAGGGACAAAAATGATGGTGAAAATGAAGATCTCAGAGAGTTAAAGACTTTGACTCTCTGACTTGAGAAATTGGACTACAAACTGTAAAGACAACAAACAAACAGAAAATCAAGACTCTCTTGATGACACAGTAAGAGCACAAATACAAAAGCCGTTATAATAACAGTAAGTAATATATCAAAGTTATGGATAATGTCACAGTAAGCAGGGTGAATTTACAGAGAATAAGCACATTTTACCGGAGACAATCTAGAAGAAGAACATGACTTTGAGCAGAGTAATGTGCGCCTGTAAACTAACAGAAAGGTGGCCTTGAAACTACCTTACCTCATAGCCGGTGTAAGACTGTGTGGAGTACTCAAAGTCTGAGTCTGGTCCACCAGGACAGTAGCTGCCAGAGTAGAAGTTGAAGTACGAGTTACATTGAACAAAAGAACAATACATCAACACACATGTCACAAAACTGTGACACGTAAGCAATGAAAACTGAATTCCCTTCTGAGGGTTTCCATCTTACTCTCTTGCCGTTTTTGTCCTTTTAACTTGTACTCCTGTACATTCAGTACATAAATTAACATTTATTATCTGCAACACAATTAAGCCATCTTAATAAAAAACAAATACAAAGCAACACTTACACACAGATGTTGCCTGTAAAGCTGATGTGTGGACATCGATGTGGTTTGCACATCACAGCCACAACTGCAATCTGCGTCAGAGACAGAAGCAATAAATAGGTAATAAGGTATCTTTCAGTGGCTCCAACTTTCAAACTTTCCTAAATATATTCTGTCCAAAAGCAATCGCGACAGTCACTGTCTATTTCAGTATGCTACAGTTCATGTCTTCATTTGAAATGCATGCAAAACAAAAACTAAAGCTGATAAAATGTTCAACCTTTAACATTCCATCCATTTTCATCCTATCATACTGCATGTTTGTTAACTAACTAACTCCTCCAACAAACTACGTGGGAAATTGTGAGAAATTTTGAGGAAATGAGCCAATCCCACTACATGTACTGCAGGGATGATTCCTCATGTCACTGCAATTTTTTAGTATGATGTTACTTCAAACTGCTAAGCTAAATGGCACATAATACATTTCAACTGTTTGGTTTCAGCCTTACAGAGTACAGCATTAAACTGCTGAGCCGGGGTCAGAGTAACAGACAGGAACTTGAGGGCTACGTACCCCACTGGCAGTGCGGATGGGTTTGGCCTTTAGTTTGGGAACCAGAGCGCGGCGGTATTGTGGTGGAACAGCAGCGATGATGTCTACCAATCGAGGCTGGGCTTCAAGTCCATATTTAGCTGAAGTCTTAGTCTTCACTCTTTTGAAAACAGATAAGAATCATAGGTAGAAAAGAATAACACCGTCTAGTGTACATGGTAGAAGGAGAGCATGTTTGTAGTCATTTGTAATCCTGGAAAATAAAAGCTGAATTAAAGCAGTGAAATGACTAGCCAAAATGATCTTATAGTATGTATTATTATGTTGTATGTGAGTGTAGAAGGGAACTGTGAGCTACACAATAAAGGTAGACAGAAGCCAATACCAATACTCAATACTTTGTTATACCCATGGCCAGTACTGATTCACACATGCATTTTTTCAGGAATGCAACCGCAATACAAGGAGTACGTGCACACTGGAATCACAGCTCCATTTAATTTTATTAGCAATTCTGTTGCTAATTGAACAGTTGTATTGACATACTGCCAGAAAAAAACAATTACAAACAATCCCACAATCAGCCAATTAACAACAGCAAACAGTTGACTGACAGTTGCTTTTTAAAGCTGATGCCGGCCTTTGCATTGGTGCATCTAACACACTGCACTGGGTTCTTAAAAGAATTTATCATATGATTCAAGACTTACATGATGATAAATCTATAGTCAGACTTTACTGCATGACTGACTGTTTATAATTCTTCAGCACTGCATTTAGAGCACAGGAAGAAGTGAATGATTTTATAAATATGTAAAAAACATTTATGTTTTATATCTAATATAATGTGTAGACAACATGAGTTTCCATCCATACAACTGTAATAAAAAGCTTGTGGTGTCTAGTTTGAACTTAAATAAGATGATTACATGGGGCTGTATGACAATACAGGTGAAGACTCACTTGTTAAGATTGATGTCTTTACCGTCTTCATGGGCTTCAACCAGCTGCTTGATGACATCAGCAATAGTCATCATCATCAGCTCAGCTCGGCTGAGATCACCTGACAAATAGCATTGATCAATATAATGAGATTACTATTTTTCTAGTACTTCAATGAAAATGTATAGTAGCTGTATTTACTGTAGTTCCCAGTACAGCTAATGTTAGCTAGAAAATGAGCAACAGTACAGTTTACAAGATTAATTGTCAATAACTGAGTGCATTAAGGCTTTAGCATGCAGTGTTTAAAATCAGAAAAATAATTAAACAGTTATACACAGTCATACCGCTGTCATCATGTTATGAGACGGAGGCAGACTTGCAGTTAGCATTAGCAACAAGCTACAGCCAGACTGACCAGTTTAGAAAGCCATTTCAGACATTTTAAACACTTTGTCACACACTCACTCTTTTTCTTTGGCTTCCCCATTTCTTCCTTTAGGTACAAAGTCCTATTTCCAACGGGTGTGTACCGGTTTGAGGAATTACATCTGTTATTTCACCCGAGAGGGATGCCAGAAATAGTAAACAACTCCACGTTGCGTCCAAACACGACTTCTGTCGTACGTCACTTGAAAGTGTCGTAAAATGGCGTGAACGCGCCGTTTCCCGTATTAAACTGCCGATTATTAAAGTTTCTAAAAGGTTCCAAGGTAAAACAGTGCCACAGTTTTATCCCTGTTGTATCAGTTTGATTTGCATCAACTGAGGATATTTTAGTTAATTTTTGCTTAGACAAAATCTCTTTTGAAGGAAAAGCACAGACTTGTAATGCATGTGGATCCACACTGTGGCGCTGAATTCCCTCTCAAATCAGTTGTGCAAGTGTGTGCAGAGCAGAGCGCAACTGGGGAACTTGGAATCTCACTAAATCTCACAGCAAATCCCTTTAGCTGCGAGTTGACATGGCTTGACTGATCTCTGCGGGAAGTTTCAGGAAATGCAACAGGTGGAAGAGCCGAAGGAATGAACTGTGTACTACCGTAAGTGTTTTTAGACTTACAAATAGAAACCAGGGTTTCACAGTATTACACTGTACAGAGGTCAGTTACATTTATCAGCGGTCATTATGAAAATATTTGACCCCTCTCTGTATGTTTGCTGTTATCCAGCTCTCGTTAGCGTCCCAGGCTAGCTGCTGTATACTTGAAGGTGCCTGTGGGCGTCGGACAGGGAAACAACTGCGCAGTCACACGGTTTGTCCACTGCTCTTAACAGTATAGTTTGTACTTTGGCTTGTTATGTCTTCGTGGAATTTTTTACAATCTGCTTGCAGTTGGGTTTAAGTATGAATATTGTAATAACAAGCAGGAGTCAGTAGCTTACTGTGTTTATTTATAGAGATTTGTGTCTCACGCAATGAAGCTGCGTTGGAAAAATAAAATGATGTGTTCAGGTGTAGTCTGGGGAAATATGATGGAATTCTAACGTATGCAAGGTTTTGTTTTAAGTACACACAGAGTATAACCGGTCTTACTTGTGTCCATTCATTCGTGTGCTGCAGGTCAGGTGGCACCATGGATGACAACAGCCTCAGTCACTCCAATGTAAAGGTCGCTGTTCGTGTGCGACCAATGAACAGGAGAGGTGAGTAACCTACAATGTCACACAAGCCTTGTGACAGTCACTTATAGCAGTTATGAGTTGGACCATACAGACACTCATTAGTGTGTTTTTCACAGGTCAAACAAAGTTTTTTTTTAAACAACTCTGCCCAGCTCCAAAGGGACTTATCAGCACTGCTGCAGCGTTCTTTCGGTTTGTGAAGCCAGGGTTAATTTGTAGTTTTCGACAAACAATAGAGGCTTCATTCCTGTGTTTTACAGAGTTCGTTTTTCCCGGCCCTGCTCTGAAAAGGTCTAATTTGTCCCTCTTTGGAGAAGTTTTGGCAGGAGTGCTGTGGGAGTGGAAATGGAAAAATATGGAAGGGACAGTGATATCATATCCTGACAGAAAAAGGGACTATAATGCATGTACAGTGACATGTGTAATGCACTTTCACTGGCCTGTGACTATAGATAACAAGCTTTTGTGTGCTTCCTTGAACTTACCTTTAATTTCATGTCACCTTTCCAGATGTGTTTCCACAAAGCTTTTTTAAACTACAAATGTGACTTTCAAAATTAAGTGTAACAGTGGAAAATCTCAAGATACACTTGCCCTAATTCCTGCTCTGACAGGAAGTTCCAGCACTGTCTCCGCCTTTAAAATCTTCTGCTGTAGGCAGGAATGAGGAAGAGAAGCTGATACCCCACTTTTCCTTTCTGTCTGCTCAGGTAGTAGTGAACTGGTTGTAATGTTTGCACAGGCGAGTCCTGGATGAATCACCATCAATAAAACTATTTCCTGCTTCTCCATGCTGAGCAGTTTGTGTTCCGATCACGAGGAACTGGCGCACACACACAGTGTATGCCACCTGTTATTCTGTGATGAGAGTTGTGTCAGTGACTACTATGGAAAGTTATGATCACCCGTACATGCTCTTTAAACTCTTTAAACAGTATGATGACTGTAGCCCTTTTGCAAAAGCAATCTTGTTCACTGAACATTTCAGATCTTGTTTTATGTCCAGAAATTACTACATTAAGCCCAATTTATCTGTCAGCAGTCTGGTATTGGTTGTATTGCATGGAAAAGCATACTTTTCATGTTATTGTTAAAAATACATCCCTTTTCTCATTGACTTCTGTTTCAATCCAGAAAAAGACCTAAAGACAAAATGTGTGGTGGAGATGGAGGGGAACCAGACAGTTCTGCATCCAGCCATCACCAACATGAACAAAGGAGACCCCCGGTAAGCTGCAAAGAATCACACACACCACTTTATCATGTTATCGTTAGTTTAATGCAAAACCACTCAACTTTTGAAAGCTGAGTCATTTTGCAGTTTACTTTTTAGTTTATATTTTTTCCGCTTCTGCCGTAGCAGGTGCTAATCTTTCTTTGGTCCCGGGCCATCCACAGCGAGGTCACCATGGGTAGCCACATTATTTGTTTGCCTTTGTCTCTTATTCACAAAATATTTTTGGGTGATTATGGTGGAGCTTTGGGCTTGAGTCACATGACTTGGACTCAAGTCAGAATTGAGTCATGAATCTGATGACTTTAGACTCCACTTGACATAATAAATAAATAAAGAAAACCTTCTGATTCTGGTGCGGAATCATAACGACTTGTTAATGCCTTGTTTAAGACGCCAAACACAAAGTTGGGACTTCTTGGTCTTAACTTGGGACTTGGCTCGGGACTTGTTTGTCTTGACTTGGGACTTGTTGGTCTTGACTCGTGACTTGACTCTGGACTTGTTTGTCTTGACTTGGGACTTGGCTCAGGACTTGTTGGTCTTGACTTGGGACTTGACTCGGGACTTGTTGGTCCTGACTTGAGACTTGCTGGACTTGATTTGGGGACTTGGCTCGGGACTTGTTTGTCTTGACTTGGGACTTGTTGGTCTTGACTCGTGACTTGACTCTGGACTTGTCGGTCTTGACTTGGGACTTGGCTTGGGACTTGTTTGTCTTGACTTGGGACTTGGCTCAGGACTTGTTGGTCTTGACTTGGGACTTGACTCTGGACTTGTTGGTCCTGACTTGAGACTTGCTGGACTTGTTGGTCTTGACTTGGGACTTACTTTGTGCTTCCTCTGTATTGTAGTGGAATAATAGTATTGGAGGTTTTTACTGGACACTGTCTTTATGCCATTTGTTTGAAGTTTGTCAAAACAATGCCAAATCAGGGTCCATCTGCTTTCAACACTATCACACAGTTTTCATCAGCTGACAGAGTTTGCTCAGTTGTCAGATGGATCTGTTGACATGTGAGCGTAGTAGCTGATATGATTTTATCCGTAGCACTTGTAGGACTCTTTGTCCATTTTGGCTTAAATAAAAGTTAAGCAAGTTCATTCTTGACCTTTAAATAGTAGTTCTACAACATAAACCCAATTCAAGGTCCACTTACTAGCTTTTTCCGGAGCTTCGAACATATCACACAATCTCAATTTGTGGATGGAGAAGTTGTTTTTGATTGCTGTGACCTTTATGGGTCCACAATGGATTACTTCAGCCAAATCTCACATGATTTAGTTTTAAATGGAAATCATGGAATGATTATTGTTATTTTGCTCATAGAATGACAATTATTAGTGAAATACTGTGTATCACATCATATGTAGGAATAAGCTAATACTCCCCCATAGCCCCCCTGCCTTAATGAAATTGGCAACACTTGTCTTTACAGGTTTTTAATATTTTTTTTCCCCATTTTCCTCACAATTTGTAATGGCTAATTTCAGTAGACAAGTCCAGCCTCCCAAGGCAGGATGGCAAAAAGGAGGTACCACTACCTGGGATTAAACCACAGACTGTATATAAAGATGGACGACGCGTCTCCTCTTCCTCCCACTGTACAAAAATGAAGCCAAAATATCCTGTATACGGGCGCTGCCATCTTGTGCTGGTGACATCATTTGGAGCCAGAGTCTGCGCAGTAGTGATTGAGTTCCCGCCTATACAGCCGCCTGAGCCAATCGCGAGCACACTCACAGTTGTCAATCATGACGTGACACCCCGTTTTTATAACATCAAATAACTAATTAAAACCAAACTGATCAGTGAAATGAACACTTGCCAAAATATCCCGAATACAGTCGCTGCCATCTTGCACTGGTGACGTCATTTAAAGCCAGAGTCTGCGCAGTGGTGATCCGCGGTGGAGCCGTGGTATCGAGATCCCGCCCGACTCAATCGTGAGCACACCACAGTTGTCAATCATGATGTCTCACCCCCTTTTTATAGCATCAAATAACTAATTAAAACCTAACTTATCCGGAAAATGAACACTTGAACAAACATCAACGTGATAAGAACTACCAAACATGTCAGAAACCATCTCTGGGGAAATTTTATTTGATGTGTACTTTGATTTTTCAGTTTGGCCCATGTCCCATCCGCCAACATGGAGGGGGCGGGGTTTATGACCTATACTGCAGCCAGCCACCAGGGTGCGATTGAGATGTTTTGGCTTCACTTTAGGGGAGCTGTCATGTCGTCCATCTTTATATACAGTCAGTAGATTGAACCCAGTTCTATGCAGTGGCAGGTTAATGTTTGCCCCATTCAAGTGTGTACATATACAGTAATTACAGTACAGGAGTTCCACAAATTTAATTCCCTCAGGATTACTGGCAGATGAGTTTATACGGACGGACCAGCCAGTTTGCTTAGCACCCAGTTCCCTGGAAGAAGCTCAAATCTAACCCTCACCCCACCCATCCTCCTTCTATTACTCCTTTCCATTCTTCCTCCTCCCTCTGTGTTTCTTCCCTGCATCATTCCTCTCTTTACAAAGGGTGTGTCTGTTCTAGCTCAGTCCTGCTCAGGTAGTCAAGCCATGATTTAAAGGAATAAGAACAAAGGAGAGGACAATGTCAAGATTCAGATCCAAGACTCAGTTACAGTTATGCATCCAGTCAGTATGGAAATGTGTCTTTGGTTTAATATTATATCAGAACTCACATCATTGCAAAACGGTAACAAAATGACAGATGTTGTGGGTGCAAAATGTGCATTTATTGGGTTAAATTGACAACATGCCACTGGGTATGTGTTGTATGTCTCCATATATGTTTGCTGTTGACAAAGCAGTCCTTTTTCCTCCTTGCAGTCAGCCAGGCAGTGAGTCAGAGCAGCGAAGGTAGATGCTCCCTGCAGGTTTTGGCCCCTTCTCAGGTTACCTTTTTCAGTAAATATGCCTCAGGGCAACCCCTCCAGACATGAGAGCATGATTCTCTCTCTTTGCAGAAAGAGTCTCATATTTCATAGTTATCCTATGCATTTTTTTGTGTGTATGTATCTGTGTGTGTCTCTTCTGCCCTGACACGCTTCGGCTGCGGTATGCTTCCCCTTTGGGGCTCAACGTGAACAGATTTTACAGGCTAAGTGCAATGCAGACAAGCACTTCTCCCACACTGATCCCAGAGCAGCACAAGTAGGAGAATCAAACTGACTTTGAGCAGCCAATAAGCAAGTATTTTTTACTGGAAAGCATCAGTTTCTGTATAAAGGCAATCTTGATTAGTTTCCCAGTAGAATATATTCTATTATGAGCATAATTTGTGTTACAGGAAAAACTTTGTTTGTTGGGGGAGTCATTGACCAGCCAATTCCACAAGGTTTCTGCTTAGTCAGCTCACTGCCTGGCAGGTTTAACTGAATTGCTGCATGAGCCTCAGGGGGTGTTAATATGTTATGGCACCCTTGGTAGCTGCAACCAGGGATACAGCAGGGGCTGTCAGCCTCTCAAGATGGTAGAGATTAATAAAGCTTTGGGTCTGCTTTCATAACTTTGGAGCCCACCAATAGTCAGCACGCCTGTAAAACTATAGCTTCATGGACCCCATTTTACTGCACATGCTGTAAACAGACCTTGAATTGTTGCAGGAATATTTATCAGCCCCTGCAGAATAATGTTTAGAAAATGAAACTGAAATTGTGAGCCTTTCTTATCTGAACTCGGCTTTGATAAGAACCCCACTTTGAAGAGGTTTTATATCTGTTTATTTGATCGCAAATGTTTGCTTGTTTTTTATTGTGACTTTGGGAACTTCTACGTACACAATCTGTAATATATGACCATCCACCCAGAAGGGCTGCATATTATCAAACCACTTAAATCTGGAATAGTCTAGTTGTGTAGGCCTGTATGTTGATGGTCATAGACTTGCTGACCTACCTTCCTCCTCCTTCTCCTTTGGTGACTCCTTGGAGCTGCAAGGCTCTGCCAGTTATCTCAGGAATGTCCTCGCCAGCCCAGGAGAGGACAGGACTTAATGTTGCTCTTTCATGGACCAGCCAAGTCTCGCATAGGGAGGCCTTGTTTCATTACAGCCCCCCCCATGTGTGTGGCCATGACTAAATTTGCAGCCTTTTTTTTAAAACCCCAAATTGATATTTCTGCCTGAGTGAAAACTGTGTGTTGTTGTGAGTTAGCGCACTTCAAAGGGGGCTTCCCTGGAGACCGGGTGCCTATGTTTAAGCATGACTGATTTCACCATGACAAATATAACAACCTGTGTTTCTCACATTTTCACATTTTGGGTGGCCAAGTATTTTTGTAGTTAATATGTCTTCCTTTTAAATGGCTGTGTGGGAATGGGTTTGAAATGCAGATTGCTTGAAATGGTGCATTCAAGCGCAATTGTTAGTTCTCTGGTGTTAATATCGAGTGCAGTTTGCAGCCCCACCCCCCTCAGTGAGCAACCATCACAAATACATTTTCAACTTGTGGGTTACACGGCAACCACTAAGAAAATTTGTAATCCTTAATCCTTTTGTGACGCAATATTTATCTTTCAGCTCATTTCTTTGGGGCAGCTTTCTAATACTATGTCGTGGTTAGATAAACTGCCAATGTGAGGACTGTTTTAGACTGAACTATCATCACCCCGAATGCTTGACAGCCTCTGCAACTTGCTGAAGCACAGCTTGCAGAAAAATAATGAGCAGAAAGGAGGGCAGTAAATGGCTAAATGCAGACTCCAAGCTGTTATAACTGATTTTTTTTGGCCATTTGGGGGCAGCGCAAACAAGCTGTAAATACAGCACTGGAAGTGTATCACCTTTTAAGTCCAGCAGACACGGAGCAACATTATCATTCATTTGGAGTTGCATTTCTGGCTACCTGATGAATGTAAATCCAACATTCACTCTCCTTCTAGCTCTGTTTTGGTCTCAACCAACTCCAGAGGGAAATATCTGGCTCTTTAGCTGCTAAATGCTCCACTATGTTCACTAGCTAACTTAGCTAGTTGCCAACTTTGTCTGTCTACCGTAGTGCCCTATGGTGATGGACCATAGACTGTATTTAAAGATGGACGGTGCGTATCCACTTCCTCCCACTGTACAAAAATTAAGCCAAAATATCCCAAATACAGGCACTGCCATCTTGCGCTGGTGACGTCATTTAAAGCTAGAGTCTGCGCAGTAGTGATCCGCGGTGGAGCCGTGGTATCGAGATCCCACCCGACTCAATCGTGAGCACACCACAATCAAATCACAGTTGTCAATCATGACGTCTCGCCCCCTTTTTATAGCATCAAATAACTAATTAAAACCCAACTTACCTTAATATGTACAGGTAATCATTAAACCACATAATACAATCTTTCATGTGTTAAACCCTACCTAAACCTTCATGTTAAACTGGATTAGACTTTAACTTGCTCTAACATGAATGCTACTCTGGTGATGGGCAACACCATGTAGTTGCATTGGAGCCTAGAACACGTTTGATAATTAAATTTGACGTTTGCTCGCTGGAATGTGCTGATGTGTTTGCTGACTAATGCATGGGATGCTATTGTTGGCTGCACTGGGATGAACCTAAAACGCAGCGACTTGCAGAGATTTAGGCTTGGCCTGTGTGTCTCAGGGACACTGGAAGGCTCTGAGGTTCTTAAGTGCTGCTGAAGGTCACATTCCCCACTTCATTCGCCAAAGAGGATTAGTCACCTTGACAGATTTTTAAGCTTCGCTACGATTAAAACACCTTTGACTCCATATCCTTGAAACTCTCCCTTCTTACTCTGCTGACTTTGACCTGGAGTTGTGTCAGATTTTCAGTATTTGCTAGCTCTGCTGTTTCGGCAGTGCAGCGGTGTTTGCTGTACTTTTCTGAACTGCCACAGAACAGTTAGTGAATGTCAAGTATCTGTTAAGACACAGCAAGCCGCAGCATTGACATATTATTCACTTTAATGAGTCACTACTCCATAGAGACATACAGTGCAATGTCAAAGGACATTCTTGGGACATCTCAGTATTTCAGCTAAGCACTGACTGATTGTGCAACCCCCCACTTAATATTAAAGGACTCAGATTGATATCAGGAGGGAAAAAAGGATAAGACATCCCTAATTTTGACTGAGCTCTGTCTTTCCAACAAGAAATGTCACTTCATACATGTGGCCCAGGGGCTAGTAACTGGTGAACAATTTAATCACTTTTTCTCATCTCAGTTTCTTAATTTAATTAATTATAAGAGAATGCATAGAGGCAGACAACTATCAAGAATTTCACAAGATAAAGAAGCACAAAACAGATATGAAGTAGACGTTATAATACATTTGTATTATAGAAATGTTTTTTCTTCTTATCCCAGAGCCATCGAACCAACTAAAATTAGCTTGTGACCTCCAAGGTTGGGAACCACTGGCCTACAGGTTAGAGAGGCAGTCTTGTGACCAAAAGGGTCGATGGTGCAAGACTCCCCCAGACTGGCTGGGAAAATGTTGGTGGGAAAAATAAAGAAGTAACGCTACCTTTAACAACTACTGCCTGGGCAGCTTCCAGGTGTGAATGTGTGTAACTAAGTGAAAGTGAAGTGAGAGTTTTGCTGAATCAGGACTCAGCTGAATATAAGTGAATATTAAAAAGGCCTCAGGGCTCTGCTTTGCTTTCCCTACAAATGTTCCTTTGCTTTGCTCTGAATCTTGAATCTTGTATTTCCTGAACCAAAATGTCACATGAATGAGTATTGCTAGTGTTGATAATGTTGCCATATGATAAATGTTCTTGCCTCGGCAAGGTCCCTTGCTATGTTTCCTCTGCTGTGTAAATCCACAGGCCTGTGATAGAGTGACAGTCAGATTTAAAATAGTTTTTGTTGGTTGACATGTTCCTGTTTATTTTAACACCGATTGTTTACTGATGTTTTTATTTTTTCTCTCTGTTGCCATCAGGAGTCAGCCAAAGGTGAGTATTAAATTAAACTCTGTAACTATAATCTTTTCATTGTAAACGTCTGCGTAGTATCCATGCATTAGTTGTTTTGAATTTCGATCCACTCTCTTGTATTGTGTGTGTTCTCGTCAGGTTTTTGCCTATGACTACTGCTTCTGGTCAATGGATGAATCTCAAAAAGACAAGTTTGCAGGTCAGTACGTTGCCACGGTGTCCCTATGTGTTTTGTGCTGTACTTGATTTGGTGCGTTCTGTTTTTAGCTTGTGTGCAACTTCACTGCTTGGTGACTCATTTCTTCAACTTATCTCCTGACAGAATGTTTCCTGATATTCTGAACTATTTATAAAGTTGAAGAAAGGGAGTGTTAAGGGGGGCGAGATGAAGAGTTACACATTGTTTACCTCTAGATTGGTTCTATGGTCCTGTATATTGTAAAGGGGTACAACAAAACCATTGCCTGGGGGTTCTTAACAACATGAGGGGTATTAATAGTTCAGCACCCAGTGTCAGACATATTGAATCTGAACAAAATGCCCACCATGTCTATTCTGGGCTGTGAGTCTTCCCTCAAATCTTTTCCCCTTTAGCATCTCCTCCACTCTGCTTTGTTACTAAAGCTGTCCTGAAAGTATAGTTCATGTTGCAGTCTGTACTTTGAGATGTGAAAGTGTGTTTTCTGATGTTTGTGCAGGTCAGGATGTAGTGTTCCAGTGCCTTGGGGAGAGTCTGCTGGACAACGCCTTCATGGGCTACAATGCCTGCATCTTTGCTTATGGACAGACAGGTAACATTTAAACCTGCAAACGTCAGCATTATGGCCCCTTGGTAATATTAATGGAAGTCCTATAATATTACGTCCCCGGCCTTTATGTACTGGGGACGTGACAAATAAATGGCACACATCAAAACTATACATACTGGCAGTGATGCAAATTTGCGATAGATAGATACATTTGTGCCACTAATACTGAAAAAAACGACACTGGAGCACTCATATGGGTAGTCTATGTGTATTGCCCAGGTAAAAAGCTACAGAGTACCTCCCGTATTTGATTAATATGGCAAGTCAAACCTGCTATGACACTGTCGCCTTGCTACCAACTCTACTACATCCAAAAGTAAACTAACCTAAGTTACTCACTATCCTGCATCCGGCGATGCTACTACACATGTTGTCCTTGAGTTTAGTCTTTATCATTTTTGTGTCCTTTTGTCATATAATACGAGAAACACCAGCAATCAACATTGTGGAGTTGTGATGTGACGTCCGTTCCGCACAATGTGATTGGTTGATGCCAATTTTTTTGCAGTGTGAAAGCTCCGAAAAATCTACCTCCTTCTGGAAAAAAAATGCGCCACTTTTTCGCAGCGTAATATTTGCGTTCTGTGTGAAAGTACTCATGACAAAAACAACAGTTTGAAAAAATGCAAATTAATCGTAAGAAATAAACGCCCCCAGTGTGTAAACCTCTTTATATATAGTACAATACAGTTATACCTAGTCTTTTCATATTGGAAGATGTAGTGCGCAAAGTAATTTAAGTGTTTTCAATGTAAGACTTCTGAGTAATGAAACTACACAGTAATGAAACTACACTCAGTGACCAGTTTATTAGGTACACCTAGCTAAACCTAATGTAGTTTAATACAACAGTTCTGCAATGTGAATGAATATTTTCTATTATTCAAGAGTGGTACATCTAAAGGTGCCCAGCCATTAGATAAATCCTACCTTAAAGAAGGTTATAATGTTATACCATAAATGATTAATTCTCATATAAAAGCCAGTATTCAAATAATGGCCAGCATGAAAAAATGAAGGCTGGTCGTTAATACAGGCCAGGAACAACACATTGAGAGGGGTGGAATTACCTGTAGCCAACAACAACGGTTCACATGGTAAATTCTCTATAATGTACGTTTCCACAGCACTAATTCAATCAGTACAACAACAGAGTTGTGTTATACTCACCACTCTGCTGCTCTGAATTTCTCTTTCTAACCAAAATACCTGTTTCATCCACCTATTAATTCCAGATGTTTCTTCTTTGCTGCACTCCTGATCCATGTTAAGTTACCGTCAACAAAACTCAACACTTTCTGATGTTTTTTTCACATTAAAAGCCTCTACCCTATGATGTGAACATTCTGCAGGAAGCCTTGAGTTTTACTCATGGTAGCTTACCATCGTTCAGGGGAAGAGGCAAAGGGAAAAGTTGTTTAAAAAGTGATGGGGACAAAATCGGACATTTCAAAAGTCCCCAGCATCCCCAGTGTAAATGACACCTATGTATAGAGCGTTAAAAAAAAATCTCTGAAATTTCAGTGAATATAATATTGCAAACAGATGTCACATGGACTCAGTAGTTTGTTTATGGGACTAAGTTTGGTACCTTGTCATCCTGAGGAGACAGAGGTTGGAGATTATGGTAGCAGGCCTTTCACTATTACATTACATTAAATTACACTCATTGGGCAGACCTTTTTTGTCCAAAATACACACACACACACACACACACACACACACACACACACACACACACACACAATGCGAGCAATTTGGAGTTCAGTGTCTTGCTAAAGGACTGTTCAGTTAGTGACCGAGCCCCTCTACCACCTGAGCTGTAGGTGGTAGAAATGATTAAAATATAATAATTTCCCTCCTGCTGAGTTTTAAGAACACATGCACTCCAGACTGGTGTTTGCCATTGGTTCATGTTGTTAAACCTGGCTCTCCAAGCTTCAGTATCTCCTGTCTATCTTTGACAACATCTGTGTCTATATATCCATAAACGTGTGTGTTCTGGGATCGCTTTCTGACTTCAGTTTGGATCATCTTTGCTCTCTAATAAACCACGCTGCCATTCACAACTGTGAATCTCATCACATTTTCAGACTGAGAACGTGTGTCTCAACAAGCCGTCTCCTTTGCTTTTTAATTCAGGGTGTCTCATTTTGCAGTGCAAACTCATCTGAATCTCTGCCTCTCAGACACTTATTTTTCCATCTTATCCTGGAGTGTTAATTTATCCTTATTGAATTTCCATAAAAGCTTAAGAGGTGTTGTGGTGCATCTGTTTATTTATAGTCATGCGTACAGCTGAATCATTAGCAGCACTCTCCAGATCTATATTAATTCACTGTATGATTTAGCCTTTTTTTTAATCTCTCACTTGCTTCCACAGCTCCAAATCACTGAAATCTGTCATGTCTTGACAGAGAAGCATGTACATACCATTTTTCTAAATTCCCTTTTTTTATATATATTCTGTACTGTTTTTTTAATGTTAAATGGGACCTGTGTGAGCAGCTTATGAAGCTTTATTCATTGTACTGTGTTTACAGACTTACTTAGCCAATAAAACTCCTCCTTCCTTCCTATTTCCTCTTTAACATTGCTTGCTTTGTTTCCTGCTTGATATTTGGATTTGTAAACTACAACTGTGTGTCTCCAGGCTCGGGGAAGTCATACACCATGATGGGCTCAGCGGAGCAGCCTGGTCTGATCCCCCGGCTCTGCAGCTCCCTGTTCACCAGGACTGTGAAGGAGGCCCGGGAGGGAGAGAGCTTCACTGTGGAGGTCTCCTACATGGAGATTTACAACGAGAAGGTCCGAGACCTGCTCGACCCCAAAGGGTGAGGAACTGTTTGGTCTAGTTGACTTTAAAACAGGGAGTCACGTACTGTACAGTACATATTTCATTTGCCTGACCCTGCCTGACCCTGCATTCTTTAAGAAAATATCAGTATATTTGGGATTCTATAATGTGAACTTTATTGTAAACCTATATTTTGAATAGGACTGAAGGATATAGGATTAAAACTATCTCCTTCTCTCTGTAGAAGTCGACAGACGCTGAAAGTGAGAGAGCACAACGTTTTTGGGCCTTACGTTGATGGTCTGTCTCGCCTGGCTGTAGCCAGCTACAAGGTACTTGTAAAGTACTTTATGAGCTATGTCTAATTTCTGCTCTGTTTTTCTTTTTATTTCATTACGCTGTGTTGCCAAGGGAAACAAGTTCTTTCATAAAGTATAGGTACAAGACGTGTGTTTGTTTGTTTGTGGCGTCTGTGTCTGACAGGACATAGAGTCTCTGATGTCAGAGGGAAATAAATCTCGCACAGTGGCAGCCACAAATATGAATGAGGAGAGCAGCAGATCCCACGCTGTGTTCAACATCATCCTCACCCACACACTCATGGACCTACAGTCTGGGGTAAAACACACTCAAACTACAGTACTTGTGTACATTTTTGAAAGAAGACACTGAGCATCCGCATCAACTTTTGACACCTAACAGGATCATGATCCTTTTACATAAGATGTCTATTTTTTGCCATTGATTTAAATGGAAAAAAACGGTGATAAATGCCCCTTGCAAGTTTCCAGAGCCCAAGGCAACAAGGCAAGTTGCTTTGCTTGTCCAGAACAGTCCAGAACCCAAAGACATTCAATTTACTGTGACATATAACTCAGAAAAGCACCAAATTCTCACATATGTAAACCTAAAAACCTAAAAAGAAAATGTTTGGCATTTTTGCTTGAATAATGGCTTCAACAATTAGTAATTGTTGTCGATTAATTTTCCTGTGAGTCAATTAATTTACCAATCATATCGGCACTATTCCTGCTTTACTGTCTGTAGTATGCTTTCTCTGTTCAACTGGAAATTATCTTGTTCTGGCTTCTTCTTTAGTTTTTTTTTTTTAATTGACCTTAAATGTATGACTATATTTAGTCGGCACTTCTGCCCAATGATTGCAAAGATCATCCATGAATCTCTTATGGTCATCTATAAATCTACAGAATTGCAACTGGCCTTCAGTAAAGTTTCACTCCGCAGTGACTGGAAAGGGTGGAGGGAGTTTAGAAATAAAGTTTAATATCATGTATGTTTCTGTGTGTTGTCCAGACGAGTGGAGAGAAGGTGAGCAAGCTGAGTCTGGTGGATCTGGCTGGCAGCGAGCGGGCAGCGAAGACCGGAGCAGCGGGGGAACGGCTGAAAGAAGGGAGCAACATCAATAAGTGAGTCAAAATAAATATATGGCACGACGCTAAAGACTTCTAACTCTTAGTGATCCAGTTTTCACTTCCGAGGGGTAAATGAAGTGGCCAAGCAGTATTCCTCAAAGGGGATTACTGGCCGGGGTTTGTTTTCTGTCTACACTCACTTTTGAGTTTGATTCTTGATCTTGAGTCCATGATTTTATTGCAGCCATTGGTTTTGGTCTTTTTGGAACCTTGCTCATCTCAGTGGCTAGACAGGATGCTATTTTCCCCACATGCTACTGTCACAACATAAAGAGTATTTCACATATTTATACTGCACCCCTGTGAAATCTCATTAGCCATTCCAGGCCAGGATTGCCTTCATGGTTTGTGGTCTTTTGTTCTTCTCTGTTACATTCTGTCCCATAAATACTTCCATCCCACCCCATCCTCCCCTCTCTCTGTCCCTCCCTCCAGGTCTCTCAGTACTCTGGGTTTAGTTATCTCAGCCTTGGCTGACCAAGGAGCAGGGAAGAACAAGAGCAAGTTTGTTCCCTACAGAGACTCTGTGCTCACCTGGCTGCTCAAGGTACTAAGAAGACAATAACAAACCTTGTTAATACAGATTCCACAACAGACAAAGAGGACAATGATTTCTGAGTAATTAATTTTCAGGTGTGCTTTTTTATTCTGCCCATGTAGTTTCAAGTCGCTTTCAAGAAGTAATTCTCATTAGCTCTGCTCAATTGGGAAAAGGCTCCTTTTGCCAACTTTGAGTCTTTAATTTGGGGTTTTTAAATTAGTCTTTAATGTAGCATTGTAATTGTGTTAAATGTAGATTACTAAAACTTGCAGAAACCCTCATCCCCCTCAAACAGATGCTCATAAATCATACACTTTTCACACATTTAGTAATTCTTTCTCTAAACCAAAGTAGTGGGTTGTCTTTATTTGACACAGTGAAGTCTGACTGCTTTTGTCCTGTCAGAGGTTTGAGATTGTCGCTGAGGTAAAAGCTGTATTTCTACCTGCAGGACAGCCTGGGAGGGAACAGCCGCACAGCCATGGTCGCCACCATCAGCCCTGCTGCTGACAACTATGACGAGACGCTGTCCACCCTGCGTTACGCCGACAGGGCCAAGAGCATCGTCAACCACGCCGTGGTCAACGAAGACCCCAACGCCAGGATTATCCGAGAGCTCAGAGAGGAAGTGGAGAAACTGAGGGAGCAGCTCACCGAGGCTGAGGTTCAAATTTCAAGTATTGTGAATATTGAATATTGTGAATAAGCCAGTAATATGTGGAGAGTGTAACGCAGCTTCTGTCACTCTCAGTCTATGAAGGCCCCCGAGCTGAAGGAGCGGCTGGAGGAATCTGAGAAATTGATCCATGAAATGACCGTCACCTGGGAGGATAAACTCAGGAAGACTGAGGCTATTGCTCTGGTAACACACACAAATACACTCTTCTTTACATCAGTTGCCCCGGTACAGAGCGATAGTAAAGCTAATCTTATTCTCGTTATGCTTAAACAGAGCTTCATTAATTCTTTTGTCAATTTCTTGCACTCAAACAATTGCAACAGACACATTTAATCAGACTGAGGAGATCAAATTAAAATGTGAGTCATTGTCAATTGATTTTTTTTTCTTTTTATTCAGTGTAATTTAATTTAAGTTTAACTCAAAGTTTTATTCAGTATAGAGGTTATTTTCACAGTATTCTCAGCTCAGCTCCTTCTCTTTCTCTCATTTATGTCACCAAGCAGCTAAAGAATCGAATAATCAACTAATCTATTCATGTATTGAATATGCAATATGTTTCCTGTAGGAGCGTCAGAGGCAGCTGGAGAGTCTGGGCATTTCCCTGCAGTCTTCTGGAATCAGAGTGGTGGATGACAAGTGTTTCCTGGTCAACCTGAATGCTGACCCTGCCCTCAACGAGCTGCTGGTCTACTACCTGAAGGTACTGGACACACACATACAGTCCAGACTTGTTTAATGTACATGTAGAGGGTGATTGACATACACGGGGGCACACAGATGCATACGTGTTCACATCAGTACATTTTGTGACCACATCTCCTCTGTGTCCCGTGTCCAGGAGCACACGCGTGTGGGCTCAGCCAACTCGCAGGACATCCAGCTGTGTGGGATGGCCATCCAAGCTGAGCACTGCGTCATCGACATCACCGAGAACAACGGCGTGGTGCTCAGTCCTCACCGCAACGCTCGGTGTGTACTCAACCTGAATCAACAATACTGCAAGCCATATTTGAGGAGTTTATATTTGATAATTTAAAGCTTCACTAATGGATTCATTAAGGTGGGGTGATCCATACTGACTAACCCACAGAGAATTATCTGCAGTTCCGCTTAGCTCTGTGGACTATTTTAGGACATTAGCCGTTTTTATAGTGTCCGCACTGCAAGAACTGGGAACGATCGTAGTTCTTATTAAGGACTAAGGATGCAGTTCGGTCAGTAACTTAAAGGTATGCAGATAGAGCAGCGTACACCAACCTGTTGCGGTCTACTGTGCTGTCCAATACAGGCAAAATGACAACAACAACAAAAATCTATTAAGATATAAAGTATATTCAACAGGAGACTTTGCAAAGAAATGAATTGGCAACTTGCACTGACACTGGCAAAGGCTCAAGGACCTGTTTTTCAGTTTTAATGGTTATATTTCCAGCATGTAGAATGACTACAGTGCCATTTTTTCTCATCTCAAATATTGTCTCATGTTGTATAAATCTCTTTTTTCCACCTGTAGAACATGTGTGAATGGTGCTGCAGTCACCAGTCCAGTCCGGCTTCATCACGGTGACCGAATCCTGTGGGGAAACAACCACTTCTTCAGGTCTGTTTCAGTGTTGACTTTGAGTCTGTATCTGTGTGTGGTGTTTCATTTCTAACACTAACATGTTGCGACAGCATTTATTTACATGTGATCACAAACCGTTCATTGTGTCTCTTCCTATTTTTGCTACATCACACTTCCTCTTTATTTCACTAACTTTCTTGCATACATCCATACACAACCACCACCTACTCATGCACACACACACACACACACACACACACACACACAGGATCAGCCTGCCGAGGCATATGGTCCACGCAGGAGGTGAAGATGAGGAGGGCAGTGCTGCGATGAAGACGTGTTTGAGCACCGACCGGCTGGAGGTGGACTTTGATGCGTCCAGCGACGTATCGAGCGAGCTGAGCTTCGGCTATGAGTTTGCCCAGGCTGAAGTCATGATGAAAGGCATGGGCAACAACGGTGAGTCAGACTGAAATGTTAAAGGAGCGCTCTGTCAAGAAACAAGATGAATGTGTGTTTATTTAATACGCTACAGTAAAATACATGCTGATGTGTCTTGGCCAAGGAGCTTCCTCAGAGCATGTTTTTAGGTTGGCAGTGGTAAATAAAGTATTCAGCATTTTTACACATTTAAAGCTGCAGTAGGCAATATTATTTTATTATAATTTTGGATGAAATAACACATTTTGACCGTTGCATGTCACCAACAATATTTAATTGAAGGGTTCCTTTAAAAAAAAGGTGCGTCTGTGAGCACCCATCCCTTTGTATTTCATTTTTTTAAAAACTGGACCTGGTCTGAATGCAACAACCAATCAGGATTAGCTAGCACGTAACTAGCCAATCACAGCGACTCTGTACAAAGAGGGGTTGGAACTGATGTGAGGCGATCAGCTAGAGAGAAGACGTATCACTCTGTTGGAGTTGTTGGAACTACAGATGCAAGGTTGTACAAGTGGAGCTTCTTCCCTCTCAAAGGATCAGTTTCTTACCTCGGAGTCAGACACAACTAGCCGAGTAGAACAGACGTTAGTTTGCTAGTTAGTTACAACGGTTGACAACCTTGACGTTCCGCTTCAAGTCCAGTAAAATGCGCATGCATGTTTGGAGCGTCCTTTGGTGGGCGTTGCTTAGCAGAATGATACGAGGCAGTAGAGAGAGAGGCGGAAGGTTTTGCATTGTGTATGTTCAAATTGCCTACTTCCTCTTTAAAGGTGGGGTAGGCAGTTTTCTTTTGGCATCATTGGGCAAAAATGCCATATTAACCGTGCAGCATATTGTAATTCAAGTGGTCTGAGAGCAGACCTCTACTTCAGCCCCCCCCCTTGCCTCTGTTTTCAGGCTTCAGAAAATCTAGCCCGTGACGGTAGACTTTAGCCAATCACAAGTTATTTCAGAGAGACGGTGCATTTGTATTAGCCAAGCTACAAGAGCTTTAACTGCTTAGCACTGAAATTCTGAAAAAAGGGATCTTAAAAGCTATGGAAATGTGGACATATAGAGACATTTTATATAAATAAATTATAAATTTATTATAAAATTAGAATTTAAATCTATTTCAGTTGGATTGTCCATCCAGACATCTGTAAACTAGTCATTTGTACCATTTTAAACTGTTCACACAGTCCAGACTGTCAGATAGGATTAATGCTACATAATGTAAATGTTAAGATTTGGTTTGCATGATCTAATAATACTTGACATGGGAGTGGAAATCTATAAATGGAGAATATCTACCTCGTGTTTTTCTGACCTCTCCACCCCTCTACATCATGTCTGTCTGTGGGTCATTGAAAGTGGCAGTTCCCTACACTGGTCATTGGCCCCCACCCCAAGCCCATTTGTTCCTGAAGATGTAAATGGGTCACAAAAATAGCTTTATTTTGAAACAAGACTAAGAATCTACAGTCATGCTAGCAGCTCAGTGAGCCTGAACTTAGACACGGCAGTACTTTGAGCTAAATGCTAATGTTAGCATGCTGACATGTTCACAAGGACAATGCTCATGTTCAGGTATAATAGGTATAATGTTGACCATGTTCACCATTTTAGCTGAGCCTTTTAGCATGCTAACATTTGCTAATTAGCACTAAAGTACAGCTGAGGCTACAGTAATGGGAATGTCGTTAGTTTTGCAGGTGCTGACAAGTATTGGACAAATGAACATTTTTACTTGATGATGGACATTGTTAGTTGGAGTGACTCACAATAAACTACAGTGTGTGTGTTCATGGTAATGAAGGAGCATGTCACCCAGTGTGTTTTTAATAGTTTTGGACAACAATGGAGCTCTATGGCACAAAGGAATAAGATTTTTCAGGCTTTGGATACACACACAATACTTGTTAACAGGACTGATTCATTGTTTGTTTGGTCTTTTTTTTTTTTTGACATTAAGAAAAATAGAGAATAGCTTTATCCTTTAAGTAAACCAGACCAGTTTTTACAGCTTTATTAAAAGCACAAGATGCCCATCAAGTTACTCCAAACAGCTTGTGCAGTATAATCCAAATATTTAGACCACAAATGATTCCACTGTGGGTTCACAAGTTCCATATTTACCCCATAATCTCAGACAGAAGACTCTGCTTGCCAAAATAGAGATCATGAGGACTTGTGGACCAACAGTGAGTGCAGTCCTGTGAAGCAGTCCCGCTTGTTTGAGGGTGACTAAACAAAATAGAAACTTCTTCACACTCACTCCTCCTCTCCTCCCTCCTCTTCCTCTGTCCATTCACTCATCCTCTGGCGGCTCCTCCTCCTCCTCAGACCCCTTGCAGTCGGTGTTACAGACCCTGGAGAGGCAGCACGAGGAGGAGAAGCGCTGCGCCCTGGAGCGGCAGAGGCAGATGTATGAACAGGAGCTGCAGCAGCTCCGCAAACGGCTCACTCCTGAGAAACCCTCCCAGCTCCTGGACCCCAGAGCAGCTGGTGCTGCAACGTCACCCGGCTCCCACAAACGCATGCGGCGCTGGAGCGAGGACAGGTGAGCTACAACGGGACGATGTGAAAAAACTTTACTGATCCATGATGGCAGTCAAGTCTTTGAAGGAGAAAAAGATTTCATAGATGCTTTGTAAAACTTGCATGTGTGTGTTTGTGTCTGTTTGTGGATCAGAGAAGCGTTGATGACTCGCAGCCTGCGGCGTCTGAGGGAGCAGATAGTTCGGGCCAACCTGCTGGCACAAGAGGCTGGCTTCATAGCCGAGGAGCTTAACAAGAGGACAGAGTACCTGGTCACTCTGCAGATACCTGCTGCCAACCTGGATGCCAACAGGAAGGTAGGGTGTGTGTGTGTGTGTGTGTGTGTGTGTGAGAGAGAGAGAGTGAGTCTAAAAGAGAGAAAACATAGAAAAAAGCCACTTACAGAAACCTGAACTTAATCACCAGAACAGCCAAGGAACAAGATGCCCAAGTACCAGACACTCTGATTGGATTGTACCTGCAAGTTCAGGTGCTTCTGAAAACCAAGTTTCAAATCTCTGCAAGTTGATTTTCATACTGCAGTGCAGGAGTTTTCAAAGTCTGACACTCTGGGCTCCCATTTAGACAAAATTGCCTCACCCCCACCCCCCATTTTGGCAAATTGGCACCATTAGCAGTTCCTATTTGCAATGTACTTATGGATGTAGAGACATCTATCACTGGATTTCTTTGATACTGAAGAAAATGTAAAATCATGATGTCTCGGGCAAGTTCTGGAGTTATGAAGAACGTCTTTTTTTTCTATGATTTGTTTTTAGTGGATTTCATTCACATTTATTCATTTATTCACAAAGGACATCGGAGATAATGATATCCTCAGGAAGTGAGGACAGGAGGGAAATCACGCTGTATCATCTAAAATGTAAAATATCTAAAATATATGCATCACGTCTGTGTGTTCAGATATGACTGACTCAGACAAGGAGTACGAATTTCGATGCAAATTTCTGCAATCAGGCGCTAAGGGTGTTAAAGTACCTTAATTGCCTTCTCACAGTCACTGCTGCACCTCTGCCGTGGGGAAATTGATGTAAACCAGTTTCTGCCTAGAAGGGAAAAGCACTTTTAGTTACTGAAAAAACGCTGGTATGCTGCCAGAGAATGGTTAGGAAAATTGTTTGCAGTAATATTAGTGATATAATATACAGAATATGCTCTCAGTGACCTGTTTGGATTTTCGGGCCAACATGAATAAAAAGCCGTTTTCTCTCTCCCCCTCTTCATAGCGCGATGTAGTATTGAGCGAGCCGGCCATCCAGGTTCGGCGTAAAGGTAAAGGGAAGCAGATCTGGGCTCTGGAAAAGATGGAGAACAGGCTGGTGGACATGAGGGAGCTCTACCAGGAGTGGAAGGACTTTGATGAAGACAACCCTGTGAGTGAATGGAGACAAGAGCCTGTTTGACACACAGACAGATATCAGATTACTCAATTACATTTGAATCTGTAGAATTTATATGCGTGTTTTTCATTTATGCCATTTTGCATCCCTGATTTAAATGCTTAAAAGGAGGGACACAAAATAGGCACAGTGGAAACAAAGAATATGCGGATAAAACACGGGCAAATATACTTAACTCAGTTTGTTTTAAGAGAAATAATTTGAGATTTAGACCAAAAAGTCCTGATGGATGATTAGATTTCTAATTTTGAAACCATACAGTTTAGCATTTGTACAATCCCCCGAGGAGTTCACAAAGACTTTGAAGTCAAACAAGCGATTTCTTCATCAGTCTCGCTCCATTCTTACTCTTTCTCTCTAACCCAGGTGATGCGGTCCTATTTCAAACGTGCCGACCCGTTCTTCGACGAGCAGGAGAACCACAGTCTGATCGGTGTGGCCAACGTTTTCCTGGCCTGCCTGTTCTACGATGTCAAGCTACAATATGCAGTGCCCATCATCAACCAGAATGGAGAGGTAGGAGCCCACTGGGTGCAATGTATCCAAGTTCTTAAACTAAACTTAATTACACAACCTCTGTAAGTTGTACTACTCCTTGTAGCCTGCTATGTTTGTTTATTAACTTTAATTAACTAATTTTTTGATTACTTTGATTATGAGACCTACGGTGTGACAATGACATGAGCGTATCTTTATGGACTCATTGATAATAAGCCTCAGTGACCAGGAAACATAATTTCTTGGTAACAAAACTAAACCCTAGAAAAGACAAAAGAAAGAAAGACATGCTAGCTTCCTGCCAAAGTGGCTAACAGATGTGAGACTCTGCTGCTCTGTCTGTGTGTGTGTGTGTGTGTGTGTGTGTGTGTGTGTCAGGTGGCAGGTCGGCTGCATGTGGAGGTGTGGCGGGGTACGGAGGGCTCTGAGGAGGAAGGTCCAGGACAGTTTACGCAGCAGGGCAACACAGACGGAGATACGCAGGAGCGCAAGCTGGACTGTGTGGTGAGAACATGCAAATGTAGCTTCATGGAGTGCTGCAGACGTATTTTTGTAGGCCAACCCGCAAGATAATCTTCACAAATGAACACCACTTTTATGATTTTTGAAGCGTAAAATCAATCTCCAGAAGTAAAAAGCATTGTTTCTGTGTTTGTCGTGATGACGTTTAATGTCCCCCACAACCTCTGTAGTCTCATTTAGCCACTTGTTAGCAACTTCCTTATTTAAGACACGTAAAAGCTTCAAAATTCACAAGTGGAATTTTAAAACCTTATTTCAGGCATCTAACCAAAAACCCATTCAGAAACCCACTGACTGGGAAGTGCAAATATGCTAACTCATTTCCGGGTTTTAGGACTCATTCCTGCAGCACTCTGTAGGTCTGTTTATCATGTGATTTAGTTATAAATGTGCCAAATCCAGGAAGATATTCAGGACACACCACCTGATAATCTGAATCATATACCTCCTCTCGCTGACATATAAGTGAGGATCCTACATGCAGTATAAGTGAGTGTAACTTCAGTATTGCCAGTGGGAAAATAGTTCCAGATTAATAATGGATCTGGCAGACAGTCGGGTTGTTTTGTCTTCTCTATTGTGAGTTTCTCCCGCTCACTGTACTGTGAAATGTAACACGTTTAATTAACTCTGGGCCGGCTTTATATCCTGGTTATCTGTTGCTTCTGTTTTTTTGTGTGATGAAATGAAATAAAACAAAGTCAGGAGGTCTTTGCTGTGAATTCTCACATATTGACCTAAGGTGTTTTCCCCTGAGTGTAGAAATTATTTCTTGACTTTAGGAGAGAGCCAAACTAAAATTAAGTTTAACAGACCAACACATTTCTAAACCCTGTTAGATGCTTAAAATGCATAAAGATTCTGCTTATGGTTGAATGTCAACTTTTCCTTGGACCCTGAGATTCAAACTAGGAACTAGAATGACAAATCATAGTGTGCTGTTTGTCATTATCTGAGTAGGTGGTGGGGGGTAAGAAAATATTGATACATTTGAGTATCGCGATATTATGTTTTGTGATACTGTATCGATTCTCAAAAACACTATCAATTTCACAAAAAGTCACAAAAATTAATATCACAAAAAGTTACTTTCAATCACAAAAAGTAGTGCTATGATGTTGGATGTTACAGGGTCTGTGATAAATACAAATGCAGATCCCACTGTTCTGATTGCATAAAAAATTAAACTTTATACTAGGACAGTTTTCCTAAAATTAGATTTACAAAAACCGCAATATATCGCCTTGCTTACAGTATCGCAATATATCGCAATATATTGAATCATAACCCCTGTATCGGGATACGTATCGTATTGCCAGATACACAGCCCTAGTAGGTGAGTGCATTTCCTCATTTTCTCTCTCTCTCTCAGGTGAAAATCCTCCAGGCCAATGGTCTGCCTCGCCACCTGTCCAACTTTGTCTTCTGTCAGTACCACTTCTGGGGGCAGGAGGAGCCGGTGTTCATCGCTCCAGAGGTGGCGCCATCCAGCTCGTCCTCCGCCTCCAGAGACCCTCAGTGCACTGTGGTCTTCGACAGCGCCAAGGTAACACTCTCAGTGGAATTTTTCACATTCTACCCACAATATCACACTTATTTACTTCCTTTTAACAACCACATAACCAAATCAGCTCACAACATTTACCACCCCTGCCCCACTCTATCAGTTTGCTATATGTATAACTTTTTGTTTTGTCTTGATATCTGTGTGTCTGTGTGTTACCATCTATGCCACGTTTTTGTTGTCACATTTCACCAATTAAAAAAAACAGCTTTTGTCACCATTTGAGAAAGAAACAATACAATAAACTTCATTTATCACCAACACTGCAAGTTAACCACAATAAAGGAAATGATAAAACAACAAGGGCGAGATCAGATGACTGTCAGTATAAGAAAATGTAAATTGTTTTATTTTTAACAATTTAGGAGTTGTCGGTGCCAGTGTCGGAGGAGTTTGTGGAATTCTTGGCCGAGGGGGCGGTGGCCATCGAAGTGTACGGCCACAAGCAGGCCAACCATCGCAGGAACCTGGCACTGTGGGACCTCGGAGTGATTCAAGCCAAGACCCGATCTCTCAGAGAAAGGTGCAGTGACACAAACGCGCACACACAACCCTGCAGTCATCAGAATTGATTCAAATACGCACGAGGTTTGGTGAGATTCGCCCGCTGCAGGTGCTCCAAGCTTTATGTCATACACTCTAAGCTCTCCACTCTAAATGAGGCCTTGTAAACCCGAGAGGTAGGTTATCATAAATGTTGGGTTACATCTGTTTGTGAATTCTTTGGCTGCAATTTCAACACTGCTCATTTTAAAGTTTTTACTTCCCAAATAGTAAAAATGTTTTTTTTTCTAGGATTTGCCATAGTGGGACATGAGCATTCCTCAGTATGAAAGTTGTACATACTCTAAACATGCTTATAGTTGTTATATAGAAGACACATTGATTTTGCTGCACCACAGATAAATGTGGTCACTCACTGGAAATTGTTTCAAAAATAAACCATAGCCACATGAGCTATAAGCTATAAAAACTATTCATTGTTAAAACTAATGAAGTTGTATCCTCAACATTTTTCACTGTAAGGTTATGTGTCTCACTTTAGATAAGTCTAGTCTTAAAGCACCGTGTTAGCCGAGTGGTTACAGCGCATGCCACAAAACCAGAACGTCGCCGGTTCGGCCCGTGACCTTTGTTGCATGTCATACCACCCTCTCTCTCCCTGTTTCCTGTATAAATATTAAAAAACGATAAGTCTAGTCTTATATTATCAGTGATGCTAAAGTGCTAACATGATTTTAGTGTCCACAATAACATCAATATCTACAAAACATACTATGTGCCATAACATATAAAGGTATGCGTTAACATAATGTTCTGATGTGTGTCCATGCCGTGCCTGCAGGTGGAGTGAGGTGACCCGCCAGCTGGAGCTGTGGGTGCAGCTGATGGAGCTGAACGAGGCGGGAGAGTTCACAGCTGTAGAGGTTCTTCCTGCTAAAGACGTGCGCACGGGAGGAATCTTCCAGCTCCGACAGGTATCGTGGATCTTTGTTTGTAGATTTGAAAATAATTTGTATTTATTCATTTGAATAGGAGAGATTTTCTATTATTATACTGACTATGTAGCTGCCATGTCATTGGGGAATAAATTCAAAGAAGTCCTCTCTATCCAAAACGATCCTTTCATGTAAATCTGTACCTCCAGGGTCAGTCCCGTCGGGTCCGGGTGGAGGTACGTTCAGTACCAGACTCAGGCACCATGCCCCTCATCGCCGCCTCCGTCCTCTCTGTGTCCATTGGAGATGTCAAGGTCCGACAGATGCGTCCCTCCAGAGGCAGCGAATCACAATGGGTGAGGAGAAAATGTAATCAGTTGCTGATATTCATTCAAAATTTGTTGGACGAGGGATTTTATGGAAATGAAAAGAAATTAAATGACCTTGATCTTTGGTTTCATTCCTACTTTGTGTGTGAGAATGATGAATCTGCCGCCTTTCCTCAGACTCCCCCTTTCTGACTTAAATAACACCATTTTTATCTAATGTTTGGCTCTCTCTCAATTAAAATTTCAGGGTGGGGATGAAGAAATGGACAGCTACCAAGTAAGTAGATGATCAGTGATAAAGATGCATCATAGTTTGCTTATAACAGAGAAAAAATGGCCAAGTAGCTAAACTTCGGGAGTGTTTCTCTTAATGTAAACGGTAAAGTCAAAAAGTCTGTTTCTGTACAACTGTGTGTGTGTGTGTGTGTGTGTGTGTGTAGGAGGTAGACCTGGAGAGGTTGAGGGAACAGTGGCTGGTCACGCTCACTCAGAGACAGGAGTACCTGGACCAGCATCTACAGAAGATAGTTTGCAAACCAGGTGCAGCTGCAACACATATGACAAACAAACAAACAAGCATTTCTGAACACATCTCTGATATGGAAGCAGAAACGATTAATAGTCATCTATTTTCTTGTCAGTATGCACTATTTATGGTAACACGTCAACGCCAACTGGTACTTCCTTTTTCTCTTCTCATATTCTGTTTAATAAAATGTATTTCCCAGTGTTTAATGGCACAGCACAAATACTGCTTTTCCTCATTCACTTGTCATAACCAAGTGGCAGTGATGTACAGTTCAAGTCACCATTAATATAAAGCCACAATGAAGCAAATAGACTCTTACTCAGCACTTCCTACAGTACAGCCCTGTGGATGAATGGGAAGCATAGAAGTAGTTGCTACTTGATTACAGTTTAGCTGACAGTGATCATACGTCTTGAGCCCCTGATGTCTACAGAGAAACACTGACTCTTTCACTTGAGGTTTTCATGGTTCAGAAGGGTCATAGCTGCAGGTTGTTGGAGCTAGTAGGTAGTTACAGTATCCTATATCCACTACGGAATAGTGCTGAGGAAGGGATATGGTTGAAATCAATATCACAACATTAATAAGAATATTTATATATGATAACGATACGGCGTATCCCAAATCAAAATCAGATATAAAATAATCTAGATAATGAATAATAATAGTAATCTGTAGAATACTATCAGTATAATAATATAGTATCTTTATAACACATTAGATCTTCACACATAAAAAACAACAACTTAAATAAATCTAGTTTAGTTCGTTTACATTTTATGTGGAATCATTCATTTGGGCAACAGAACTTTGTAGAATAATGACACAATATGATCATACTGTACCATCACAATATAATTCCAATAAATGTCAATAAACAATAATAAAGAACTATCACCCAGCCCTACTATAGAATATTTAATATTCAGTGTTTTAAAATCATTTATCAATTTACAGAAAGTATGTCAGATTTATCAGTACCCTCTCAGAAGAAGGTGCATCAGTGTTGTTATTTTATGTATTTATTTAGTTTTGCATTTATTGTTTTTTTTTTTGAGGTCTCTCCCTCTTTGTGTTTGTCCACCTGTATACGTGCGTGTAGACAAGTCGGAGGACGATGTTGAAAGGGAGTCCCAGCTGCTGGAGTGTCGTCTGACGCTGACCGAAGAACGCAACGCTGTTCTGGTGCCGTCGGCGGGCAGCGGCATCCCTGGAGCGCCAGTGGAGAGGTGTGTGTGTGTGTGAAGGAAAATCCATTGTTATAACAATTTATTTATCTTTTTCCAGGAAAGGTTTGCTAGTGGTGGAAATGAACCAACTGCTATTACAATTAAGTACATTTAAACTACTGTACTTAAGTACAATTTTGACATACTTTATTTCCATTTTATACTTCCACTCTGCCACATTTCTAAGGAGAATATTGTACGTTTTACTCCACCACATTCATGTGACAGCTATACTTATTAGTTACTTTACAGGGAGAAGTTTTACATACAAAATATATGGCAAACCTCTAAGATAAGATACATGTCGTGTATTAAAGGACCAAAAATTTGTTGTATTGCTACTTTTACTCAAATAAATGATCTGAATACCGCTGAAATTCAAGTTATTTTCCCATCAAAGTTATATCATAATACAAAAAACACCCTTAATACCTCAATTACACCTCCACTGAACTGGGCTTGACAGTGAAGGCTTAATCTCTCATATAACTCAGTAGCTCAAATTACAGCTCAAGTCAAGATATGGTTGACAGCAAATTATTAGTAAATTCAGGCAAAAGTCAAGCTTGGATTGACTTTCACCTGCACTCTCATTATGTTCAGCTCTGGCCAGAAATGTTCAGCGGTAAGAGAGAGGCTAGATTTTCTAATTTTGGATGTTGATTGCTTGGCGTTGCTAATTTGTAACTAGTCAGGATGAGTGGAGGGAGCTGTCAGCCCCTCTGTATCAGGGACTAGATGTTTAGTCAGTGTGCTGACGGTATTGTTTCTCCACAGGGTTCCCGTCCCTGGAATGGAAACACACATTCCTGTCCTGTTCCTGGATCTCAGTGGTATGTCGTCTTTTGTGCTTGGAAATTTGGCAAAATCCTCTGCTGTCTCAAAAACTATTGAACCTGCTTTCTTTCTGCCTTTTTTTCCCCTCCAGCTGATGATTTCCAGTCCAGTCTCTCCGCCCCTTTGGCTGGGGGGCTGGATGCGTTACTCAGTGGGGAGGAGGAGGATGACTTCTTTGACCTTCATATTGTTAAACACTACGATCCAGCGGTAAGGTGATGATTGAAATTCACAGTGTGAGTGTGGATTTGGGAGTTCAAATGTACCAGCTGAATAGCGGAATCTTTTAGCCATTCATTTGCCATGCTTTTTAACGTGGTCCAGGTGAAGGTGGAGGCTTCCTGGGACTCGACGGTCCACGAGTGCCCCCAGCTGAGTCGCGTGACGCCGGCCGACCAGAGGGTCTACTTGACGGTCAGCACAGTGGTTCAGCTGAGCCACCCGGCCCACATGCAGCTGGTCCTCAGAAAACGCATCTGTGTCAACGTCAGCGGGAGACAGGTGGGCCGCCCCTGAGGCATGATGGCTGGGAGCAAGCTGACACGATGACGATGCTTGCTTTCTCCCTTACATGATCACATGTCCATTCAAAAAGAGATTAGCTGATTGGAGAAAATGTGGCTGTGTGTTTGTGTGGCAGGGTTTTGCTCAGAGCCTGCTGAAGAGGATGTCTCAGCGCAGCACCATCCCCGGCTGTGGAGTCACCTTTGAAATTGTTTCTAGCATCCCAGGAGTAAGTACCATACCACAAAGGTTTTTGTTACAAAGAAAATGTGTCTGCAACTTTCTGCAGACAAATCTCTCTATAAAAGCCACAGGGTTCGAGGGTTAAAAAAAAAAAACCTGGAAAACCACAAGAAGAGCAGAATAGAACAGGGCTCTACTGACACGTCCATTGCTTTGAAAGATAGATACAAAGTGGCCGCTCACAGAAACAGAACACATTACAAACTAGTACTTGACTAGTAAACAAATTAGAAATACTTGGGTGCCCGGTAACTGTAGAAAATAATGCTGTATATTCTTATTTTATGCAGAAAAATGACTTTGTTGGAAGGTGAATTTGGTCAGACTTTGATCAATATATTACTGTATTTATTTATTTTTAGACTTTTAACTCATAGTTCAGTGCCTGTTCGGAGCGCGTGCCCGTTCCGACAGTCATACAGACAGACAGACAGACAGACAGACAGAGATCCCTTCCTTCATAGTTAGATGATGCTGCTACAGCGCCACCTATTTGTCATGGCCACTCAGACATCATACCTACTCATGTCCACCAAATGTGGTTGCAATAGCACAAAGCGTTCAGGAGATGACCTTTTTTGTAATATAAGCCCTGCCCACAGCATTTGAGCAAACTTTGAGGGCCAGCTACAGCAAAACTGTATGCAATATCAAAAATCCCAAAAAGTAACTTTTACTGGCTTGGTCCAGAGATGTTCTGTACCAAATTTGGTGACGATTACTCAAAATGTATAGGAAGAGTAACGAAAAAACAGATTTGGGCACAATTCAAAATGGCGGAAAATTGATCTAGACTCAAATGGCTTTTATGGATAGATTTGTCTGGATCCACAGAAAAAAAAATAATTTTGTTTCTGAGACTTACGGTTCAAAAGTTACAGGCCACAACGTAAAGTTCGTTGTTACAGCGCCACCATCTGGCCAAATTGCACCAAATTCGACACTGCACTCCCTTGGGTCTTCAGCAATACACCTGCCAAGTGTAGGGTCGATCGGATGAGCGGTTGTCGAGATAATCAAAGGACAGACAGAGATTCCTTCCTTTATAGTTAGATATAGAACAACCCCATATTGCTGCCTTTATCAGTGAAACCCATGCAACAGCAATGCACCATGGCATGTTGGGTGATAAAGTTAGCAGGAATGAACACAGTGGAATTCATATTAGCCTTCTCCCAGGTTAATGTAAAAAAAACCCAACATGTTAGTAAGGTGTTACGAATTTAACGTGATCAGCCATGTTCGCAACAATGGATTGAAATGGTCAGGAAAACAAAGAGCGCTGAGTCAGGTCAAATTGACACGGAGACCGACTTTTAAATAGGCATGCAAATAAACCACATCTAAAAGTTTTGAATTCTGTATGCCACTGTCATTGTGTGTGAAACCTGGTTTTACATTCAATTTTAATGGGTAGCCATCATTTTGATGCATTTATTTTTCTAGAAATGTACCTTTCAAGAGCAGGTGTAGGCTATTTATTGTGCTTCCATGGGCTTTTAAAAATGTATCATTTATAAGACATGCAAATGATCAGATGGAGTGGATGTTGCCATAAAAGTGCAAGTGGTAAAACTCAACCAGACTAACACATTTTATGAATGTTATCTTTCTTTTTTATGCAGCCTTGTTGAATACTTACTGCTGATTGGCTACATTCTTTGTTCTTTGTTTTCTAAAAACACGACCAGAGAAGCATTCTGCTGGTCAGAGGCTGGATGCCAGTGTACTGTAGTACCTTTGTTTTTCCTGTAATTACATTTCCAGCTTTTTGCAGCTCATAGATTCTACCTGCGGTCTTTTTATGACATCAGCACATTAAGTAGGACCCCAGCCCTTTACTTCTGTCTCCCTGCTCCCACAGGACATCCATGGTCCAGAGGACAGGGAGATGTTGGCCAGGCTGGCTGCCAGCACTGAGGACAACCAGTCAGCTGACAGTGAGGCAGCCATAGAGAAATACCTCCGCAGCGTCCTGGCTGTGGAGAACATCCTCACTCTGGACAGACTGAGACAGGTCAGCACATACAGTTCATGAGCACCTGAGATGTGAATCCCATCAGCGTAGATTTGACATGAATCTCCAAACATTAAAACCATATTAAGTCATTTGCTATTCAGCATCATTTAGTCCACTCAGAATACCTAAATGTCTCACCAGTCTCTCATTCAAGCACGTTCCTTTGATTGACATTTCTCCGAAGCATAAGCACATTAAATCCTCGTTGTCCTTTTCCACTCTTTATGCAATTTTGGAAAATGTCATCTGGAGCCGGAATTGGAACCTTTCTACCCTGCCAAAAGAAACAAACAGAGCTAATTAATCCACATAATACAAAGCATCCGAAGAGAGACGCTAAGTGATAGTGTTTGCATAAAACACACAATTAGAAATGCTTACAAAACACATTTTTGTGTGTGTGTGTGTGTGTGTGTGTGTGTGTAGGAGGTGGCTGTGAGGGAACAGCTGGCAGTCAGAGGGAAAGCTCCCAGACGCTGCCTGAGCTCTCCAAACATCAACCGGGTAAGAGAGCTCAAGTTTGATTTTTTTGACCCAAACATTAAAGGAACAGTTCAGGGTTTTTTTTGACATAAGGTGGTTCTAAATGAATCAGGTAGTAATATTAGCTCAAGCTATGGATGCTGTGGACAGAGAAACATCCCACTGGGGTCATGGGAGAGTTAATAAAAACCTTTTTAAACCGTGACACAGGAGTCAAAGAAAAGTTTAAACTCTCCATCTTGAGTGTGTTTCCAGTGTTTGACTTTCCTCTGAGATCGCTCTGTATCATGGAACTGTTGAACAGTTGATTTTTAAGAGTTACAAAGGCAAAAACCTTCCTCACATCACTTACATGAACTCAACTCTGCATTTTCTAACCACACTGAACTAAACTGGTGTTTGCTCACATCTTTTATACTATTACTAACCACGAAATGGAGTCAATTATATTTGGCTTGTTTGTATTCTGGGGTTCAGGTTTTGTTTCTTCATACAGTTCCTTCTCCCCTGCTGTCAACCTGTATCACTAACAGCCTGGCTCTAACCCTCTAACCCTTTAACCAGCTGTCAGCCAGCAGTCTGGATCTCTACTCCTCCACTCACAAGCTCAATGACTTCAAGGTGAGACGCATAAATCATGTCCACTAATCGTCTCATTTACATCCATTTATTTACAGGGCTCGTACACAGTCTTGAAAGTTTGGAAAATGCTTGATTTTCAACATAATCTGGTGTTTCATCATCGACACAATCGCTCATGTAAACCAAAAATCTTTTAATGTTTGAAATGAAACGATCCCATCGTCATATTTGTTTGTTGTCTCCTGGTATTTATAGTAACCATTTAGATGTGATGATAAAGGCTTCGAGAGTCTGGAAATTTTTGGTTTAGGTACCTTGAAAGTGCTTGAATTTTTCTCTTAAAAAGCTGTACGACCCCTGAATTTATCATGTCTTAGTCTTACAGTTCTGTCTTTCTATATGAGTTTTCTGTTTGTCATTTTCAATTTCTCATTTGGAAGATCTGTCTCCATAATATAGACTATAGACTAAGGTTGTTTTTTCCCGCTGGTTCCACAGTAGGACTGGATTTGTTGAGGTGAATTGTGAAACCCAACACACAAAAATGAGCATTCCACCAAAGTCTATAAAACCCATCAAGGAGTCCAAGTATAAACCTGAGGGGTCAGGAGATGATTTAGATGGGGAAATAAGAAACATGCTACACAAGTTATTTTTGTGTTCTCTGGCTTTCCTTTACTCTTTTTTTATTGTGAAATACTGGAGAGTGTTACCTGTCCAGAACTCTAAAACAGGCGAAACAGTGTGAGAAGGAAATCACACTTTACACTTTAGTACTGCTCATAACTCAAATACATACAGAAATAAGATCCAATGTATGCTTCTGTTGGCACCTTCAATGTTTAAGTTGTTTCCTTCTGCAACAGCCAGACACTCGCAGGCAATCGCAAAAATATGATAGAAATGGGGAAGATTACTGGAGCCATGGTGTCTGTATATAATAACTTGACGCAGCTTCTTTTTAAAGCCAAAGGGTCTGATGTCACTGTCTTAGAATATGTAAAATCATATGTAATTTGCATTATTTCACTCATGAATGGCAAAATCAATCAAAAAAAAATTAAATTCATATTTATCCTAGATGCACTTGAAAAAAAAATCCTGTATACCTGTAATATAGAAATTACAATTTGATTAAAAAAATATGTCCACATATTGAGTCAGCTGTAACACCTAAACATTACATGTTGCAATTGATAGGGCGTGAAAACCATTTAGCAACTAGCAAGCACGTAGGAAAGTCTAAACAGTTAGCTAAGGCAATGTGTTGGACAAATGGTGGAAAACCTAAGGGCAGTGCATAAATGGTTGAAATAGCTAAAAGTAATGGATAAATGGTGAAAAACCAAAAGGTGGTGGAAAAATGGTTGACATTAACTGCTGCAGTGTTGTTGCAGTTCTTTCTGGTCACCAATAGAGGCTGCTAAAGGTCACAGATTATTGATACGCTCCTTAAAGCCGTGTGTGTGTGTGTGTGTGTGTGCGTGTGTGTGTGTGTGTGTGTGTGTTATCCTCTCGGTGTGTTTCCCTCCTGTGTGTGCAGGGCTGGGACAGCCACCAGGACCTTTCTGTGGCGCCTCCTTTGTCTAGACGCACACTGCCCAGCTCCATATCCCAGAACCTGAACCCAGAGACGGGTACGACTGATAAAACCTTCATCTTCATATGGCTTCTTTCTCTGGCTTTGAATTATCTTTCTGTATTTGCTACCTTTGATGTCATCAGCTCTGTCTTTGCTTTAGCCAGCAGACAACTATATCTGTCCTTTTGCTCTGAATCTTAATTTTGCACGTGTTTTCCTCTTTGCCAACACATCTCTCAATTTCCCCTCCTCCCTGCCTCAAAAACATAATCTTTTCCTGCTTTCCTTCTTCCTCCTGCCCTTGTTTTCTTCATCTCTGCTCCCGAAACCTCCTGCTCTTCTTCTCTTCTTTTCCCCGTCCTCTCCGTCAGTGCATTCAGGCTTTGCTGCGTCTTATCTCCCTCCAGTGAAGGCCGTACCCAAGCTGCTGAAGTCACTGCTTCCTGGTGGGAAGGAAGATAGTAGAGACCAGACAGCTGTCCATCAGCAGGTACACTCATTCAGTCAGCTCACAGCGCTCTGGATTTAAGCTTGTATTCTGCTCGCTGTCTTATCAGGGATTTAAAGTTTATATGCATCACTGCAGCCTGAATCTAAATATCCCCTCTACTCATCAGCAGCTAGTCTGATTTCTTCTGTTGCCATGGAAACAGAGTCTATATAGATGGAAACACAAATAATAAATAGATAAAATGTATAAATGCCTCAGTGCCCCAGATGAGTGGTTTTCAGAAGTTTACAAAAATAGAGGTGATAAACTTTATCATAAACAAGGAATAAAAAAATTGTGCTTTTGTGTCATGACCAGCAAGTGCACCTCTGCTATATTCACCCAGCATTTTCATTCATCTTGCCTTCATCAGGGTGGTGTCTCAGGTGGTTTCTGGTTTCCTTATATACAATCCATTGACCAGTCGACGCTAAAAATACATTACCGTCATCTTTTTAAAACAGTTTTACAAAATACGGTACTTAGTCAACCGCAAGTTGACACTGAAATTTGCTAGGGTTATCCATAAATATGAAGAGATGGAAGAGACTTGAGTCAGTGAACAACTCAAGATGGTTGTATGATTGCAGACTTGGTCATGTGAGTACCATACTGTATTGTGCAACGACAATATACTGTTTAAATTTGGGTTTAACTACCTTGAAGAATGGATTTTGGATTTTCTCCTGCATCCCCCACCTTTATGGGAGTGCAATACTAAATTGCTGGAGAATCCCTTTAAGGCCTCATTTAGTTAAGCTGTGAACATTCAATTCAATTTTGAAGTTATCTCAGGGCACTTTTTCATATAGAGCAGGTCTAGACCGACTCTTTATATTTACAGAGACCCAACATTTCCCACCATGAGCAAGCACTAGGCGACAGTGGCAAGAAAAACTCCCTTTGAACAGGTAGAAACCTCGAGCAGAACCAGGATCTGGGTGGGCGGTCATCTGCCTCGACCGGTTGGGTCGACATGAACCGACTCCTGCAACTGATTTTCCATGTTGCAGCAGATAAATCACTAGAAATTAATAAAATATTCCTATGAAAACACTGCTAATAAAAATAACTTAACAGCATTCTTACTAACAGCATGAATGAATACCACTCATTATTGTGTTTTGTCTCTGCCTGGCTGGTTTAAATGTTCCAGTAAACAACTTAAAATTGGAGTATTCCAGGCTTTGTGTTAAGTATAAACATGTCTGTTATTCCGAGTCATGACATTAAGTTCGTTGAAACAAAACCGGGTTACTCGAGTACCCGGGTTTAGACTAAAACTATCTTGCACATGCAGTACAAACGTAGTTGGTGTCTCCCAAGTGATTGACGTGCTGTATAATGTTTGAGACTCCACAAACAGCCCCTACTGAGACAGGAGCTCACGGTGTGTAGAGGAGGGTTAATTAGGAGCAGGTGAACCTTGTCGCCCTGACACGTCGCCCCCGCTCCTTCACCACCTCCTCATCCACTGATCTCCAATCATGTGCCATCGAGACCCGGGAGTCTGCAGCTTTTTATTGCAGCCAAACACTAGAGCATCTGATTTGACTGATTAGCACCTTGAGTCGCGGAGGGAAGCTAATCAGGGAAATCGTGTGCCGTGGCGTTTGGTTGGAATGGGAACCCGTCGGGCCTTGTTGGTGCATTGTTTGAGGCCATCGCCCTAATTAGTGCTTCACTCCACCCTGCCTGCCACAGATGTTTAGAAAGGTCAACACAAAAACAAAAGCCTCGAGTATTGCAAATATTAGCAGGCTGTTGACATAAATTGGATGAGTGATTCATTGTTGCCCTGATCTCAACATCAGTACAGATTTTGTTCACTTAACAAATCCCATTTACAAAGTTCTAAATGTCTGCTGACATGAATGAACTGCAGCTTGAAACTTGACTTGGACCTGACTACTTTGAGACTTGACAAAAACATTGAAGAGTATTTGGTCTCAGTTAAGTATAACACACTATTGAAGGATAAGGCTGGTGTTGGTGTTATATTTTTCTTATTGTCAAAAAATGAAAAGACAAAAGCCAACCATGTATTAGTCTGTTTTCACTTATACAGTGAAATATCTCCACATCAACTTGATGGATCCCCACAACATTTTGTACAGACATTCATGTTCCCCTCCGGATGAACTGAGACAACTTTGTAAAGTTAGAACTTTCCATCTAGCATCATCAGGTCAACATTTTAATTAGCATAATACTTTGGATTATGACCAAATACCTGCAAAACTAATGACTTTCCTATCAGCCTCAGCTGTACTTACTCAACGCTAATTAGCTCAAATTAGCATGTTAACAGGCTAAACTAAGATGGTGATCATGGTAAACATTATACCTGGCAAAAATCAGCATGTTAGCATCATTTTTGTGAACAGGTTAGCATGATGTTAGCATTTAGCTTTTTGACTGTTCGACCGCAGCCTATGTCTTTTCCTAAACACTTTTCCTTGACCTCGAAGGAAAACGTCATGAGGTCAAGGAAAGATGTGAAGGAGAATTCATAAGGTCTTAGGAAAACCACAACCGCACTGCTTAGAGAATCCGACTGCACTTACACTACGCTACGTGGTCGCTTTAAATGTTGCTGCCGCAAGGAATTGTGGGACGGCATTATCTCCTTTCCTTGACTTGGACTTGGACTTGGACTTGGACTTGCCCCAGAATACTTCAAATAGATCTGACTGATAGATAAACAATGTTTTAATGTGCTGGCTACATTTCTTGATCCTTTTTAAGCATTTTTTTAAATGAAAACACAGCATGTAATCTGTCCATATTAAATTACAGAAGAAGCAGCCATTCTCGTGCACCTGACATGTTGTGTTGACTTACAGGTTTACTGTCCTGAGCCAGAGAGGGCTAGGATAGATGTGTTTGACCTGCTCTCTGATGGTAGACATATTGTCCACGTAGGTTGTCGTTCTGCTCGGAGCAAAAGTACAAAAATCCAAATCCAAACCACTTAATTTTGATCAGCAGTGTTTGAAGAATGAAGTGTTAATTCACTCAGAATGGGATGTCAGGGATGCATGAGAGTCAATCAATCATCCTGATTAATATCCTGTGACTGTGTCTGTTAAGCACACAGGCAAACAATTGTCCTAATTTATTAAACATCTTCAAATATCTCAAGATATAAGATGATGAAGTTTTTTTTTTCTATTACCCTCTGCAAAACCTAAATGTTAAGAAGCAAATCACACACAATATTTAATCAGCTGACTGATCATAGAGTGTTAGAGAGGTAACTAGAATACTGAATAGGGATAAATGATTATGGGTGCAATTATAATTATGGTGCAATTATCCTGATTGTTTTACCAGTTTATCATGATTATCTGTCTGAGTGATCTGATGAACAAATATTTTTATTGCACTTTCTGCATCTCATATCAACATCTTGACTGCTGATCACTGCAATAAATTGAATATTTTTCTCCTTTCTAATATATTGATGTACTAAACTGATTATACACCCATATATCACAAGTCTGTGCAGTCCTAATATATTGTAACAGATGGCCAACTGGCCTAGTTAGTTATCCTAGTTTAGTATTCTGTGATGCTGCCAGAGGAAGCAGTACAGTATGGTGTTCAGCCTACAGTATCTGTCATCTTTTTAGAAGTGTAGACTCACTTTTTCCCCACAGGCTCTGTTTTCTGTCTTACTGTTGTGCTGAAGCCTGAGCTTTTTAATTCCCTCACAACAGCTAATCATCGCTTCATGCGCACTGTATAATGAACAGGTTTGGAAATCTACGGGCTTATATTAATATCTAATCTCCAGGTTGAACCGGACTGAAAAGACACAGGCTTGCTCGTGATTACGTCTTGAAATCTGCTCGACAACCGTGCAGCGCTAATTTACACATTTAAGATTGTTTTATTAAAAATGTCATTAACTGAACATCTTTGAAATTCCCTTCCTGTCGCAGAGTTTGCCTCGCATCATGGTGCAGTCAGCCAGTGTTGAAGAGAGCATGAGCAAACATCAGCAGCCAGTAAGTTCTCTAACCCCAGGTATTACAGGTATCTATATGTACTGGGAATGCAGGGACGTAAGCTAGTTTTGAAATATGGTGTGTTCTTCATTATCTGACTTGTTGGGTGTGGCCATGCCATGCATTTGTCATCTTGGAAAAGGAATATTTTCCTAGCAGGAACTATTGAATCCAAAACAAATTATAGCCTTACTTTGGAAACCTATCTGTTGTAAGAATGGATGGTGCAAAAATCACACTACCCTGGCAGTTTATCAGACTTAAAACTGAAGAACTGTCATGATTATACTGGTTTTATTATTATTTTATTATCTTCTTTATTATGTCCTTCAGATTTCAATGAGAGCCTAGATGGGGTTTTTGGTTTATGGGAGGGGGGGTTGGGGGTTGGGGGGTTGGGGGGTTGGGGTCTCCTCTCAGTTGTTTTTGTACTTTTATGTTTCTGTGTGTGACTTTTCTCTTGTTTTCTCTTTTGTTTCCTGTTTTGTTATGCAATAACTGGGAGAAACAGTTGGTAACGAACAAGGGCTTTAATTAGACAGTTATGTGTAGCATTATGCTGTCTTTTCAGGTTGGTCTCAAAAAGAATTATCACTAAACTCTCAGCTGTTCTCCAGTTTTTAGCGTCTTTCAGCACATTGTTTTGGATTTACATCCCACAACTTTACTGTATTGATTCATTCTCACGGTGTTTTTAGCTGCAGTAAGCAGCCTTTTTCAGTTAAATAGCTTGGATAAACCGACTGTACGCTACATGGCCAGCACCAAACAGCAGACAGACAAAGTTAGCAACTAGCTTGTGAACATAGTGGAGCATTGAGCAGCTAAAGAGCCAGATATTTCCTTCAGGAGTTGGTTGAGACCAAAACATTTGCCAGGTGGACACGACTCCAAATAAATGCTAATGTTCCTTCGCATCTGCTGGATGTGTAAATAAGTAACTGTTAACAAGTTCCTCCTATCATATACACACTGTATATATCATATATTACAGGGTGATGTCAGTGCTGTCTTTACAGCTTGTTTTTGCAATCAGGTGCAGGTTTAAGTACATTCTAATCAGTAATTCAAACTGATTGTACAGTAATGTGATTCTTACAGACTAGAAGCTTTATCACTGGTTTTGGTCTGGCAGAGAACAATCTGACTTGTATATTAAAGATGAGCGTGACTCTATTGCAAGGTAACTGTTAACATTAAGACAACTTTGGAAACTGACAACATTTCAGCCTTTTGCTGCATTTTGAATCACAAATACCTTTGATGCCATGGTTTCCCTCTTAGGTTCCAGTTGAGGAAATCAGTCCTCCCGACCTCCAAACAGAGAGCCCCAGATCTGTGCCCCTCCCACCGCCAATCATCCCAGAAACAGAAGACTCCACTCCCAGCCCAGTGAGCGAAGCATCGAGTGGATACATTTCGACTAGCCTATCTACAGCTACTTTGTCAGAAGTCTACACACTGAGCTGGGACCTGCCTCCATTATCCGGCAGCAGAGCCGACGGCTTTGACACGGTGCTAGATGAAGAGGAAGAGGATCATAAAGTGACACAATCTAACACTTATCTTGAGTCTTTTCTTGTACAGCAATCAGAGCCTCAGGAGTCACTGCTGGTTTTGGACGATAACGCAGCTGAAGAAAGGACTGACTCGCCACCGTCCAAACTTGACTATATGCCATCAGATTCAAACCTTCGACAAGAACCAAATCAGTCTCCATCAGTTCAGTTGAAGGAGCAAGGAGAGCCTGATTCAGTTGCAGAATCAGACTTACCATGCCAGACCAAACAAAAGCAAGACTCAACAATTGGCCATATTGGATCAGAACAATTAGACAATTCGGAGCCACTTAAAGATTCATTGTTAGTACAAGAGAATGAAACCAAACAGACAGAATTTTTAGAAACAGACCACTCAAAACCAGAAACCCCTCTGACAGAAGAACTCGAGCTAGCTGCCACAGACAAGACAGAAGCTGAACTGTCACTCCACTACGAAACACAATCGCCTGCACAAGAAGGTCTAAGTCAGTCTGAAACAATCGTCTCGCAGCCACAGCAGCCCAAACAAGACCAGACAACCTTCAACAGTGCTCAAGATCCAGCTCCAGGCCTAATCTCAGTTGTGTCCGAAGTCTTGGTTCCAGCTCCTGTCCCATCTGGAGATCTTGTTCTTCTAGCTTCATCCAAGGAACAAGCCACTACTGAGGACTCAAACCCAAATGGCACCTCCACCCCAACTTTATCCTCAACCACAGATGAAGTCCAAGAGGAAGCACCTGCATCTACAAAAGCCACCACAGCTCCAGCTTCTTCTCTGTTCAGTGTTCAGCCTTCCAAACCTAACGCCTCAGTAGCAAACCCCTTCAAGATCCAGAAAGTGAAGTCTTCAGACCTCAAGTCCTTTCAGCGTATTCTGGGTGAGGAGGAGGACAAGCCCGGGCAGGTGGACCGGGCCAGCAGCCTTGGGGCAGGACTTAACCTCTCTGTGCCGATGGAAAGCCTGGAAATTATTTCCGACTCTGAGGAAGGAGATGCAGCTGCTACTACAGTTCTTCCTGACTGGTTGAAAGAAGGGGAGTTTGTGACTGTGGGAACCAATAAGAGCGGTACCGTCCGTTATGTTGGACCCACAGATTTTGCAGAGGGTACCTGGGTGGGAGTGGAACTGGAGGTACCAGCAGGTGAGCAGAACGGCACCCAATCCGGTTGCTATTTGATGCTTTTTAGTTGACCTTATTGCATTCTTCACGTACATGTTCTGTCGCCACTCAGAATCTCAAATAAACCATTCTCTGTCTTTATCCAGGAAAGAATGACGGTTCAGTGGGTGGCAAGCACTACTTCCACTGTAACCCTGGTTACGGCGTGCTGGTAAGGCCACACAGGGTGAGCAGGGGTGGCGCAAAGCGCCGTCGCCAGCAGCAGCAGCAGCAGCAGCAAAAGCGTCGTAGTGCCAACCTGTCTGGATCCAGCCCAAACCTGGCAGCCCTTACTGCTCTGGCCAAAGGAGAAGGTGGTGGGGCATCAAGTGGTCGCAGCAGAGGAGAGAACCGCAAGTCGTGGAACACATGAGAGACTCGGTATCTGCTAAACAGCTAATTGCTGGACACCCACCAATTACCCACATGCAGCAGCTAGTTGATGTGATTATAGGGTAAGCTTTCAGAAAGAGTGACAATATAGTGTTTTATTTGGGCAGACTCTTGGGACAGGATGAGTCACTCCACGCTCCTCTGGTGGGAGAGAACCATCTCATCCATCAGATGTTCATCACACATCATCTGTTTAGGGACTGTATCCCTTTCTAATGTACTTAGTAACTCAAAAATATTGAATGTTTTATCAGAAAACGTGGATGTTTTTAGGTATGTAAATGAAAGTAACAACCATTTCTCTGTAATTTATTTCATTTTAAATTGTGGATGTCTCAGTTTGGAATGGATTTATTCCAGTGACATTAGATTACAATCAGTCTCAAAATCAGCACATTTTTCCTTTCAATATGTTATGCCACTTGCCGGGCAAAAGTATATTTGCATATGGGGTTAAAAGTATCTAAAGTTCACTGGATTACTTTACATCATGAAAAAGGTTACATAACACCTTCATGTGCTCGTATTTCTACTGTTCAAAATATATTATTATGCAGCTGCATGTTTGGATTGACTTCCAAGTGTCGTAAATTGCTTTATACCTATTGGTATTGTTTGATTGGACTGTTTGACTGTTATTTTATTCTTGTGCCTTGAAATATTACGACTACTACTCAGCAAATGTGCCTTAGTGATATACCACCAAATTCTGTGCTGCTGGTAGTGTTTAACTGGAGCTTAATTTAGCTCTTGAATGTGTATTTCTACTGTTTTAGAAAAAAAAAACTTGCACTCAAACTACTGAATTTGTTTTTTATCAGCTTTGTCTGATTGGAAGTGACTTCATTTTAAAGAGAGATGATGTGTGGCAGTTTTTCTGGAATATCTTTTTTTCACTAGCATGTTTTGAATTCTACTGTGTGTACGGGAACCTGTCGATGTGTACATGAGGATAATTGAGGGATTTTGTCGGTTGTAATGCATTTAGTATTAATTTCTTTCTGGTAAATAAGATATTTTATACTTGTGCATTCAAGTTGAACATTTTGACTGCCTGAATGCATATTTATTTAAGGATGAAGACATGATATTGATAATGAAAAGCAAAATCAACTTTTTATATTGTTAAATAAATTTCATTCTGCTCTTGTCAACCTTGTGATGAATCTGTACAGATATTTGTAGCCAACAAGATAGTAAATCCCCAAAAAAGTCTCATTGATATAGCTTTATTCTCTTGTACATTATATATATATCATACTAAAATAAACACAAGTTAAAAAAATGAACAAAGAAACTGTACAAAAAAATGTATATATACTACATCTTAATTACAGAACAGTCTACTGTCCAAAAAAGGCACTAAATTCTGAAATGGGCAATACAGTAATTTTGAACATAACTAGATTTGAGATTGATACAACAGCATTCAGTCCTCTTTTTCTGAGATATATTGGGATGAAGTGGATGGTGTTTTCACTGGGGACACAGAAAGACATGTAGACATGTTGACCCTGACACACCACAAGAGGACACCCCTTCAGAGTAAGCACTACCACTGGAGTACACATGACATTGGGTGGGGAAAGCCTGTTTCAGGTCTGTTATTCAGATTAATCTGTTTTCAGTTTTCTTTTGGAAAAGCACAGAAAGGGTTCTTTCTTCCATCCCATAAACATTTCTGTCAAGCTTGAACACTCACATAAAATACTGCAGGATTATAACTTGTACTTGCTAATTGGGCCATGGCATCTCCCAAACGCTAAGGCAATTCATTTAAAAGTGCCTTACAGTGACAGAATGATCTCTAAATGCACTCTTTATAGTCTTTTCCTTCCACGCATGACTTATTTCACTATTTCTAAACATACAATATTCTTTGTATGGGGGGAGAACGTCACATCGAACTCCATAGAAAAATTCATTTGAATAGAAAAAAGGGTTTGCCTATTGATTTCAAATTATGTTTCTCAACATACACTCTGCGCTTGGCAAGTGAGTAGTGAGTCGATTCTAAAAATTAGTATCTGCTCCTTTTTAGATCTTTTTGAGTCTGATGTCTTAAAGGAATAATTCACTTGATAATTAAAATGTAGTTTTTGGTCAGAGTTTTGGGTGTCAGTAGCCAAACATACAGGGAGTTAGCCCCTTGGTTCCATCTCTGCCATTTTCCTAAGTACTTAAGTTCTTTTACAGTTCCAGATATGGAACACATTTCACCAAAATGCATCATCCAAACACAATTTTATTGTGTTTCTAATAACTTCAATAGTATGGCAATAGAACAAGATGGAACTTGGCATTGTATTTTCATACAAAACCTAAAATGTAATTGTAGTTGGCATTATAAATGTAACTATTTCTCTAAGCCATATTTTATGCAGTTATGAGTTATGCACTTGTTTGCAAGAGGCAGGTCAATATTAAAATGATAGATTTCACTATGGAGTTTGGTGTGGTGTTATTTTAAGGAGAGAACAACACATACTGGGGCTTTCATTTAATATATGGTGTGTGAAGCAGCTGTACTGAAATGTTTTTTCACACCAGCCCCATAACAGTATATTGGACGTTTGCCATTTCAAACAAAGGCTCAGGGGAGGGAAGGTTATATTTTCAGCTTAGTCAACAGCCACTCTTATTTCAAATAAGGTGCATCATCGTTCATCTTTCACAAAATAGCTTACTACCTCAGACACAAACAGGGGGAGACTGTTGATCAGTCAAACAAGGGATGACACAAAAGAAAAGTTTAAATGATAACATAAAAGCAGTTATAAAGCATGATTAATTTAACAATAAAAGCATGTTTCATTTCAAAACATATGCCATTCTTTTTTGTACATTACCATAAAAAATGAGTATAAATACATATTGTTTTTATCTTTCAACCTTTTTCTTTTTGAAACACAGGTCCCAGTACTGAGGCGCTGTATTCGCAGCTTCGTACACACAGAAGCAATAGATTTAAATAGAGCTTTACTAGACTAGAGCCCAGGGCTGGGAGCTATTCTACAAGCAGGATTCAGATCAGATACCAGATTATCTGATACGTCACCAATGTCCATATCTGACTATTTAAAATATGAGGAAACCACCTGAGATTTCTGTCTCAGAGTTCCTGTCTAACTGCTTTGTCTAATCCTGCTGTGTAGAATGTTTTCCCAGTTCTCCAAAACCATCGCTAAGGCAGGGGCTCCTTTAAAGCAATAGTTTGACATTCTGGGAAATATGCTTATTTGCTTTCTTGCCAAGAGTTAGCTTTTGAGGAGCTTCTTATTTAGCGCACAGACATCCGATCTTCTAAGCTAACTGTCTCCTGGCTCTAGCTTCATATGAAGCATACAGACATGAGGATGGTATCAATCTTCTCACCTAACTCTTGGCAAAAAAACGACTGTATAAGCCTATTTCCCAAAAAAATTCTTACTATTATTTTAACTTCCTCACTTTAAGGCCAAATTTGAAGATAACAGTCTTAGACTGAAAAAGCGCTAATACTTGACAATTAGTGAGCCCCCAGAAACAGGACCTATACCTTTAAGGAACACAGCACTTTGTCTCTGCTTATGACGTTATGATGATCTTCAGTCAAAGATGGTTTTGGAAAAATTCTTTTCATTATCACCACTTTAAATGTCTTTAATTCCCTTCAAAGTGGTGCATTTACCTCTGAGGCTATATAGATGAAATAAAAACAAAAATCGCCTCAGAAATTCCTCTGATATTCTAAACCTTTTCCAGTGTGGATTTAGTCTAATTTGATACCACTGATATTTAAAAAATCTTCTGAAAGCACATTCTTTAGGCTATTATAAAGAGGCAGCGTCACAGAACAAGTAGTAAATAGCTTAGGGGTATTTTATCATTATATATCTGGCTGCTAATACATATCTTTACTGACACAGGCCCACTGTAGTGTCAAGTCCACATACGACGCCACACCGGCTCAAGATGCTTCACTGAGCGTCAGAAACAACCTACGTATGCCAAAGGAGTTAGTAGAAATCGCTTTGGATGAATGTGAACACCATTTTCTTAGCTTAGCCTCTTAGCTTTTTGCTCATAGCATCTTTTCCTTTGGCATGGACGACATTTAAAACAAAGCACAACTCCCCTTATTAGATAGCTTAAGTTTGCTTGATTATCACATTGACCCTAAATTGATTCTCATAGCCTCGAGTACTTAACAATAGTGTCACTGGGAAGCTAAATACCAAGGCAAAATTATTGTATATCCAGTCGCCATTTGGGCTAAAAACAGAGGGAAATGCAGGTGAAAGAACTAAAACCATTGCTTCTGTTGGATAGAAACCTTAAAGTGTAATTCCACTATTTTTAAACCTGGGCCCTATTTTTACATATCCCAAAAGTTTTGGAATTGGTCCAGTAGATCGCCTTACACAGATCTTCCGCATAGCTTCCACATTATGCGGCCCATAGAGCAAGCGCACTAGCCTTTCTTTTAACCCCGCCTCCCAACCGCTCGGTCTCAGACTCGCTCACATGAATGACAGGGACAATGTCTAGGAAAATAACTCTGGATTCGGTTCTTTTAGGACATAATGATTTAAATAAGGGCTATTTAAGCGTTCATACTGGGAAGTTGATGTACCTCTTTACATGGGCGCAACTGCCCACAAGGATTGCGTTGCAGACGTATGAGGCGATCTACTGGACCAATTCCAAAACCTTTTGTACCTATTAGTCATTTAGACCCCAAAATATGTAAAAATTGGACCCAGGTTTAAAAATACCGGAATTACCCTTTAACAGTAATTCTGGCATTTTTTATGAGTATTAAAATGTTTCTTGTTGTTCCTTGTTGTCAAGGAAAAAACTTCAAAACCTGCTGTATACTGCAAAAACTAAAGGTGTCTGTATGAAATTAAGGCTACTTCTTTTTAGCTGATTTCTTTGAGGTTTTCGTTCATAAGCAGGTGTACTGTAGGAAAACAAAAAGCTATTCCACTGAATAATGACAACTATAGAGGGTAGAAGACAGTTCTGGACAGTCTGCCGATATTATCCTTTCTGACCGCCTCGGTGCCAGAGAGGGAGAGAAGGAAACTCTCACCAACCATCTTTCCCCAGACAATGGCTGGAGGCTGCTCTTCTGATGAATTGCACAATGAAGAGGGTGAATTCTGAGGAGTATGTAGGTAGGTAGGTAGCACACCATGAGGTGAGTGTGACTGAGAACCATATATATATTATATATACAGTACACGTTATTTTTCTGAGGTTGACGCTGAGGTGAGATAGACTGAGGAATCGGCTCAGACAACCAGGCTGGAGAGGGAAGGAGAGGGGGAATAAGGAAGAGGAGAGGAAAGAGAAGAGGTATCCTGTGAGGAGAAAGTGTATTCAGGGAAAAGAGGGGAGTTCCTGGGAGACACGAGGACCACACGAGGACCACCGTTTCTGTGGAACCTTTTCACAGAGATCAGAGGGCGTATAGTGACCCATTTCCGCCAGCTGTGTCAATATATTGGGTAGGGTGAGGTGGGGTGGGGGGTAATTACTGTTTACATGGACTTTGTGGGAGAAGGGAAGCCGAGATAGAAGGAAAAGCTGGCAGGGGGCTGGCTGAGGGACAGATTCAGAAGGTTTACTAAGTAGCATTATTTTGGTCTCTTTTTTTAGCCCCCTGTTTCCCACCTTTTCTACTCCTCCTTCCCTTTCCCCTCACGACTCATTTCTCTCGTCTGCTTCCTCCATCCCAGTTCATGTGCAGTTCATTCGTCCTCCAGGGACTCCGTCTTGATGTCGTTGGGGACCCCTCCGGTTCTGGACAAGGCCAGGATGGTGTGGTTGACGGCAGCCATCTCCACAGCCAGAGAGATGGGGTCCTGGTGCTCGCTGTGCGCTGCGCTGTCATCCTGAGACAGGGAGGGAAAGTGGGAAGACCAAGGACCAAGGTTAAGAGATGAAACAGCAAGCATCCAGAATGTGTGCAGTTGAGGAGAAAAAAAGAAATTAGAATTCTACTTTTATAGATAGGGCTCATTTTCCACCCATACTTTATTTTCCTGCTTAGTTTTTGCCATCATGCTGACCAAGTGACTGTTCACTAAACCCCTACCCAAATAGCAATTGTCCAATCATAGCTTAGCAACCGTAACTAGGCCTGTCAAGCTTTGGGTTTCTTCACATGTTCAAGTGGTCTGTATGAGGCTGTAGGAAGTAGTGATAGTGTCCGTTCCAAAACTGAAAACACAAGAGCAAAAGTGTAAAGAATGAATTAAACAGTGTATGGTAAACACTATGTAAGCTGTAATCGTTAGCATGTCCGGCTAACTAGCTTACTACCTACAGTAGTAACCCAGCGTTACTTCCAAGGAGTACATTATTTTGTGGGGCTACAGGTTACATTAAAAAAAAAATCCCTATTCACAAATAACACATCCACTGTGTAGTATTTTCCCACTATGTAGGAGCTGGTCCTGGATGGAGTTTAGCATAAAGTTAGCAGCTCTGTTTTGCTCTTTATTGAATTTGGGGAAGTTTACACAACAGGAACCCCAGTTAAACTTGTTACCCAAGATAGTGTTATGTTTGCTAAACTCAACGGTAAGTCCCCATCCTAAAAACCTTTTCTCCTGTAATGTTATCAGTGAAAACATACTGTGTCATAATACAAAAAAGTATGTAAGCTAAGCAGCCAAACAGGCTTATGTTAGAATAAAATAACAGTCTGATCTTACATTTTTCCTTATTATACTTATAGGGCTAACTTGGTCTACAGTGCGATACAAAATCCTGTTTCTTAATTTTGTGGGCGAGGATGGTGACTTTTTGCCTGGGACATGCAGCTTTAGCCTCATTCTTTTAGCATTATACCATCGATATACCCACCAAGTGCATATTTAAAGACCCCTTTACAGGGTTCTTGTTTTAAAATACATTAAAGCATTAGAAAGTCAGCTGAAAGACGGCGTCTTCAACCAACTCATGCAGCCAACGTTAGCTTAACTGGCTAGCTGATCAAATCTGCCAGTTACAGCTGTCATTTAAGCTAGCAAAATCGACGGTTGCCAGCTACAAATGAGAAGCCGTCTTTTGTCTACTACTGTCTGAAATCAAGGACCGATCATTTCAAAAATGACTTAAGAGTTTTGAACTCCATATGTGCCGTGTGAGAAGGTAAAGCTTGTAGCAACAATAACAGATGGGGGCGGGGCTTAGCAAATGATCAATTCTGATGATAACTTGGTCAGTGACTTTACTATAATGCTAAAGTTTGTAACTCTCAACAGCCCAGCAGAGTAAAGGAAAACTCACAGTGCAACGAGACATGCTCTTAAAATCTAGTTTTCAAATTATTCCTCATGGCCAGAAACATATATTGTGATGTTGGATATGTTATTCTAACCAGCACACGCTTGTCTGTAAAAAGCAGGATAAAATACCATGATCCTACGAGGTGCTGCTGATTATTAAACACATAAAGACGTTTTTTAAGCTGAGGGCACAGGAGCCAAAAAATGGGTGAGCAATGACATCAAGCATCAAATCAACTGCTGTCTGATTACTGTATGCTGACAGCTATTTAAAGACACGCAATCAGAGAATAATTGAGGTGAAGGAACCTCTTTTAACCTCTGTCCGATTTGACAGTGAGTTTCCCTTGGCCTCTTTTTGGACTGTACTGGAGAGCGGTGCTCCCTGCAACCACACATATGAAGATATGCAGCAACATAATTGATAAATTGCTGATCAGAATAGATTGGCATGATAGCAAAAACTGAGAAAATATCCACCAGGTTAAAAAGAACCAGATCCCATTTCCCAAAAATGTATATATGCCGTGTTGTGTAAACATATTGGCGTGTTTCTGTGTGTGGATGTACCTGTGTTGGCGAGGTGGGCTCCAGTCGGTAAAGGCCAAAAGGTCGGCTGAGAGGTCTCTTGTCAAAATAGGGCAGGTCACATGCCTGGAGGAAATAAAATTAGCCATTTAGCTAGCACCCTCCCATTAAATGCACCCTGTGTTCATTACTCATTAGCTGGAATGGTCAACATTAATTGGCTTGTTTCTCTTTCAGCAGCCTTGACTTGACAGGAGGGTTTCTATGTTGTGCAATCAAAGGTGAAGCTAGAAGGCTTAAAGTCAAACACAATCTTCATCTGTAGGCTTCTGCAATAATACAGAGAGTTGCTACTTTCCATTGCTCCAGCTTAGTTTCCACTGGTTACAGGGAAAAGGAGAAGAGGGTGATCTTTTGTTAATTAATGTGCCTTGAGCAACAATTCTTCAAAAAAATAAAGAACTTTATGTGCTTTCTATATTTGGGGACGGGTATATTCAGAGTGCATCTGAAGGAAAACAGCAGTTCAAATGGTATTGCAAATGTCTTATCGTGTGAATTTGTGAACAGTAATGTGCCAGTGAGGCCACAGGGTTCAACTCCAAACAAACCACCACAAGCTGCTGATTTCAATTATTAACACAACTTAAACAAAAGAGAGGGAAACTAATTAGTAAAGTCAACTGATGTATTGTTTAGTTGGAATGAAAGACATGTAAAATGCATGATCACATTTGACTAATGACTGGAATACTGAGTGCTGTCCAAGAACAGTGTGCCTTTCGCCAAGCGATGGATGTGAATGGTTGGCAAGAGGCTGATCCACAAAAACAAAGGAAAAATATAAATGAATAAATAAAAATCACAGTACAATATGAAATGAAGACATGAAGCTGTAACACAAGGAGGAGTGACCTCTTTCTCTTTAATCAGACCAGTCGTTTACAGTGCTGTCTGGAACATAAATCTGGTTTTATGTGTCTTTTGGGATCCTTAATCACTCTCTACCTGCTCTGAGAAGTCGTTCCCATCGATGTCGTCGCTGTTGGAGTGTCCCCCTGGACTCTGGACATCTATCCCATGACTCTCCAGGATTGTGGCTTCTTGGAGGAAGAGGATGAATTATTAGATTTACGATGGATCACTGATAATGTCCCTCATTACATACTAGAGAGCAGTGATTCCCAACCAGGGATACATGGAGAGATTGTAGAGTAGCTGAACTAATTTGAAAAAATAGAATTTGGATTGGATTTAAAAACATACACTCAGTGGCCACTTTATTAAGTATACCTTTACGATATATTGCGATTCAATATAACAGCTCCTCCGTAAATTCTACCTTTACGAAGTATATAATGATCAGTTTTTGGTGACTGTAAGAAATGTGTAAATTAAATTATATGTTCATTACTATTATTACTATTAGGTGGTGTTGTACTTGACTACATTATACCAAGAGGTGTTTCAAAATTCTTTCCCTTCCAAATTACATACATGAGGGGGGCAGAATATTAGAAACACCTCTGAATATAATGCAGTCCAGCACAACACCACCACTAACTATGACCTCAATGCTAAAACATCTAATTGAAGAATCACCTTTATGACAGTGTCAAACAAACTGATGCATCATAAAAGTAACCTTTATGGCAGAACAGTTGCATTGGATTGCACTAGACTGCACAAGTGTACCTAATAAAGTGGCCATTGACTGTATATTGACATACTGAGTCAGCTTAACACCTGAACACAACGTGTTGTGCATAAAAACTAGTTAGCAAGCGAACATAGAAGTAATGGATAAATGGTTGAATTAGATAGCTAAAGTAATGAATTAACTGTTTAAATAGTTAAATATAAGTAACAGATAAATGGTTGAAATAGTTAGCTAAAAGTAATGGATAAATGGTTGAAATTGATAGGTGAAAGTAATGGATAAAACAATTTAGATAGCTACACATATTGTTAAAATAGTTAGAAAAAGTAATGGATAAACAGTTGAAATTGTGGTAAATGGTGGAAAAGCCTAAAGTAGTGGATAAATGGTTGAAATGTCCAAATGAACACATTTGAAAAATGATGGGTAGTGTTCATCTGACAGGGCTTTGGGAGCACATCGGACAAAAAAAGGTTGGGAACCACTGCTGTAGAGGGTTGCAAATTACCACACATTAGCACAGACTTCAGCCAATTGATATTGAATCCCTTCAGTAGCTTCAGTTGTCTTCTCTACTGAGTCATTTGGCTAGAAAGTAATGGCGGTTCTATTTTACAAATCTAATGGGTATCTACAGCAGGTTAATGCAAGCAGAAAGAGGAATCTTTTCATTTCCAGCAGTTATGGGGATACTTTGCCAGAGGTCATTACAGATATCAGGTGACTGATTAACAAGCATCAACCTAATTATAGTGATGGAATGAATTAATGATGAGCCATTCAATGCATAAGAAAACGGTTATAATTGCTGTTATTAAATATGAAATAATCATGTTAACGCAAAGGGATGTAATTAAATGTCCAGTTCACTGCAATCAAAAGTCTCAATAGACATTTGTGGTCCTTCCCCAAAGCCACATTACCAATGTTAGCCCGTCTCTTGATTTCTTTGCGACGGTTGGCGAACCAGTTGTAAACTTTCAGGGAGGTAACCCTCTCCAGATCAGACAGCTTCTTCCCTGAAACAAATCACATGACAATCTGGTCACTCAATGCATACTGTATCCATCATCTATTACCCACATTCTCACCTAAATCTCTTCCACTGTCACAATGATAATGACTAGTGAATTCTTTTTTCCAGTCTGTTCTGTCTTTGTATTTCATTTTGGGCCCCGATTTTTTTTCTTATACATCTGCTCCTTTAATCTGTGAATTCCACTCTTATTTATGCTTTTATAAACACGATTGTTTCAAAACTGATGGTGGTTAAATATCTGTTGAAAGGAAATAACTTGATTCCATTGCGTAAGGAGCAGATCACACAACAGATGCGACACAGATGTTAGGTCTGTAACATTCAGATCAAGTCCAAGAAACATTAGATCCAAAATGCCCTGGTCACAAAAGAACAGCAGCAAATATTCACATTTGAGAAGCTGGAACAAGGGAGTTTTTGCCATTTTTGCTAAATGAAAATTGTTGCAGATACATTCTCTGATAAACTAATCAGTTAATCAAGTAAATATTTCAGCTCTGTAAAACTTATGTATGTATAACACATCAAATGTATATGGTTGTATGGATGACTATTTCCATGGTAATATTCAGAACATTACCATAATACCTGTATATTATATTATTATTATAATATTTGTCACCAGTAAATTAAGCTAGCCATTATCCATTACACATAACAAAAAGTTAACATTACAATATTCTTGTGGTACACACATTCCTGGTTTCTGTGGTTTACCTGGTTTCTGAATAACAGCATTGCAGGCGTTTGCTATCTCCTCCCGTTTGGCCTCATCTGGGTACTGGTTGTCGTTGAAGTAGCTATAAATAGCAGAAGAGTCACACTGATGAAATTAATTTCACTACACAAGGACGATGTCAACAAACCGGAGTTACTGCTGTTTGTTATGCATGCGGTACAACCAAGCCAATATTGAGACTGTATGACAAGAGTCGCAGGCTCATTGTCAGCCGTTTTCTTAGACAGGCTGCAATGTTTCCACAACTCCATGTGGAAATAAGGGAGAAGTTATGAAACAACCTCCCATTTATCATCTTTAATCTACTGTTCTACAACCCCCCCTCCCCCCCCACCTCTCCATCACAGCCAGACACTCTTTTCTCCATGTGAAGCGACTTCCTCGACGCAGCCGGAAGGTTCCGGGGGCAGTGGTGATGGGGGGCGGGGTTTGCCTCCACTCCATCTCCTCCATAGGTAACGGAGCTGGCCGCATGTTTAGAGTGGCACCTGGGGCGAGAAGCAGCAGAATCAGTGGTTAGTTACAACTGAAGATGGTACATCTGTCAGGAGGAGTCAAGCCACAATCAGCGATGGAAACACACAGTCTGCAGGTGTGTTTGTGTGTATGGAGTAATAATGTGTGTAGTGGCTGTTTGACAGATGAACTGAGCACAGCACACAACAGCCAGAAAGCCCATCCTTTCATGGAAATGTATGCGAAACTGTGCGTCTCCTTTTGCATATCTCACAATACATTCTGATTATAAACTCCACTGAATAGTGCTGACAAAGACTGTCCTGCCTCGTCTCAAATCATGACCGCAGCAGAAAAGAAAAGCACACAAAACGTTTAATTTGCACTCAAACTCATAAAACTAGCCACACTACAGCTAAAGGTTTAGATATATTATGTGGTCGGAAGCTCACCCGCAGTATCATAACCTAATCCTAATGTGGACATTGCGAACAGCTAGTCTAACTGGGTCGCCCTGCTACAGACCAGGTTATCAGAATGGCATGAATGGGGCATCAGTTTTCTCTGCAGCAGTGATGGAAGCGTGTGCGCGGGGCTGGGCTGAGCTGGGCCGGGCTCAGTCTGGCCATAAATAGCATAGAGCCATTTCCACTTCTGCCGGTGTTGGCAGGGCTCCACCAAGGAACATGCCGCAGAGGACAAGGCGTGGGAAGTCTGCTGCCTGGCTATAGGTTGATACAGCTCACGCACACGTATACATATCCGAAGCCAGCATGCGGCCTGTTGTTTTTTGCCGTTAACCATTTACAGTGAAGTGTGGATTCAAGGTTGTGTAAGACAACAGACTCATCTTTTGACTATCCGTCTTCCTTCCCAGCAGCAAAACTAACATTAAAACTACTTGATCAAAACAAAGCTAAAGTTAATTTTGGACTAGGGCGTAATAAGGTTTCAGAGCTGTATACTCAAGACTTGAGACTTGGCCTTGAGTTGGACTTAGGACAAAAATTAGAAATTTAGACTTAACTGCTCTGAGACTTGACTCCCTGAAGACTTGACATCGGAAACATTTAAGCGTCAAGTACTAACCTGATAAAAACTAAATGTAACAATAAAAAAAAAAAATAAGTCAAAGACAGACGGGCCATGCATATCCAATAATTAGGCCCTAGAGCTTAACTTAGGTTGAGGAATTTATGACACTGTTCAGTTCATTTTTGATGTCGTGCTTGCTCACTTGAGTGACAAGCTAATAAGTGATTTTAGACTTGTTGTCGTGGTAACGTTACTGTAAAGGCCTTTACACACCAGGGGCATTTTTTGATTAATTCGCACGTCAATATATTTTTTCAAACTGTGGTTTTTGTCATGAGTACTTTCGCAGAGAACATGAATATTACACGGCAAAAAAGCGACGTTTTTTTTTTTTTTTTCGGAACAACATCGATTTTCGGAGCTTTGCACGCGAATAAAGGCATCAACCAATCACGTTGTGCGGAACAGAGGTCACAACTAATGACAATGGCGGACCTGTTGATTGTTTGTGTTTCTCATCACCCTGTATTATATGACAAAGGACACAAAAATTATAAAGACTGAACTCAAGGACGAGTGGAGCAGCACCGCCTGATGCAGGACAGTGAGTAGCTGATGTAGTTTACTTTTGATGAAGTAGAGTTGGTAGCAAGGCAACAGTGTCATAGCAGGTTTGGCTCGTCATATTAATCAAATACAGGAGGTACTCCACATAGACTACCCAAAGGTACATGGAGCATGTACGAGTGCTCCAGTGTTGTATTTCTAGTGTCTCAGTGTCGTATATTTGTTTTCTGAAGAATGAGCTGGCGCGAATCTATCCATCTATCACAAATTTGCATCACTGCCGGTATGAATAGTTTAGATTTTTGTGTTGTTTATTCGTCACATCCCCGATGTGTAAAGGCCTTAAGGCATTTATATTTTTAAAAGTAAGCAGTCAACCTTACTTCTATTCTTGAATTTTCTATCTATGGTGTTGAATCCAAAATGTTTCCTCACATTAGTTCTCAGATGGTTTGGTGTCATGATTATCCGTTCATGGCTCGCTACTTTCCACAGGTTTTTGGTAATGAAGAAAATTGAATGAATTGCCTACTTTTCTGATTGGGTAACAGGGCATGCAGTGAGTCAGAGTGCATTTTACAAACACCCCCTGCTGGAGCACAAGACACAGCCTCTTGCGCTTATATGCGGTGAATTTTGAATTCCGTAAGATCTTTTCCCACGTTCTAACACTAGTTGGCATTTTGAATAAAAAGTCACATGGTTCAAATGTTGTGTCATTTTTATTGTCAGCATTCCCTCAAGGACTTAAGACTTGACCCGAGACTTTTTCTGTCAGACTTAAGACCCACACTTCTCTTGAGCACTTACGGGTGCTTTTTACTGGGTAGTAGGTAGCACAGCTCAGGTCCTTTATATTATTATACTATGTCTCTTATGTACAGTATGCCTACGTACTATAACTCAACTTAGTGACTTTATTATTACCGGAAATACGTTTCACAAGGAGGAACTAGTGGACTTGCACTACTTGCAAGTAGTTGGGACAAGTCTTTGACTTGTCTTGAATGATGAGACTGAACTTGGACTTGACCCCAGATGGCTATATGTAGTATGAGAAAACACTCTTGACGAAGGTCCAGAGGGACAGAAACATTAGTATCATCAATACATTGTGATACTTTCCAATGCACCTGCATCTGTGTGAGCTGGATGTGCGAACAAACACGACTTAAATTTGACTTAAACTAATATACATTTTTGTCAAAAGACTAAAACTAAATGTAAGTCAGGTGCCAAATTCAAGACAGAATACACTAAAATTCAGCCTCCTACAAACTGCTGCTGTTACAATCTTATCTTCAATTTTTACAATTCATTTTACACCTCAAGAAGCTTCTGATAATGTATGAGATATTACATTGAACTGAGGCATCATATACTGTATATGTATAGGCCTGGGCGATAAGATGATAGCGATATGTACCAGTGACAGACACTTCATCAATAGCGATTAGAAAATTGTTCAATAGAGCTGCTATGAGTGACACGCAAACAGCCAGTCATTTAACAGGTGTGTAGTTCGGTTGCACCACCGACATGTGACACAACAACAGAAACAGCGTGGAGTGAGAAAATGAGTGCAGACAGTGAGGAAAAGATGCTGAGTAGGAAATTGTTAATACAAAAGGACAGGTCAACTCGCCAGTATGGCAGTGTTTTGGTTTTTTTTGGTTGCTTTTATTAAGTCTGACTGATATCAACTGTGCAGGAAAACCGTCCCGACCAAGAGCGCAAATACAGCAAACTTATTTTATCACCTTAGCCACTTCCACCCTTTGTATGTGTGTAATGTGTATCAAGGTAAGATCATTCCTTTATCCTTATTTACTTTTATTAAATTATTACCTGTGTGCCTTGATAAATAAAGCTGTTAAATTCAAAGTAAATTGAATTTCTTCTCCTGGTCTTTATTAAAAATAGGTTATTAAAAATTATCGATAGACTGAATTAAAATATTTTATCGTGAACAGCTATTCAGCTATATCGCCCAGCCCCACTGTATATTACATCTCACTGCACCACATACACCACAAGACGCTGTCTACTTACCTCATTAACAGTTTAACAGGAAACTGCTGGCAGCAGAGTGTTTTCCTACTGTGCTTCCTTTTTTCGAAGCTGCCACCTGCTGCGACTAGTGAGGCAAACTCTTCTGCTATCTTTACGTCCAAGTTTAAAACTTGTCAACTTTTCTTCATTTGTTCAACCATAGCTTTGCACGAGTATTCAGAGTGACTAACTGAAACTACTTTCTATTATAACCTTGATGACTACAATTACAATGTTGGCATTGTTAGTCCATACCAGATTCAGACATTCAGGATCTCTCTCTGAACTTCCAACTTTTGCTTTCATTTTTAACCACAGTCCTTCAATAAGCTATATAAACAAACTTGACTGAAACACACAGCATCAAGAATGAGCAGTGCAAGGGTTGAAGCACTCAAATGTACCTGGTGTGGTTTTCTCCAGCGTGTACCAGCGGTAGAAGGCCCTCTTCTTCTGCTCACTCAGGTCGGAGCCGTGCTGCAGCAGCCAATGGGAGATCCTGCTCTGGCTGATTCCTGGAAAGCAGCCAGACATCGAATAACAACAGTGTTTTGCATCAAGCTCTGGTACAATTTGTAGACAACCTTTTGGAAGAAGAGAGACAGAAGGGAATACTGGAGGGGAAAGTGTTTTCTCTCTCCTTAGCTCTGAATTTATTTCCTCTACGATCACTTGTCTCTCACACAAGCTGCAGCCACAGAAATACTGCTGGGCACTTCCACTCGATTCTACTGGTTGCTTGATAATTTGTTTGCAAAGGTTAATACCAATATTTTTGTACTGATTTTACAGCACCTATTTTCATCTAAAAACTATTATCAAACAGTTTGAGCAATTAAATGTGAAATGATAATCCAATTCGATCAGGTTTTACAGACACTTTGTAAATAGCTGTTGTCAGAGAGGAACGTCTATGGTTTTGACAATTGATGAGTTCCCAATATTTATTCAAAGATCCCCTCCAGACATGTTTTAAGACATAAAAATACTAATTCACAATAATGGAGATTTCAAGTTTCCACATCACTCTTGTGTAAGTTGCATAATGGACCCAACTGGCTTCTAAACTACTTGTGATGTCACAGAATCCTGCTAGTACGTCCATGTGTTAAACTGATATTTAGCCTACATCCACATTAATACATTTTTATTTTAAAACTGTGTTTTAAAACGGAGGGGGCGTGACAAATCAGGGAAGGGCACGTCGTGACTGATAAGACCCAATCAGGAAGCGAACACGGGTGTCTGCGTCATCGTTTTAGAACGTCTCTGTTTTCGCCTGTCCTCACTAAAACAAAAAAACAAACATTTCAAACTAAAACAGGGTCAGCAGCGTTTTAAAAGGTCTGCATTTTAGGGGTTATAAAACGCTGGAGTAGTGTGGATGCTAGGTGTAAACGTAGCAAAAGATACATTTTAAAACCAAAACGTATTAGTGTGGATGGAGCCTAAACACAGAGAAATATTCCAACTGCAACAGTTTATTTTAAAAACAGAATTCTAGTGTAAATGAAACAGTAAAAAAATTTGGTTTCCCAAATAAGTCAGTAGTAACACAATGAAGAAAGCAGGGGAGCTGTTTAAGACCAAACCTTATCTGCACATATTAAGCAGATGACATTTTCTCACTTTTCTGTGTAAGAAGCACCCCTCCGATCTTCTTTGTATCGCTCAACATGTAAAATGTAAATTTAAACTGGAGCGATGCACATTTAACGACAAAGAAATGTGCATGATGGACAAAATGACAGTATGTTTTTGCAGCAGAAAACACCTTAAATCACCTCAAATCAACAACACGGTTTCAGAGTGTGCCAGAATTGCTACTAACCGGTAACTTGTGCCACCACTGCCTGAGAGATCCTCCTGTTCCCCAGGAACGCTTTGATCTCCTCTTTCACCATGCTGCTGTCCCTCCTGCAAACACACACAGCACAAGTAAGAACCCAGCAACAGCACTTAATACACTGTCAGCAGCAAAATCTGAAGAACCAAGCTGGTATTTTACATAGGGAAACAAACAAGAAGTGGACATACATTTAGTAAGGTGTGGTAAAACCTAATTGTCTGAATGTAGTGAAGGTAAAATGCATGGATGACTACTGTATGGCCAGAATTTCTGCTTTTATTTTTTTTCGCTACTTACATGGATTTACACATGTTCAACTGTGGTGCAAGCTGCAGTATCATTTGCCCAGCAATGTTGATGCTGTGCCCCTTCGCATCAGACTCAGACCATTCGTTTGGTATATTGTACAATAACCTATTTACATGTCAGATAATCAAATCTGTGTTTTTATATTTAACCGACTCATGGGAAAACTACAAAACCAAGATTCCATTTTAATCTGAGGTGCATTTTGACAGCATTATCGACGTATTATTCTTTTTTTTTTTTTTTATGGCTCCCACATAATCAGCGTTGCATTTCAGAGGAACACAAAGGCAAGGACTGTATACATTTAAATGAATTGAGCCACAATCAAGTAATCTATATTTTCTGAATGCATTTGGCGGACATGTTTCCACTATCTCAGTCCTCAGCGGGGAAAAAATAAAACATGCACAGACTTGCAGGAATGTGGGGTGGTGAGTGAACATGTGCAGTCACACAGTGTACCCACCCTGCTTTCTGGCTTCAAGCCCATTCCCCTCCCCTCTACATACACAATAACATACACATACGTACACACCAACAAGCTTGTGACTGTCTTAAATTCCTCATCCTGGTACAGATTGTGAACACCTGTCAAATGTGTAAACTGGCTGGTGCATTTATCCATACTAATACTGCATATATACCCCCCCCCCCCCACACACACACACACACACAATGGAGAACGCATCAAAGTCCTGAGTGCTCTGTTAGCATATTTCTGAAATGAAAATGCGTCACGACTCTTGACATCCAGCATCAATATCCTCCACACCAGCCTCTTGCAGCGCAGCTAAAATTAGAGCTCAAAAACGCTGCTTGTATCGACACCCGCGAATCAATGTAGCACAAGCTGCTGTACAAGACTGAGGAAGAGTGGGAAGAGGAGGAGGGGGGGGGGGCAACTCAAAGGCCGAACCCCTGCAGAGACGGAAATGTGCACTTAAAAGAGAAAAATCAGAAGGGCACCGTGGGATTGTTGACAAGCTGAAGCCTCGTGCCACGCCCCCGCAGCCCTGCCGAGCGAGACGCTGCAGAGTCCTACAAGCGGAGAGGACGAGGGCTTTTGAACACTTCTTAACTTCTTGTGCTGTCTAAACAGGACATGTAATTTAATGCAGAGGCAGTGTGTGAATGAGCAACGGGACAGCTAGTGCAGTGCTGAGGATAGAGCCTGAGCTACAAATGTCTAATCTCATTCTGACTTGTTCATACAGGGCAGCTGGAAGGCAGCAGGAGGAAAGGGCTAATGTGTAAAGTGCATCCAAGAAGAGGTGTCTAACATGTAGACTGTTTTGATTATGAATTATGAACACTGAAACCATCACAGTAATGAGTCTAAGTAACTACAGAGCATGTGATTTCAACCCTAATGTTATTTGATGTTACTGTATGTGATTTCATGCAACGTTTCCAGAGGTGCACGATTGTAAAGGCTTGTCATCTTGGACCCTGAAGGCTTCCCGAACGTCTGCCACAGAATACTTCCCTTTTCATGCAATAAAGTCTTTGTTGACTGTAGGCATAATCTCAACAAGAACACCTTTATGCCCGTCTGTTATTTTGATACTCAGGATGTACATCTGTATGTGGTACATGCTCTACAAGACACATGTACTAATCCCAACCGTCATGTGGTCCTGCTGTGCTTAAAAAAACAAAAATGGAAGCCAAGCCAGCACTCTTGAAAAGAAAAATGTCTGTGCCAACACTTCACCTTTTCTGTTTCTTCTTTATTTGTTAAACGTTGCATCTTCAGTTGTCATTTATCTTGCTATGCACAATTCAAAAAATAAACAAGTGCTCTCCACTAATGGTTAATTCTGCTTCTGCGTCAAGCAAGAGCGTCACTTTGTCTTGAAAAGTGTCGGGGACATAAGGGCTCAGATGAAAGAACATTCTTTAAATGGTCTTCAATATATGCGATTTTAGGCAACATAATGTAACGTTATCATCACATCTAAATAGTTACTATAAATACCAGGAGACAAACAAACAAATATGAAAACGGGATCATTTCATTTCAAATATTAAAAGATTTTTGGTTTACATGAGTGATTGTGTAGATGATGAAACACCAGAATTTATATTGGAAAATCAAGCATTTTTCAAGGAGTATATTCGAATTCAAGGATATTCCTAACCTTGAAAACATAACGGTTAAAATTAAGCATTTTCCAAACTTTCTTCTCAGACTTTGTACGAACCCTGGGATAATTATGGCGAGACGGGGAAAGAAATTGCATAACGGCGCATCCAAAGGGCATAGCCTAGGCTACTACAGAATCGACAATACGAAAATACTCAGTATGATACAACAACATCGACCACACAATTAAATGTAAATGACACCTATGGCATCAAGTAGAGCTAAAATGATTTGTTGATTCATCAATTAGTCAATCAACAAAAGTTAATGGGTAGTTGTACTAAGTCACCAAGCCATTTTTCATTCACTGGTTCCAGCTTTTCCATTGTGAGGATTTGCTGCTTTTCTTTTCCTTATGCGACAGTAATTTGAATATCTTAAGGCCTCTTGGATTGAGGAAAGAAGACTTGTGAAGATGTCAATTGTGATTGGCATTTTAATTGTGATGGGCAGATTAATCTATAACTGTTGTTGTACCTAGTGTCAAGGTGTTGTGGTGCCTACTGCACGTGTAAAGGACCAGCTCAACACCTTTTCTTTACTGTAACTGCCACAAGGATAATCATAAATGAACAACACTGCCAGATTATGTAGGACATACCAAGTTAAGAGGAAGCCAGGTTTTTTTTATTTACAGTTTAACCACTGCAACACCTCAAGGCAACGGTAACCTCTCTCACAGAAGTGAGATTAAGTCTCTCCCAATTTCCAGCTGCATTTGCATTAGTGGCATCAGTGCAGTCAAACAAATAATGACGGCATAGAATACACCAATGATCCGTTCATTTCATTATAGCACCTGGCATAATTACAGATTGGATAAAAAACTTTTCAGCACAACTGAAACTTTCCCAATAATGAAAATGAATGTAATAAAAAAGGAAGTTAGACTGAGATGGCAAAGGCATTTTCAAACAGTCAGATCCTGGTGAGCATAATCTGTAGCCACAGACAAAACAATTGACACTACCATAGTAGGTTAACCAACCATGGACTAGCTACTATGTTAAGAGTTAAAAACAGTTTTTCCCTTCAAAATGGACTTTGTGGTGAGAAATGTTTTCTCAACTCCTGTTTCCAAGGTCAAGAATGAACTCTGAACTTCAGCTTTTATGTCACAATGGGCGAGAAGTCTTTCAAATGAAATTTTAACATCAACAATTCCATGACGAGTGGGCAAACTCCGTCTGCTGATGAAGATCAAGGGATATGATCAAAAGCTTTAGAACTAAATCAACTTTTGTGGCGAGATTGTTTTCTCAATTGCCGTTTCCAAGGTCAAGAATGAACTCTGAACCTCACTTTTTTTAAACATACAGTATATGCGTTCCATCAGCAGCTGCACACAATGGAGTCTCAGTGGAGTTTTCAGTTGGTGCTATTGAATTAACCCTGACATAAACAGTGCTTTCTTGCCTCATCGACTCCAACCAAGTGGCCACTGTAACACAAGCCGTTCCAAATGAAAATGCATCAGTCAGAAAAGATGGATAATAGCCTTCGAGGCTGCTTTTAGAAGCACCTTTTGGTTCTTTCTTGTGTGCTTTATACACAAAAACATTTTGTTAAAGGATCATTAGTACTGTCGATATGATGGAAATTCGTTCTTTCATTCATTAACAGTTCATTTCACACAGAAAGGACAGTCTACTCCAGTAAGTTCACACTTGAATGGAGTGAATGAATGAAGCCTTTTAAACCAGATTTTAGCTATGTCTTTATAATAAGATCCACAATCTCAGGTGATCCAGTCTTATATCACCATATGAAAAGTGAAAAGCTTCCCAAAGAAAGTTTTAGTACTTACATCACCCCCGTTTCTACTGACCTCATCAGCTCCTCCACCTTATCATCAATGTCCAGGTCCTCTTCTGTAGCTTCAAACCCAAACGCTCGCACTGCAGCCGCACTGTTCACTGGGTATCTTGGAGGAGACAGCTTCCCGTTGGGTGTGGCAGCTAGGCTATCCCGGCCGTTCTGTGACAGAGCCACCAGTGAGACCGGTGAGGGCAAGATGGCAGAAGGTGGCGGCGGCCCAGGAGGTGGAGAGGTGTCGTAGCTATTGCTAGGAGACGGCGAGAGTCCCCCTCCGTTGCTGAACTGCGTCTGCGTGGCGGTGGAGATTTTGGAGGTCGTGGAAGAGGCGGCCGTCGCAGAGTGATCGCCGGTGCTGCCGTCGCCGCTGTTGATGCCGCCGTTGTTGCCGTTGCATGACACGGAAGAGGTGGTGGTTGCCGAGGCAGTGTTGTTATTGTTGAATGATGTAGTAGTATTAGAGGCAGAGTTGTTGTTTGCCCCGCCTACTCCGTAGGTGGACGAGGAGGAGGAGGAAGAAGAGGTGCGGCGGCCAAACTTGTCGCCGTGCTCCCGGTCCAGCCGGTCCAGTGTTTCAAGCGCGTGCAGGATCTCCTGCTTGGTCATGCCGGTGCGACGCAGCCGCTGCAGCAGATCTATCTGCTCAATAGTGAAGCGAGGCTCCTCACTGAACTCAGACATCCTGCTGCTGGATGAGAGACAAGACAGACAGGTTGTGAAACAGAGGAGAAAGAAGAGGAGGGGAAAGGAAACAGGAAATGCAGGGGGAAGTTAAGGAAAGGCAACTGAGTGGATGTTCAAGATCTAGGAGGGAAACAGGAAGGGAAGAGAAAAGAGTGATGGAGAAAAGGAGGAGCAAGGAGGAAAGTCAGGCAGAAATGAGACAGATGAAGGGATGGTGGAGGCAAAGAGGAAATGAGAGGATTAAGTAGGAAACAGTGAAAAGGAACGCAGTTGCAGATGGGGAGAAAAAATGAGAATGATGGGAAAGGAGGAGTGAGGCAGAGAAAGGTAGTGGAGGAGAATTAGAGGGGTAAAGTAGAAAGAGAGGGGTGGGAAAGGAGAAAAAACTGCAAGAAGAGACTAAAGAGGCAGCAAATAAGAAAAGGAAGACAAGAGCGAGAGACAGAAGTGTGAAAGAAAAAGGGAGGGAGGGGCAGGGCATAAAAATCAGCTATTTTTGGGAACCAGCAGGCAACACACGCAGAGTGCCAGAGTCACCTTGACAGCTGATGCTATCTTAACATTCTGACTGCCATTCTTTAAGAGCTACAATATATCCCCGGCTCTGCACACCACCCACGCTGTATGTTTTTCATAAGCAATTTGCTGTGCTCAAAATCAATGCAACTGGAATCAGACTGCGGCAGATTTTCCATCTTCTGTGCCAGCCCGACCTATGCCGATATGATAAATGGTTTAAAAGGGGTCACTGGCATTTTTCTACATCTGTGTTAGTTTAAGCTGTGCGGAGGACAGGGAAAAAAAACTAAATGACTTGAAAGCGTATGCAGTGTTTTAAAGTTACCGTGAAGGAAATGAATATGACCGTGGTTAATATAAGCCTTTAGAGGTCTTTAAAAGGAGAAGAACAATTGCCAACATTTCAGACACATACAGGGGAAAGTCACTTTGGGTGGGTACTGAAATACATTACTTTTATACCACAGGGTATCTTAGTGGCACTGGTGAACATTAACTAGTCTCTTGAATTATCATTAAGAATTCATAACGACGGCTACTAAAGCTGTAAATCATTATCAAGCACAGTTACACTGCAAAACCAGTCACATCCCAGGGAGATGAGCTACACAGAATTAAAACAACTGTCAGACTGGTTACTTGAACTAGAATACGGTTGTTTTTAACATGCAAGTGGATGCACTACTTCTCTGCTCTTTTACAGAGGCTCATTGTGTGTTGCAAACAAAACTGAGCATTTGAAATCATTATCCATCCTGGTCAAGTATTTACAGAGTTAACTTTTTCACTTTGGGTCAAGTTGGTTTAACTGATGAAACACACTGAGGTTAGCCCCTGCAGGGGAGCAAAGATTCAACCTAATATAAGTCAATGCCCTACACTGGTTTACTATAGGTCACATAACACCGACTGTACAGGTGTGTAACCCAGAGGAAGACAGAGAAAAAAAGTTTATGACTGATATACTTCTTCTGTCTAATTGTAATGCAAGAGCAATTAAGTGGTCCTGTCTTTGATAGATGGTTGAGCAAACTTCATTTTGACCATATCCCTAACTGATTTGATCATGGCTTGATAACAGTCCAAACAAGCAGCTCAAGAACTCTTTAAAACTCACAGAAGTATAAAAAAGTCAGATTCACAGAGATAACGACTGCCGAGAAATCACGTTTATCATGCAAGCAAAAACAGAAGCTTTCTTACCTAAATACAGGTTGCATGCATCAGATATTCCCAGTGTAAACCGAATTCGTTTCTTTGGCGGTGCAGTTTTCTAAATTGTCCCAGTCCAAAAATTGGCCATAGTTCTCGGTATCTCTTTTTCCTCCATGTGTTTTTGTTTTGCTGACTATGGGGCCCGCAGTGAGAGCACAAATCTGTAGCTCGTTTCAACGATGCAGGCAAGCCGCTGGTGATGCCAGCTTTCACGCCCTTTGCCCAAAAGCTAGCGTTAGCAGATGTTTCTGTGGCAGACGGACAATGTCCAATGTGACGTTAAATTAGCCAGCTTGCAAACCTCTAACCCAGAATTATTTCAATCTTTTCCCAGTACCGCTGCAACTAAATTTGTACCGACAACAGTCCATAAGCATCACAGAGGACGGTTAGCAACTTAACATAGGCTATTTTGGTAGCATTGGGGTTGTGGAATGATTAGCATAACATGCTAGCCATGCCAACGCTGATACTAGCTGACGTTAGCCGCTGTCGCGGGCTAGCGAACGTTTGATATTAATAACATCACTTTCAGTGTTGTAGACAGCTAAGTAACGTTACAGGACTTACCTCGGTTCAAATCGTCCACTTAACCATTTAACTTTATAACTTGAGCAGAGACCCGCTGTGTCTTTTACTGCAGCCGAACAATGCAGCAATTTGATTACAGTGCCCTGTCCGACCCCTTTCCAAGGATTTCTAATCAGAGGCGAATTATTTGCCTCTCTGCTTTGTCTGTCTGACAACAGCCATATTGACAACTAACACCTCCGAGCAGCTCTGAGGGAACTGTAGTTTTACTCTCACAAAGGCCTCTACCACGCGGCGGCGTTCTTTACACTAAAGACTACAAATCCCTGAAACAAGAGCGAGGGGGGGGGGGGCTGATGGCTCACTGATCTACAGTTGTCACAAAAGGCGATGCAGTTTTTAATGTGACCACAGCGGCTGCTCCCCTCAACCTTGCTGCTGCTGGGGTGCCCTGTGTGACTGGTGTCTGCCTCAAAGGCCACTTGCACCACCTCACCAGCCATCAGCTAGCAGGCATAAGTAACAGCATAACTGCATTACAAGTGCAAATTTCACAAAAATGTCATTGTAGTTTGGAAATAAAGTAGTTGTCCTATTTGAAAACAAGGTATGGGCAATTTATTCTTTAAATTTATTCTTCAATTTATTCTTTAACGTTAATAATTAGGATTAGGAGAATATCCAGTTGATCATCTTGACTATAAGGAGACACGCCATGATGACCCAGACTCTCCCAGATGTACGAAACCTGCTTCAATAGTCACAATAATATTAATTGTGCAATCCACAAATATGTATTGATTGTTAATATAAGAACCTGAAAAAAAATATATAAATCATGGATATTAACAAGGCTGGATTAGCAAAGCAGACAACCACCTCACCAACTCATTTTAGAGGACACTCTGTCTACACTGTGCAGCTCCTTCAGTGACAGGTTGCTTCACCCGCGGTGTCTCACGGAGAGATACCGCAGGTCCTTCCTTCCTGCAGCGGTCAGACTGTACAACCACCATGGACCCTGGTAGACCACTACACGAACTGTTACCCCACTGTCGTGCAGTAATAACACTTAATGTGCAATATATACACTACCACACACTTTATTCACCTTATACACTTCATATACTTTATGGATGTGTACCTACAGTGCTCTTACTTATTATTATTTAATAATTTTAATTATTTTTCTATTTATATCCCTATTTATCTTTTGTTCTACCTCTTATCTGCGCTGTAACAATGTAAATTTCTCCACTGTGAGACTATTAAAGGATTTCTGATTCTGATTCTGATTCTGGTTAATCCGGCCCTGGATATTAATAATCTGTTAGGTAAGCAGTCCTATACAGTATGTACCATCATCTCCAAAAGACCTTCCTAAGTTTTATTTTCATAACAAGACGATTAAGTTACAATTTACAAACCTTGCAAACATATAGACCTATTTACATATTTTTAGTGCTTAATGTTTCACATGCGCAGGGGGCTGTGCTGTTTACTCAGCTGGTTTAGGAGGAAGAAGGTCAGCAATAAGGAGAAATTAAAAGAGGTTTAATTCTAGAGGGGAAATGGATCCAGGTGGCTAACTTAGCATGCGCATCAATTAGACATTTCGACTGAAAAACACAGCCCATTTAAGTCAACCATTAATATTTTTTGCTGTGCTGTCTCTGCTTCATTTCAGCCCACACCTGCTTTGCCTCTGCAGAGTTGTTGCAGTTGTACTGCTCATATCATTCTCTGTACACTCCAGAAAAGCAAGTATGGTGACACTATGTTGCCCATTTTGTTTTTAAAGCGTTTTATTCGTTAGCTCGCTGTTATGAGTTTAAATCAAAGAAACGGCTCAAATAAATGCTTACTTTGAAACTAATGGTCAGAGATAATAGGAAGAAGAACATGTTTAGTGTCAGGTAAGATCCTATGGATGGTAATTGTCTAATCTAATGCATAGTTTGATCCAGAGGTCATGCTGGGAAAATGAGAGCAGGGCAAAACGAAAGACAAGTGCTCTGCTCCCCTTTAACAACAGTTAAAGTGCTTTTGAAGAAGACAGGTAGACCTAATCTGCCACAGTGGAGGTGTTAAGTAGTCAGAAGCATTTTGAAACATTTGTATTGCACAATAGAATATGATGAATATTAATGCTGTTAAAGCAGTTGTCTGTGACCTAACTGTCATGAATAATGCATAATGGACTTATAGTGCTCATATAAGGTGCTTATGATGCCATATTTACAGTCGGCTATATGAGATACATTAGAGCTTTCACTTAGAATGGAGCACTGCAGGTTTGTAAATGAGGTGTGAATGCTGCTTTGCAGAATCTGTGCAATTTACAGTCTGGTACTCATACTGCCCCCATGTGACAACTATTGTCCAAAAATAATTCTTGGAGAATAAATGAGTTGGTTTGTACTTGACATTGTGTGTTGTTTGGTCTGTCTGTAGGGGCTGGACTGATCCGATAGATACGCATTAAAGCTGAATTTTGTCCACAAACTCTAGATAATTAATAATTACCCCCCCTCCCAATATATATATAAACATATATTGATATGTTTGCCTGTTGGAGCATCATAATATCTCATCTAACATAAAACTCTAACTGAACAATTCCTCATTTCTCCACCTGTTTCTCTGATCTCCAGTTATCTGAGTTAAGAGTCTCCCTATATCTTTTTGTAACACATTTATGAATACATGTTGAGGTATTTCTCCTAGCATTGATGCTAGAAAATAAAACTAGGTTGCAACCACCATGATTTAAAAACTTAACAGTGTGGCCAGTTTAAGAAAGTAAGAGTACTGCACATACAAACACAAATAAAAACATCAAATTAATTAGACTTTTCTGCAATATTGTAAGTCAGAAGAGTTGGATTTCTATGAAAACTATAGAGCAAGGCCACAAGGAGAAGATACACTGTTCCTTTGCTGTAGATAAGTTGAATCCTAAGCTTTTACGAGGTTCTATTTGTGCCCAAATGATTGCTGTACAATGTATTGTAATTGGTTTTGTCTTGGTCTTGGTATAACGCATAAGCAGCTCTATGTTGCTGCAACTGAGCAGTATATGTACTTTATGGTAAACATGAGTTTCATCAGTTCACAGGTTGAGACTACAATGTGCTGCTGCATACCTCCCAACTTTTTTTTTTCTGATGTCAAAGAGACACAAAAGACTCCTAATACATGTCTTCACAATGGTAATACAGAGCACACCGTTTGTCTTTTCAAACACAGGTGTACCTAATAAAATCAAAAATTAGAATGCATTCAATTCAGGTGTGCCAGTTTCAGGACCTTGGTATTGTGCATGCTGGCTGGATGCTCACTGATAGTCATAACTAAATGAAATTCAGCCATCATTAATTAATGTTATTAGTTATTTTTCTTTTACTTTCCCTGTTCTGACAAGTCAAAATTACTGCAATTAAAAAAGTCTATCCTTTACCTGACTACACCTCTTAAAATAAAAAGTAAAAACAATCATAGAAATATGCACCTGTAGCAGCCATTATATACATACTTGTGTATACTGTATAATCATATACTGTACAAATGATTTATGAAGGGTGTAGCATTCTTGTTGTATCACACGTATCTGTTTTTTCCTTAGGCATTAGACAGCCCTTTATCATATACTTTGTAATATTCACCTCTCTTGTATTACTTCAGTAAAACTATTACTGTCCAAGATAATGATCTAATGATTTTAATAATTCTGACACAATCTGAACAAGGCATCAGTTGTTGGAACAAATCTAATCATAAGCCAAAGCATCAAGCAGGCAGTGAAAGTGAAAGGTATTTATGAGTTGACCCTGCTGCACTGTCACGTGATGCACTTTTGAAGAGCGGAGGGAGACTACAACCATTTCAATGGCTTGTAATTTCTCACAGTAGGCTACTTCCATCTCCCTCCACCTCCTCCTATCTCCTGCTGCTCATTTATTATATATATATATATATATATATATACACACAATTATAACTATCAGAATGGAATATTGATTCAGTTGTTCCATTTTTTTCAATAGCTTTTATGAATTTGATTTGACTAATCTATACTGCACTGTATTTTCACACCTAGCTACACGTGTATCCCTTTGTCCTTATTTTTACTAATTTATACAGGTCCCTTAAGAAACTGCTGAAAGATATGCATATACCATTTTAAAATATAAAAATACTTAACCACTGCATAGACTACTAGGAGACAAGAGGCAAGGAAGGCGACATTGTTTCCTCCTAGTGCCCTTCGAAGTTCCCTACATTTTTCCAGTAACCGAGTGCAAACAAGAACTCAGTGCGCAGCTGCCCACTCAACATGGTTTGATGCCTGTATAGTGGAATCCGGCAAAAACTAAAGTAGAGGACCAAGAATACTTTTCTCGTCGCCTGTTAGTGCTCAGCGTGTGTTTTGCTTCCATAGCCGGCGGGTGCCCATGTGAGTATGCAGCTTGTGGAAGAAACCACAGAGATAACCGCTGTTGTTTAGCCAGCTGTTTTGGTCAGCAAGGTTAGCTGGCAGTGGCTAGCAGCGTCAGTCAGCTAACGTGAACTTAGCTATAGCTTGGTGAGAGCAAACATCAGCGTTGGGTTGTTTTTGCTGGTAAAATATCCAGAGTTTAGAGCACTCGGTGATGATGAGACAGCGTGTCTGAGGTTCGCAGAATGAAGCTTTGGTATTAAAGGTTAACGCTAGCTTGGCTGATAGGGTCTACTGTGATTTGACATAACGTTAAGGCCGACGCTATAATGATGACGACAAAAGAACATGTTCCAGCTTAAAACTTACATTCAAAACTCAAAACCAGCCCTTTGAATTTAACACACATGCGACCGTGTGGTTAGTTTGAGCTGTTGCTACGTCAGCTAGTGCGAATAAAAAGTGTAACTAACATTTACGTGTGTATCATTTGCGCACTATTAGTTTGCTGAAACATATCTAAAGCAGCATCTTACGGAAAATGACAACAGGGCAGTTGTATTCTACTTTCCAGTCGTAAATGTCGAAACTATGATTGTGCAAAAACATTCATGTGCTCTGCTCTCCTGCGGTGTTTGGCTGTATTGTTCCAGAAAATGTTAGCTGGCTGAAAACAGAGCTCGGTCCAGCTCGCCGTCTTTGAAGAGAAGTTACTCAACTCATTTATTTGAACACCTGCTTGTGGGAGTATGAGTTGTGTTTGTATGGGAAGGGAAGTCCAACTCCAGTGTCAATCAACTCTATCCAACTTGTGCAATTATCTGTCAAATTCAGATTATTATTATTATTACCTTAAACCCATACTATTTCATTCTGCTTTCTTTTTGTCTTCACGGTCTCTAAAAGAAAATACCTTCCTTGACTTCTTGTTTTACTCTTTTGTCTAATACATGTAGTCTACAAAAATCTACTTTTCATAATAATTAAACTTTTCTTGTTCTCATTCATTATTTTTCTTTTTTCTTAGCCACATCCCTGAAACTATTCTCTAACTTAAATGTCCTGCTTGTCTCCAAGCACTGCCGAATCTGGTGCCAAATGGTCTGTCATGGGTTTTGATTTCACAGTTTCCACCAGATATACAGTATGTGTACAACAAGGTATATAACATTTAGATATTTAATGCAATAATGTACAGTGCCACCCAACAAATATCTATCCCAAATCAAGGTTAATGGTAGTAAACAGTCAGGTTAGCTTCTGATTTTAGTTAAAAGAGGAGGAATTAGCCTATTTATTTATGGCTAAGCTAATTACCGTGTGCATATGGACTGGTTACTGAGCTCTGTGTCAGTAGTTTGTTGTTAAAGTGTTTCTCTCACGAGCATTTGCAAACTAATCCTCTTCTTATAGCTTCTCAACAACATATGAACGTGACCAGCGGCCCTCGAGCCAAATAACTGTTAAAGAAACAGAAGTGGAAAATGGAAGGCAAAGAACACTGGGTCAGAGAGTTTGTAGATTGGGTCTGAGAGAAGCATTCTGTCTATGTGGAGCTTCAGAGACTCTGTTCTTTATGTTTGTGAGCCAACATTATAGTATATCTCCCTCCTGTTTGGACTTATATTTGCCAGATAGCATTACCTTATTAAACAGGATATCAGTAAGCATTGGGCACAAAATGGGGTTTTTCTAATTTTACTTTTTCCAGACTGTTACTAGGGCTGGGCGATTAATCAAATTTTATTTTCACTTACAATTTTGGCTTCCAACGAGTATGAAACAAGATAATCGAGATGAAACGATTATTGTGCCGCATTCCGTTTCGCAATGATGCTCTCGTTTTTGTCTTGTGTTAAAAATCCAGCGCACCCCCTCCCTAAAAGCCCAAACTCACTCTCAGCCAGGCTGTGGCATGTTTAGTTCAGTTCGAGCCAAGATGACGGAAAGAGAGCCTTTGGTCAAACCCATTCAGCTGTCTGGAAACACTTTGGTTTCAAGGAGTCCGACGAGGAACAACAACAAATACTGTGCAAGATTTGTGTGGACGTGGTGGTGTCAATACGACCAATCTGTTTAATCATCCGAAATTCAATCACAAAGTGGTCTATGACCAAACAATAAAGGAACAAAAAACAGAGAAAAGTAAAGCCCCCTCGACTTCTTCCACCGCAACACAGTTATAAGGACACTCTTTATAATGCAACCGCCTACCCATCCAGCTCTCAAAGACATAAAGAAATAACAGATGCCATCACATTCTTTCTAGCAAAAGACATGTGCCCAATTAGCACTGTTAGCAACCAGGGTCTGTATTCACAAATATTCTGAGAATACTCTCAGAGAGCTCCTAGCTTAGCTTAAAACATTCTAGCAAGGAGTCCTAGCACTCTGAGCAAGGAGAGGACAGAAACTTTTACCTTGGTCGACTCCGTTGCTAGGTATGACACCTTCTTTTAAAAGGTGTGATTGGTTGATCAAAAAAAAAAGGACTCTGATAATGGGCATGGAATGGACAGTGACAGGCCTAACTATATAATTCAGCCTCTATTAAGATATGGTGTAATTATGAATACTACTTTATGTAATGAACATCTCTGTTGAATATATTATAAGCCATACTTTAAAAGTAGCCTGTAAAATGTTCGAAAACACAGGCCTACTTGTGCAGTAGTCTACTCACATGCTGGTCATTTTAGTACTTAATCTATTTGATATTAACGGGTGAAAAATGGCTCAGCTTTCATCAATTTCTGTGATTGATTTCCAGTCTATCTAAGGCATCACTGCTGCACTGTTGTATTTTTCCAGTTGCCAAATATCTTAGTGTTGTGACAATTTTCTTTTCTGGTGTTATAGTGTTATTGTTGGTTGGAGATGTGAGTGCATCTCTAATGAGGTCGACCACAAACATTATCCCTGCACCATCTAATCTGTAGCGTTTCATTTTCTCACTGTCATTCAGCGTCACCTTTCTGTCTTTTCTCCATTTTCTCCTCTGTTTAAGAAACTATTAAGCCTCTTAAAGTCCTCCTCCCTACTCCTAACAGGTTTCACTTTAGGAGCTCTCTTAAGGGCTAAGATGCTCAATATGTCAATAACTTTTATCTTTACCAGGATCTAGTCTTAACTGTAAGGTGAAATTCTTAAAAAACGTCATTATTCTTAGAATTTTCTTAGAATTTCGTCACTAGGAGCAACTCTGTACTAGGAAGCTTTATGAATACGGCCCCAGGGATTCAAGAAACTGGCTTTGGTGTTACGTGAAAAATAGTTAAGTAAATGCATGATGTTTCCAAAGTCAATGAGTAATCGTGTTAAATAATCGTGATCTCCGTATTGACCTAAATAATCGGGATTATGATTTTTGCCATCATCGAGCAGCCCTAACAGTTAGATCAGTATGAAAGTAAAGAGAAATGTCGTCATGCTGGGTAATGTCTGTTCCTGTATCTCACCCAGTTTCCTTGATAAAGATGCAAGTGTGACAGTGAGACGTCCAGCCCATGTCCAGAAGAGGAGAAATTTAGACAAGCCTATCCAAAATGTTTCGATCTCAAATGTTGTGTCAGGCCAGGTGTTGCTGTCGTGTTTCTAATGCAGGCCTTAGATAAAAGCACACGTGATAAATGTCTGTTGATCTACAGTTTTGTGGGAGAAATATGGTATCTGCTTTGGGAAATGTTGCTCAATGTTTTTCAGTGATTTGTTCATGGTTTTTCTCTCGTCAGAGTTTCCTGGAGGCTGCCAGGTGAGGTCACCGCATTTGCTGTGATTTTTCCTCTCTCTTTGTGATCCTTTGTAGTTGCGTGTATAATTCAGAAAGGGCCACTAGGGGGCAGTCTTATGCTTGCTATTCCCAACATCAGCTCAGAAGTCCATGCTGTACAGAGGCTTTCCTGTGGGACATCCTGTTGTTTCATATTTGACGTATAGAAATAGTTATAACTGCCTTCATCAACACAAGTTAGCCACAGTCTTAAAATGTAGGCAAATATGCATGTGAATGAATCAATTTCTATGCATTTTATTTCATTTATAAATTATATTTGCGATGCCCACATATAAACTATCTAGATGCAATTATACAAGACTTAATGTTACATTTAAAACGTCATACTAATAGTAATGGTATTGATAGCTGTGAGTCCTTTCCATACTGTGATCACAGTAAAGAAAGGTAGCTAGGATTTATGAGGCAACCATATACCATCAGCAATTATTATTACTAAAATATTAACTGTATCACTGTAAAGTATTTTGGGCCACCAGGGCATTTATACTGCAGTTAGAGCACCATGTCTATTCCATGGAACCTTTCTCTTTAAGAATCTTGTATGAGGATTAAAAAAAGCTCTGTTGTTACCTCAGAAAATGCACAGAAGCCCATTATGTGTGGAATGAACTGAGTACTAACAGATATTTTGTGGCTGAAACCTCCCGTTGAATGAACTGGTCTTTTAGCCATCATGGAAGTGTTATTGCATATATATCAATGGCTTGTTTAATAAGCTGTATTAGTGTAATACTTATCCCAGTGCTGTTTAAGAACATGGTTCAGTTATATCTGTAATATGGATCTATTGTGACTTGTTTTTTTTACTCTATAAGGCACCAGAGCCTGTTCTCAGCGCAGTTATCTGTTCAATGTCTGCAATTTAAAGAGAAACTGCAATCAAGAACAGAGCCAAGTCTGGCCTACTGATTTCTACAGATAAATGTGTCCCGCTCCAAAATTGGCTTCTTTGAGTGTGCCATAGTGAACACATTCATTTTCTCAGCTCTTTTCACTTTCCTCCCTCCCTGTCAACGCTCGCCGTCTTTGTCTGCTTGTTATATCTAGTTCCTAAAATCCTTCCATCCTGGCCTCCCAGCCCTTATGAACAACTGGCCCGGACAGCTGGCTTTAACAGCTGCTTGCCATCTCATTTTTTTGGCCTATCTCCATCTGGGCAAGCTTTTCCACAGCGTTGTCTTTTTGTAAACCAGCCTTTCTGTTTCTAAATCAGTCTTTATGCTATCTTTGTGTCACCATTCATCAAAAAGTACACTGAAACCAAAATCCAGTGTTTTATATGGTATTTTATTTTATGTTGGAAGCATTCACGATGCCTCCATTTGCTCTTGTAGCCTTGATTTGTCTGCTGCCATCAGTAGAATACATCCTCTTTGGAAAACGCTGTCCTTTGTATCTTTGGATTTTGCCAATAACAGTTAACAAAATTGTTATTTTCTGCGTCAGCATCTGTTGTGTTATTAGTGTTTCTTTGTTTTCCTTTGCTCTATTTACCACCATTACCTTCTGCTGACGACACCAGTATTCATCTCCATTGCCTCGGAATGAATCCCATGTGTCATCTGCCCTGTAATAGCCTGGTCTTTTGTCCATCTGCTGATAATATGCTGCAATCTGTCCTGATTGTAACTGATGGCATTTAGTTGAGGGAAATATTCCCAGAGCAATGGCAGTAAAGGAGAGTGAGGTAATACACCAACAGTCTGAAAAATTATTATTTTTGTTAGAGTTGGAAAAAGACGCCATAAATGTTCTACCTGTCTGAAAAGCTTAACCTGTCTGCACCTGCATTTATACTCTCAGGACATCAGTTATTGATATCAACGGCCTCATAGAAGAAAATGGAAAAAGTCAGGTGACTACCTTTTTTATGGAGCACTGGCACTCTATTTGAATGCTTTAACTACTATAATATAAGGAAGACGGAGAGAGAGATATGAGGAGACGGGTGGAAAGATACTGTAAAACACATTTGGTTCCATTTCAATCTAAAATACTAGTAATACAAAGGACTGGTAGAGGTTAAATCTATTGTAACAACTAAATTGCCTCAAACTGGAGTTGTAGTTGAGGGATTGAGCCATCAAATGACCTGAGTGACCTTTTGTCCTGTTGCTGATGTGCAGTTGTTGGTATTGTAATTTATCTATCACACAGGGGGTAATCGGGCTGGGAGTTGGTTGCCGCCGGAGGCATGACTGCACACTTGATGTCTATAATTCAAACTGTTGCACTGCGTTCTTTGATGTTGAGCTGAAGGATGGAGACACTGGTGGATCTTGTGGACCAGCATGCCTAATCTCTGGCTGTCTTTGTACTGACTTCAAACTGCTACACAGTATGAATTTGTGTCTTTTGGTGCTGACAGACCGGCTGGCTGGATCCACTGAAGATTTCTGAGAGAGAGAGATGTTCTCCCAGCTCTGAGGAGACAAAGCCTTTCACTATCGGGCCGGTCAGGGACATGGATTTAGATTAGCCTGAGATAAATATTTTGCTTTCAGTGAGGATGAAATCCAACCTGGGACTCAAATTTCAAAGTTTTAGTCTTTCCATGGGAGAACAGTCTAACTAGTCTGTGAGAAGATCCTTCAGAAACCTGTTTGGTGGTTAAGTCCATATTTTAAACCTGCAATAACTGATTTTGTTTTGGCCACTTGGTCTCTACCAACTCCTGAGGGAAGTATCTGGCTCTGTTTGGTGCTGAGCAGGTAGCGTACAGACAAATTAAAAAGGAAAATTACATTTAAATTTGTGCAGTATATAAACTGTCAAACCAAACTAAACTATTTTTTTTTACCAGTTTGGCAAACATTGTACTGAGATACATTGGTTGAGAAAAGTTGACTGGAAACAGTAGATAATAGAAACACAAGGAACTAGTTAATTCATATGATTTGATCAATTTATTATAGCAACTCACAGCAATGCAACAACCCCATGTAGTTTACAAAACAATCTCACTATAAGGTCCATTTAGTAGCTGTTCTGGAGCGATAAAATGAAGAATTCATAGTGTCTTAGTACCAAGAAACTTCCAAAATGTATGCTGAACTCACATTCAACTTTTAAAGTTACATGCAGTGTATAGTCTGTGAAACAGCACCTGACTTTGCACAGCATTGACTGTAATTTTAGATGCTTGCTTAACTTAAAAATTCAGTTCCTGTAAATGATATAATAAAATGTAATGACCTCTACACTGAAATGTAATTTCATGAGAAATAAGATATCATAACTCAAAATGTTATGGTATTGCAATTCAAATTCAATGCAGCTTGTCCTGTTCTGAATTAAATGAATGAGTTATTAAATGAAGAATAAACAACCAGAGTTCAGCGATGCCAAAACTAGTAAATAAAAAAGGAAGGGGAAAAGAGTAGTGTTGGTAGGCCCATCTTATGAATAGCTGCACCTTGCCCTTGCATGTCACATGTTTCCTAAACCCCAGGAGGTGGAGAGGACAAATAAAGGAATGACTAAGAGAAAGAATATGGTGTATAATTGAGTTTCACATTGTCTGTAAACTATAAATGGATGTTTTTTTCTTAGTATTTGAATCACCGGATGACTTTCTAAAATTGTTTTGACTCCTGACTGCTGATGTTAGATTTATCTACCAACTTCCTCCATTACACACGCACTCACACATGCATAAAGTGTAATTTAGAGGAAATTCAGCATGCAGGCTCCCGCTGCCCTACCATCCATTCTTTTTTTTTTATCCGCTTTTATAAGAATTTTTCACTCTGGTCAGGGTTTTCTAGTCCTTTCTGTCTTTTCCAGTCCTTGTGTATCCATTAAAACAAACATACAACAGCAGCTATTGGATGGATTGCCATGGAATTTTGTTCTCTGGTCCTCAGAGGATAAATCCTACTGACTTTGGTGATTCTTCACTTTTCCTCTACAGCCACCAGCAGGTTGATATTTTTGGCTTTTAGTAAAATGTCTTGACAACTATTTGATGTATTGCCATGGAATTTGGTGCAGATGTCTGGGGTGCTCAGTGGGATGATTCCTAAAGATTTTAGTGATCCCCTGCCTCTTCCTCTGGCGCCACCAGCACCTCAGAGTTTTCACTTGTCGTGTGAAATATCTTAACATCTACCAGATTGGCACTAAATGTGGCACAGACATTTATCATTCCTGTACAAATACTTTGGTGATCCCCTGACTTTTCCTCTAGCACTATCATGAGGTTGGCATGAGGTTTTGAGTGAAATGTCTCAACAACTATTGGATGGATTGTCATGAAATTTGGTACACACATTTATGTCCCCCTCAGGATTAATTGTAATAACTTTGTGCATCCCTTAACTTTCCATCTATCGCCATTATCTGGTCAAATTTGTCAGATACTTTGGTTTATGACCAAATACCTGCAAAACTAATGACATTCCCATTAGCCTCAGCTGTACTTGTGTTTAGTGCTGCTCAGCAAATGTTAGCAAGCTAACACGCTAAACCAAGACGGCAAACATAGTAAACATTATACCTGCTTAACATGAGCAGCATTGTCATTGTAAGCATGTTAGCTTGCTGACGTCAGCATTTGGCTCAAAGCACTGCTGTGCCTAAGTACAGCCTCACAGAGCCGCTAGCATGACTGTAGACTCTTAGTCTCATTTGGGTAGTGCTTCTTCCTGTTCCTCAGAGATTTTCTGTAAATCAGTTATGATGATATTTTAAATGCCACCCAGGTATGAGGAGGTATACAGGCTAATACTTAATGGTCAAGCCAGATCCTTCTAATAACTTCTTGATTATACCCCTTCTTTGATTGTAGCTGGACTTAAGTCTTGGGTGTGTCTCTGGCATGTGGATGATCCCACCAGGCAAACTTGAGCCTCAGCAGACAGAGGCATGGATCCTATCATGGTATCTCGCAGACCATCCATCACAACTTCTATCTCAGTGCCTTTATGGACCTCGCAATTGAAAGCAGGCTGGCCCTTTTTCCTTTTGGTTCCCGGGCTTTAGATTAAAGAAATCGATAGCGCCTTAAAAAGCATATGTAAAATATTACAGGCTCTGGCCACTACACTCTGCTTTCAGCTATTTGACCTGGAGAGGGCCCTGTGTGGGAAGAAGTGCTCTGAGAAACAACCCCTGTCTGTGTCTTTTGCATCACAGGCCTAGAGCCTTGCCATATCACTGCCCACACCACAGCTGTCACTGTTTGTATATTTGATATACTGACGGATGCCGAAAAGGAACAGGTGTTGCGAATTAGTGCCACTATTTTATTCTACCCCCTCTGAAAAAGAGTGGACTGTGGTCAATAGAGTTGTCAGAGTGTATCATTGTAATATATAGCAATCGGACCTTCAAACTGAGCTTTGCTACAAAGCATTACCTTCACAGATTTCCTGAGAAAAAGGAAGAGGCACAGAAAGGGAAAATGAACTAATGTGCTTCAGGTGGACTGACCCCCACGATAGCTCTGAAACAAGGGAATGGCTTTGAACATCAACCTTTTTCCATCCCGCTGTCTCTTCCCAGTGAGTTCTATTGGGCTGCATTGAGTTTGTAGGAATATCAACCACAGATGGAAACTTTTCCATATTTGGTTTTGACATTTATGTCCCATATTTTTGTCAGAAATGGATATTATTCCACAACCCTATCTGATTTTTTTTTTAATAATCCCCGGACTCTTTTTTTCTACATTGCAATGCTTAGCCTATTTGTTGTCGCAGCAGTGAAATTCAATAGTTATTTGAACTGTACATACATTTGCCTAAACTGCGGGCTTGTATTGCGGACTACCTGAGTTTATGATTTTTGATTCTACTTGTGCTTTCCTAACCTACTGCCAGTAGCTTAACCAAACAGATATGTTGTCATAGGCCATCACTCACATATCAGCCTGTATTTTCTGGTTAAGATTTTATGCCTTGATTTTCTGGACTTATTTTTAATCCCTTGTTATGCCTCGACCTGCAGAACACCGTTTGGCCTCCCTCACCTCATCAGTCTTGGTTTGTGTGTGTGAGACAGAGAGTGAGGGTGTAAGCGGGTTGCTTCACTACATCTTTCCTTGGCAGTTTAGCTCTTCAGACAAATCCCCACAGACAGGGCCCTGGTTCCCCCCACAGAGCATAGTCTCATTAGGATTTGTTGCACAAACTGGAGAATGTTGACTGGCTGAGGGAGCAACAAGGCCTTCCCTCCCAGGGACACATGTTCCTCGCTGTGGCCTGACCCTGGAGCTCTGGGCCTTGTCGAATCATATTTGGCTCATATGCCTCCCAGTCAGGGGCTCAGTTACCCCTGGACCAACCTTATTCTTCCTCACTGAGGCCTGTATGCAAAACGGAGCTTACGGTTTTAATAAATGGACAGCTTGTTGAGGCAACATGGATGGCTGATGTTGCCATCACGAGGTATGGAGTCCGCACCCTGTACTGTTACTCTTAGGGTGCTAATTTTGTGAATCAAGGCTCAGAGAGCAAACTGCACTCAAGCGAGCTATGCGCAGTGTGCAGAGAATCAAGAGCACGCTTTGGGTTTTTATGTGGCTGTAGACGCACTGTGCAACTGGGATGCACATCAAAACAGGGAGGGATTAGGAAAAAACTTTTATCATACATTATCAGTAGGAATGCTAGAAGGGGGTAATCATGGCCAATCACACGGACTCCTCTGATCCTGTTAAGTTGTACTCTCATACCATGATGAACAGTGCTGAAAATTTGGTTATGGTTGTGCACTTTCAGTGAGAGTCCAGACAAGCTTCTTCTGTTAGGAAATCAGCATTCATGTACAACAGATCTTTAGATTTGAAGAATCCTGCACACTGTCCAACACTTGTACTCACTTTATTAATAACCTTTCAGTCCTCAGATCTTCATCAGGTATAATTCAACTGACTTGATGAAGGTCTGAGGACCACAATGGTTTGACCACAGTCAAGAGTTTTTTGATCCACCGCACCTGTCAATAAGACTTTGGTCTGACTTTATGGTGTTATATTTTTGGACATTTGGACATATTGTAAGTTTGATGGTGACCACATTTTCTGTTTGTTGATGCATTACTTTATTTGGAATCACAATGACCTATACAATAGCAACATTTGCAGTTATATTTAACATTGTATCACAACAAATTAAAATCAAACTAAAAAGTAGTTTCTTGTTTTGCTGGTAGTCTTTATTTGTTTTCCCTGCTAGTGGCATGACTCTAGGGATGGCAATGTTGATCAATCGGGTGGTCTGCCTGTTGGGCGGTCGGTCCATCACTCCTGTCCACACTGAAATTGTTTTTGTCAGGATGAACCCTAATAACTTTGGTGATCTGCTTGTCCTTCAGCGCAATCAGCAGGTCAAAGTTTTCATTTATCCTGTGAAATATCCCAACGTCTACTAGATGGATATGCACAAAACCTTGTACAGACATAATAACTCCCAGACGGTAAATCTTGATGACTCTGGTGATCCCCTGACCTTTTCTCTAGCGCCACCATGAGGTTGACATTTGACATTTTTGAATGAAATGTCTCAAGTACTGGATGGATTGCCATGAAATTTGGCACAGACATTCATGTTCCCCTCGGGATGAATTGTTATAACTTTGGTGATCATTGACTTTTCATCTAGCGTTTTCAGTACTTAAGTTTGTGACCAAATACCTTCCGAAACGAATGACATCCCCATCAGCCTCAGATGTACTTTGTACTAATTCACAAATGTTAGCATGCATGCAACATTATACCTGTTTAGCATCAGCATGTTAGCATTGTCTTTGTGAACATGTTAGGATGCTAACATTAGCATTTAGCTCAAAGCACTGATATGCCTGAATACAGCTACGGAGCTGCTAGCGGGGGATGTAGACTCTTAGTCTTGTTTCACTGTAAATGACAGTAAATGTTAAGATTGCATTCAGTTCTACTTGACCGGATCTGCAACAATAATGTTAATATTGCGAAACTAGAAATTAAATGTCACGGTTGCATAAAATGACAATTCTCATACTGAAAATAACAGTGTTGTGCACATATAACTGTATATTAAGTTACATGTAAATGTGCATAAGAGCGTATTTAACTATTTAATAATAAATGATTAGGAAAGACGGTTTGAAGCTACATTCTGCATTGCACCTTTTGAAGGTTAGATTGCAAACGTGCAAGTCACGTCATGATGGTGCCATTGTAAGACAGAGGTAAAGCTATTCAATTACTCAGACAAGCCACCCAATCTACTTTTAAAGGGGCGTTCTGTTTATCACTTCCTCTCTCAGCCTGATGTACTGTAATGTCATTGTCATTCATGCTTGGCATTGACAGTCTGGGATCTGAATGAAAGGGGCGGATAGTTAATGAATTGGCAGACTGTAGTTCTTCTGGGGAGTGTAGATGGACAGTGTCACCTTCACCTTGGATTGGCAAATGGACAAAAACAAAAGATCGGTGCAGAGGGCTACCGCAAGAAACAATATCCACCCGTTTCGAATGTTATCACTCGATTGAATGGACGTTACCAGTGGTTATCAGCCTCATAGATATGGGTAGGAAGGAAAAGATTCAGTTGTTATGCATTAGATATGAGTGTGTCATGCATAATGAGAGAACAAATGGACAGAGATCTTGATTGTTCGTTTGAGCTCTGTTGAATCATTCCCATCTCTGCCAGCTCTGTTTTCTGTCTCTTGTCCTTTTTCATGTCTGTCTCTCACTTTGAATCCCACCACCTTCCTGTTGCTCACAATACAGAGCGGATGTAGTAAAGGTGCTCTGAAGTCTTGCTGTCTGTCAGCCCATTAGGGTTGAATGGTTGAAAGGACTCGCCTCCATAGGAACCATTGCGAGCCAATGTTGAGTAATGCTGGACATATGGAATATGTAACTCACCACTGAGTCTCAAGGGTTCTCAACACTTAGCCTCTGATTTCCAACAGACTTTGTCTCAGTCACTTAACATAAATGATCCCTTTTCCTCCAAAAAAGATTAAGTTAACATTTAACTATATTTTAACAGATCCTATCATATTGTCTCTTGATTTGATTAAGTAATTTCCTGATCCTAATACTATACATCACTGACCTCTTGTTCGATCCATGCCCCCTCTCTGTCTATCAAGGTAAACAAACACTTAATAATTACATATTATTTTTAAGAACTATGTTTTTTAACAGGCTAGGTTAGCACAACCACAGCCTAACTGCATCTATGTGTTACCGGCCGAGCCTCCTCCTTTTAAGGAAGGTGGCTTTGTGGGTAACCTGTGTATGTGACGTAGTCTAGTGGGTTTGTTGTTAGAAGTGAGTCCCTCCCGCTGTGTGACAGAAGTACCAGCACGTTGTATTAGTTGTAGTTAGTTATTTTAGTCAGCCATAAAAGGGTCTAGACAAGCCCAGGTTGCAGCATAATAGTTATTGAAAGGCTGTGTGGTGTGTTGCCTGCCACAGAAGAGAAATAAACAGTCACTGTTCATGCAATGTTACTACAGCGTCTTCTGCATTATTCACAGCAGAGTTGGTCCAGACTGTGAAAAGCTAGTTACCGGCTACGAGCCAGGCTAAAGTAAATCAAAAGAGCCTAAAACCAGAGGTCTCCCAACTACAGTTTGGAGCCGCAGATCTGGAAAGGTAACATATGAAATCACGTTAATCACAGAATCGAGCTTCACCAGTAGAGAAACAAACGCGCTGCACAGCAAAAACAACCGCGTATTTATTGAGGATGTTGATCAGATGGTTGATTGCGAAATGTTTTGTTCTCTTTTGTGATATCTTTTTCGCCGTGGTGGGCAACGTTACCAGCTGAAACACTAGTAAAAACTGTAAAACTGTAGAAAAGTGTTCCTGGACTTTTGACTTACATGAAGATGGCTACACCACCTTCTTCTCCACCATCTCCGCCATGCTGTGTGTGTTTACTTCTTGTTAATGAAACTAGTTGATTGCTGTTCTCATTTTGATTGGCGCCCTCTCTAGGAGACATGAAGTAATGACATTCTAGTAAGGTAACAGGCAAAAATGCAGAAAGAAATCTCAGCCTACAGCGTTTGTAGTTAAATAAAAAAACATAGATACTTGACGCAAGTTTATCGATTATGCATCACATGAATAAAGGTGAAGATATATCATGGTATCGATTTATTTGTCCCACCCCTACTGGCTGCATTGAGAATTTAGTTGACTTTGGCATATAAAGTTGGATTCATGTCCTGTCAGTCAGACTGTGAGGTAAAGGGTACAGCTTGCTTTTGGACTGGGTTGTAAAAAAAAAAACACAACCCACCAGCTAATTTCTGGTTAGTCTTGACTGTGGCTGGTAAGTTGGCCTACACTCACAAAATGAGGCTGCTTTGCCAATTCTTGGGAATTCTTTGAATTACTCTTGGAAATATACTCTGCTTCTACTTGAGAAAGTTCTGTAGGAGATAGACCATCCTGTGTGCTGCTGGTCAAGGAACACAAATGGCTTTTTTTGGTCACTATATCTTGTGGACAAAACATTTTTTGGAATCCCTGATCATGTCATTTTGAGGAGGAAGGGGTGTGGATTTTGGCCACTCATTAATTGTTGAGTTTTCTTTTTTCTTGAATTAGTGTCTCACAGTGCAAAGCACAGTCAGATTGCACGGTGGGGGTGTACATGGCATGGCAACTGATTTCTAATAAGACTGTGGCTAGAAGCATGCCTCACATATGTGGAACAGTTGGCAGTTGTGTGGGATTACATTATCAGTGGGTGTGGTAGGGGGTGGCATTATTTGTGACCAAACAAATCATTACTTTTTTTTGTTTTCAATGCAGTACGCTTCCTGCTATGGCCCTCTGGCAACTTGTACTGAATTGATCGGTGACAAAAATGTAAAAGAAATGAAAATGTGGCACTAGTTGGACTAAGAAGAATGTTTTGCTCTGGTACTGGGATATCGGCTACCCACTGCTGAAAATAGTTCAGTAATATTAGGCACTGAAGGTGGCAGAGAAGCACAGGGATGATGCCATCTATATAGGGTGTGTCCACCTCCAGAATCACCACTCCGTCCATCATAGCTCATATTGACAGTTTGGTGTTGAATGACACATACACATGCATACTTTGTTACTTTTTAATGCTTGAAGAAAATACATCAAAGTAGCCAGCATATCATCCTGTAAAGGAGAGGAACTTAGCTTGGTAAAGTCACAAATATGCCACAGAACAGAGCTGCGTCTCACACCGTGCACCATTGACCTTCTCTAAGCTGATGGACAGGACAAGTCCAAATTCCTCTAATACTTTACACCAAATTGCACCACATCGCTTAATCATTACTGACAAGCCCCTGACTGTGCCAGTCCGCCCACTTAGTAGATTCAGTTTAACTCATGGCAAGTCACCAAGATATTAAATCGATGCAGGTGGAGGAAAGAAAAAGTGTGTGTGACTAATCTGTATATCATCCTGTGTTACCACCCATATTGGCAAATACTGAAGGAAAGAAACATTTAAAAATCAGGAATTTAAAAGATCAGACAGTCCCCTGTGCCCTTTCAACTTATTGGGCCTAGAGGCACCATGACATAGTGTTTTGGAAAACTGCAGAACTGAAATTGTGACATTTGTATTTTTCTGAAAGTCTTTCTGTTCTGAAAATGTCACTTCCCGACTGACCTTTTCTATTAAACTTTTGTCATTACTCAGTCTCCTCACACAATGTCTGCATTATGTGACCGAACTCTGAGTCCCTTAGTTCAATTTTCTGACACTGTAGAGACCCATAATACCTGAGAATGTGCCCTGCGACAGAGCTGAGAGGCAGCATGGATGGAAAACTGGACCTTAATGATCACAGATGGAGAACTGGCTTATCCAAACCCCTACAGAGCAAACTGTTTCCTCCTCTGGCTTCTTTCATCACTGCCAGAACATTGGTACATTCAAGTGGTTTGCCATGAACTTCTGCTTTCCCTCATGCTTCCTATGCTACTTCTCCAGGAACAAAGATTTTCAGGGTTGGACTTTACCATTAGATAAGGTAGGCAACTGCCTTGGGTCCCCAGCTAAAAGGGGGCCATAACAGCTATAGATTTTTAATTATGTTTAGATGTAAAACATATAAACGTATGTTACTATTCGAAATTAATGTTAATTTTACTATTATGATTTTAACTACATTATGAACTGTAATTTGTGTAGGCCTAATCTATAAAAATGCATCATATTTTATCAGTTGATATATATTTTTACTCTAAACTCTTCATCTGCAAATGTTGTGTAGTAGATATACAAAGTCGCATAAAATGAAAATATTCCAGTAAAGTACAAATATTATACTTATATATTATGAGGTACTTGTACTTCACTTGAATATTTAGATTTTATGCAACTCCACTTCTACTAGGAGGGATTCAGTGCTTTCAGTTTCAGAGTGAAACATTGCATTTGTTATTTGATTACATTTATCTGACAGCTGGTTACTGGCTATTTTGCAGATTCAGATTTTACAGCCAAAATACATGATCAACAAATAAAATATGATGCATTATTATAGATCAAAGTATCCAGCAGTGTATGAAGTAGTGAAAATGAGCTCCACCTTGAAGATATTACTTCTGTACTTTTACCTAAGTAAAATTTGAATGCAGGACTTTTAACAGAGTAATTTCACAGTCTGGTTATAGTTTTACTTAAATAAAAGATCGGAGTACTTGTTCTACCACTTCCAAGACCAACATTCTCAATTAGCGAATGGGTGAAAATAAGACATGATGGAGCCTGGGTCTGCCTGACTTTGCGTAAAGCCCCCAAATCACTATATCCGCCCCTGATGATTTGATGAACACATGGCTTGGGGACGCCCTCTGTCCCCTCCCTGCGTCTAGGGCTGTCTGTATCAGCTGCTACATTGAGGCCAGATCTTGACTATATATATATGTATACATTTTAACCTTGTGTGGTAATTACCTCATGGAAACAAAATGTAGCTGGTATGAGCTGGAGCTTTGTTCATTGTCATAAAGTCATCATAAAGCATGGAGATTAAATGGAGTCTCAGTGGGATTGCATCTTCCAAGTAGGCTGCGCTCCCAACACCACCATCATCATAATATATGAGTATTTCAAGAGAAAATTGCATCAGATTTAGTTCTTCCTCTGACACGTGTATCTCTCTCACTCTGTCTTTCTCTTCTTCCTCTGCTATATTCTCCTGAAAGGCGTCCAGGAGTCTGAAACCTTAATTCAATAAGAGATAAATTGGAAAAATGTGCAAATGTAAGGCATATTTTGGGCTTGCTGGCCAGAGGAACATTTTGAGAGTGCATTTCGTACTCCCCTTTTCAACTTAACTGCCCTCGTCCCTCCTTCATTTTCTCTCTCTCTCTGCGCTGTAAATCGTCCCAGGGTTGCATCTGCTTTCTTGCCGTAGAACAGTTAAGAGACTGTCCATTAGACTGACACAAACCAGAGAGGGTTTGTAAGGGTGGGAAGGTGCTCCCAGGGAGGGGTGAAGAAAAGGAGGGAGAAAGAGAGCAATTGTGGCTTTGGCCCAAGCCGCTGGCCCTGGAGGGCCTGTTGTTTGGGTCACAGTACAGTGGTGAATGGATACATACAGATGGAGTGATGGAGAAATAGATGGAGGAGGGCTGTGACAGGGGGTCAGCCTAAACCATTTCTTTTGTTTCACTTGACGAAGACCTTTGTGTAGCTTGAGCCCATCCATAAATTGGACTAAAAGGCTGACTGTAGAGCTGCTGCCAAGCAGAGCGATTTAACATGCCTCACTCCCTCCCTCCCTCTCTTTGTCTCTTCATCCCTCTCTGCCTCGTTATTTCTTGTCCCTCCCTTTTCTCTGTATCCTCTGTCACTCTCTGCCTTTCTACGTCCTTCCTGTCCACCCCATCTTTGTCTTATCTTGCACTGTCCTGAGCATTGTCCTTCTTCCTTAGGGAAGTACCAGAGATCAGCAGCCGTTGTTTTTGTAGAATTTCAGTGGTCAGTGATTTAACTGTGTTTCATTTTGGTAACGTTGAGATTCAGTCTATTTTTGTTTCATGCTTTGCTTTTTTAGCACTACTAGTGAAAAACCAGATATTTTTCTTTCTCAGCCAACATGTTTCCCTTCTACCATGTGGATTAAAACTGATGAAAACCATGTTCACTACACTGCATGCCAGTTTGATAAAGTTATATGGACACACCTGCATGCAGGAGATCACCTATGGCTCACACATAATCACACAAATGCACACCCATACATGTCAACATTACTGAACTGCAGCAACATTTGGCTTGCATTTCCTTGGCAGCGTCTTTCGGAGCAGGGGATGGAGTAGATTGAATAGGAGCAGTACTTCAAAGGTTTGCGTTTCACTAATGCTCATTTTGTTTTGGATTCCTGGTGGACGCAGCAGCTCTATGAACATAGCAGCGCTCTGAGTGGCTGAGTGTGACCCTGGCCAGTCTCAGGCTGTGGAGGCTGAGGGTTCTGGCAAAGCTGGCTGCCTGGCTTCTGTGTTTGGGTGTATTTACTAATGGCACTCGCTGGGGTGTTGGCAACTCCTCAGTCCCCACTATATGGTCTCTGTGGTCTGCATTGCATGATTGTGTTGCTGCTTTTAACTGGACCCACAACTGAGCGGTTCTTCTCACAGAATTCAGGCCCTCCTTTGCTGTTTTGTTTTGTCCACTTCTCCACAGTATTTTCCTTCCATCCCTTATTTTAAAGTAGGGCTGCAACTAACTATTATTTTCATCATTGATTAATCTACCAATTATTTTCTTAATTCACTGATTATCTTGTTTTGTGTGACCAACAATCCAAAACCCAAAGATCTTCAATTCGGGTTCATAGAAAACAAAAACACAAAAAATTGCATTTTTTAAGACACAACCAGTGAATTTTTGGCAATTTTGCTTAAAAAACAAAAACAAATGAGACATAGATTATCAAAATAGCTGCCGATTACTTTTTCTGTCGATCAACAAATCAATGAATCGACTAATCATATTGGTTTTAAGTTGGCATAAGTTTTGTTGATCATTGTCAAACGTCCTAGCCTAGTTTAGTTTAGTTCCAATTATTTTCTGTTGTCTATGTCAGCTGCTCATGTGCTTCATTAGTTCGAAATGTACATTAAATGTTTCTCGTGGCAAAACAAGTAATACAATCACACTGTGAGTGTGACATGAACAAAGCTAATTCTACCAGTATAAGTCCTGTTCATTTTTACACCTATTTATTTCTTAGCTCCAGCAGGTGGTGTGCCAAATTCAAAGGGCAAAATAACATGTACTTAGCTACTTCAATTTGCCAAAAAATCTTTCACTTTGTTGGTGTTTATTCAGGTTTTTTAGACCTGTCTTGACAAGAAGCAAGACAGACCACCGAGAGAAAAACGCTATTCTCTTTTCAGTGATGGCGCTTTGATGTAACTTGATGATTAAATTCAGACCTGTTTCAATGCCAGGAAGCTATACTAGATATGTGACTGGTGTTTGGGTTGAAGTCATGCTAGACAAATGTTATGTACATTTTTTTCATACATTGCAACATTTGGCACTTCATTTCCCAGAAATCACTTGGCAGTCAAACAATGTGTCCATTGCTGTGTTTTCTGTAGGTGGTACTTTTTAGTTGTCTTTCAGTGATTTGTACTTAGTTCTCCTAGTTATTCCAAACAAACTGCTTTCACTGGAAACATAAAATGTTTAATTTCCTGGGTGATTACTTTTTTATACACCAAGACCTACCAGACATAAAGTGTTGACTCATCAAATGTCAAATATCTGGATTATTTTCACAAGTAATCGATTAATTTTAGACCATAAAATGTCAAACAGTTGTGTAAAATGCTCATCACAATTTCCCAGAGCCCAAAGTGACGTCTTCAAATTGCATCTTTTGTCCAACCAACAGTCCAAAACCCAAAGACTCTTCATTTACTGTCATACATGACAAAGAAAAGCAGCAAATATTCACATTTAAGAAGCTGGAACCAGCAAATGGTTGACAATTTTGCTTGAAAAATGACTGAAACAATTAATCGATTATCAAAATAGTTGGCAGTTTCCTTTTGGTCAATTAATCGACTAATCGTTGCAGCCCAAGTTGGATTTAATGTTTTGTTGTGTCAATTGGATTTAGAGAGTATCAAAACAAGCTTTTTAAATAAAAATATCACAAGTAATCACTTAAGAGAATTGTGTTTAATGTGTCTTTCTAATAAATTAAACCAATCCTTCACCATATAAAAAGGCCTTTGTGTGTTTCTTAACTTAAGACCGGTTAGTTGTTTCCTGTCGTCTTAAGAAACCAATGCCTATTAGGAGATGTGGCTTGAAGCCAGATAGCTGGCATGAGAGCCCATACATGTACAGATGAATGCACACAACTCTTGGCAAGTCTTACGTCACCCTGTAGGACTCTACTCTTGATCGTCCCTGGCTGCCAGCGCAGACATGAGCCCTCTCACAGGATGTCCTCAGCTGTCAAGGCCAACTCGAGAGTGTTTCACTGCGTAGTGTTTGACTACAGATATGTATGTGTATATGTATGTATGTATGTGTGTATATATATATTTTTCTTTTACTATCACCTGGTTTATATGTAATCACTGGAAAAAGGATAAGAATAAAAATGATTATTTATTATTCAAATTATTCTTTACAAGAGTCTAGAAGTAATAATTTTATGTTACTGATGTTGGAGTATAATCCTACTGACAGATTGTATGTAGAAATACTGTTTGCTCTCTTACGAGACAAAGAGTGCAGTTGGGTCTGGTCTATGTCAGCTGTCTTCAATACTCTGGCAGGTCGGACCTGAGCTCTGCCATCCCTTCTGTTACCGTAAGCACAGCAGGTTTATAGACCTCTGGAGAGTCTATGTTACAGTCAGGCCTGCTACTTCATTTGGTGGACTTAATTGTGATTTGTGGAGTTTTTGTCTCTGGGGTCAGTCACATTCTCATTTATTGACTAACTGTGGTTCAGGTTAATGTTGTGTGTGTACCCCGACGTCATGGATCAGAGGATTTTTCAGTGACATCGCTTTGAGTCTGATTTACAAGCTACACCTCCTCTCCCATCTTTGCTGTCAGGTTTTGGAGATGCTGTCCAGCGGGAGAAGCTTTGAAAACATGATAAATGGATAGGTGCTGATTTAGATTTTGGAGCAAATGCAGACACCACAAACTATACAGTTTTCACATTGACTACATGAAAACATTGGCTTAGCTCCTATATGCACATCTGCGTCTTGTTTGGGTGTGTAGTCTTCCCAGAATACTAAAGCATAATGGACTTACTATTAGTTGAAGTTTACTTAATAGCAGGGAGTTATTTCTCCTGATTGTCATGAATTCTTCAAATAATGGCTTATTATTGCAAACCTGCTGTCACGCTCACTTCTCCTTCTCATACACTTCCATCACACCCTTCCTCCTTCCATCCTCTCTTATTAGAGAAACAGAACTAGCTTTGTTTTTGTAATAATCACTTGGGCCTAAATCACATTTCCTTTGGGGTTTGATTTAAGTGGCACTTAGGCCCGCTACTGTAGCTAATCACAAGGATTTATAGAGTGCATCACCAAGGGGCCAGTGGACCAAGGAATGTTTGCTGGCACCCTGCTGCAGGTGTTACAAACCTCTTTTCTTTCGTCCCGTCTTTCTTTCCCCTCGTCTATTATAGCTGCTGATGGAAGGCAGCTGGAAGACCTTGCTTGTTCTCCACTTGTTGGGTTAAAAGGGGGTTCTGTTGGTGGAACATAATGCTGGCAGCACCCTCCTCCTCCTCCTCCTGTCGCCGGTCACTCCCCAGTCCGGAAAGTCCTCCACGTAAAGCTTTCATAATTACATTGATCTTGAGGGGACCTTTTACGACCTGCTGACGCATTCAATCACATTTCAGCATGGCCCTTGTTAAGGGCTCCTGTGTTTTGCATATTCCAAGTTCATGTCCAACCGTTAGCGCTTCTCGTGTTTCTGGTAATTGGGAGTTTTCACATGGCCCTGAAGTAGACGGGTAAAGGATGGAGGAAGTAGGGAAGGGAAGGAGGAAGAAGCAAACAAGAGAGGGAGGGAGCAGCGTGGATGGACCAAGAGGGGGGTGTTGCTCTATTGAGAGACAGACTGTCAAAAACTCCAGAGGCATGTACTACAAGATCCAGATGTTGTAACCCCCCAACATACACCCAGCCACGTCATACTCATGTCTACTGTACATAACCTTAGAGATGGATTACATTGCATCAAAGGCATTACAGCACTCCTGTATAGCACTTGTATTCGCACCATGGTGCCTCTCTGTTTTGTTTTTCAGGCTAAATACAGGAAGTCATTATTAGCCTCTGCCTTATCCGAAGAAACATATCTGTTCCCTCTCACTCCTCCCTCCTCCTACCCTCTTTGAATTTCCACACGATCACGTCTTTGGTCTGGTTTGAGTGAACGCAACAGCAGGCCAGAGCTAATGAGCTTTCTGTGATCTAAGAGCAATGCCATCTATAGGCATTCACCCCAGCCTGTGCCAAATGCCAAACACTTAACCTGGAAATAGGAGGGAGTGATAGAAAAAAACCTTCACATTAGAACCTTTAAAGGGGCCTTATTTGGAGAATTTAAATCTGATTATTTGCTGGTTTTTGGTTCAAGAAGTGCCTCAAGGAAGTCCGTATCGTTTGCAACACAAGGGTGTCAGTCCAGGAAGAACTAGTCCCAAGATGGATGATGAGGTTAAATGAAAGCGAGGGGTGAGACAGGAGGATTGTTTTTAGTGTTAACTCTCGCTCACCTTCCCCCCCCCCCCCCTCTTCCACGTCCTCCTCTTCACTAAGTAACCTTTGGCATGAGAGGTCAGCATTGTGTTCCTGCAGGATGACCTTTGGTAATGAGAAGGCAGGTTAGTGGGCGACCTGGAAGCGCTTTGTCCGCCTCTCCTGGGAACACAAACAGTGATGGTACTAAGGCACACAGGAACAGCTGCAAGGCTGCTGTCTTGTATGCTCCGACCTGCTCTGATGCCCATTTGTCATTTCACTGGAAAAACAGAAATATAAACAAAAGTAAAATATCCTTGACCGATTCTCCTCAGGTGTCAGGACACTACCTTCCCAACTTCACAGAATCTACGTGATCTTTGAGAAAATGCTGCTGTCCGAAAATTGATTTAGCTGAAGAGATTTAGAGTTAACTTTGCAAATAGTTTTCATGTTAATAATTAATTTATTGATTACATCAGATGACACATTACCTTGTGACTAAGGCCTCAAGCCAATGTCTCTGTTGTCTGATCTTTGAGGCCAACCTACTGCCCAATTTCCTAGAACCTTTTGTGATCTATGAAAAGCTGCTTTTACCAATTGCTCGTCTCTTTATCTGGGTAAGATGTTTTAGTAGCACTGGAGTGGTCCACCCACATACACACCTGTCACCTCATTCTTGTGTGGGTGGATCACTCACTCCAGTGCTACTAAAACATCTTACCCAGATAAAGAGAGTGCATTTGCTTGTGCATGTTGGTATTCATCTCTCTGTTGCCTTTCACGACTCTCTCCATACGCCACTGCTTTCATCACTGGAGATCTCCCATGTTGATATCCCTATGTCATCTGATACAGGCATTTTTTGTTGCTTTTTAGAAACTGACTGGTCCCGTATGAGCTCCTGTATGACTTTCAGAAGCAATTTACATATCTGGCATTAAATCGAACAGCTGGAAAAAGACACAAGTGGAGGAAGGAACGGGTAGATGCTTCCTGGCTGGCATCCATAAAGTACAAAGATTGCTAATCTGCTTGCACAGCCTATTCCATTTCTTTTTTTCATTGACTTTGGAGTACTTGAGAAAAAGGGCATCAGTGCTCTTTTTACACATAGCATTTCACTAGCCAGTAAATTCATGACATATCATTGACCCACCAGTGGAAAATATCAGGGAGGGCCAGAGAGAAAGGCAGGCAAAACGAGCACAAATGGCAAAGCGCCACAATAATTCTTGGCATTGATCCCCTATTGAACAAGCAAAGTTTTCTCAAGGCTGCTTGAGTTTGAGTTGAACCCATCGAAGAGAGAACATGCTCTGGCTTTCCACGCTTTTCATTTTCTACTTGAAAGCGGCGCAGTTATGAGGCTACTTTGATCCCTTACAATTGAGAGAGACTTCCATTTGTGCAGAATGAGACAGTAAGCCCTTTGGAATCCTATAGGCACAAAATAATCTTTGAAAATAGTAAAAGAGCGGGGATTAGAGCGTGCTCAAAGATAGTTTGCGTCTTCCGATGAATTTATTGTCTTGATAGCCAATGATTGGGTGCCGCTCGTTATTCAGAAAAAACAAACAAGTGAGGAGTTCATCCATGTTGAGTCTTGGAAAATATAGTTTCATGACTGATTGAAAGTGTTTCCATGTATGAATGCTTCATGCCATTACATGTTTTCTACTTGTTGAATACTTGATGAATAAATGGTAAGGAAATAGTGTATATGTGAATCATGTTTATGCATGATAGTGTACCCCTCAACATAGAAACACCAGTGTTTAAAATGTCTGCAGGACACTGGCTGACCAGAGCCAGAGGCGCAGGAATAAACCAGACTTCAGTGCTGTCTTGTCTGTCTGGAGATGGTTCTCAGTCGGAGGAAATGAGTCTACGATACACAGGCATTGCTCAAATTCCTCCCCTTGTGTCATCACTGCTAAAGCAAATAGCGGCTTAGGGGAAAGGATTCTTCCACTGAATTAACAGATTGTTTGTGTCTTTGCAGGCTCAAAGGGAACATTTTCAGAATTGTGGAAAGGTAGGAATTTGGGGAGTAGTTCCTTTTGGCTCAACTATATTGTTGTGAAACCAATGACTTGAGTTTTTGATCAGCCCTTTCCCTGGAATAGTGCTATTATTAAAGCTTAGTGTTTCTGCCTTTACATTTAATCTTTTGAAGGGAGTTCTGTATTGGGAGGGAGAATCATGGACTTGAATCTCTAGATTTTGAGTGACTCTTTTGGAAATGAGAGCAGACTGTGACTCGAGCCATTGGATTAATTGGTGCACGCATGCTTGACCTAGGCCTACCAGTGACCTGGGGTATATGGGAATTGTCTACGAGATGGTTGTATGTGAATTAATTAGGGTCAATCTGGGTCTTCCGGGGACTAAATCAGCATGGAGGCCTCTGCCTTTCCACTCCAACACACTATGCCACATGACTGTAGTAAGCAACACTGAAGACGTTGGAGGGATAATGACAAAGAAAAGAATCCATATTAGCACTTCTATATTATTTTGAACCTCATAAGAAAGTTTTATGCTCCTGATTTTGACATTTGATTTTAATTTTTGATAGTTCTTATCTTATTTAGCTTCATCCTATTTATCCCCGTTATGTACTTATTACCTCCTCCTCGTCTTCAAACCTTAACGGTTCCTGCTTTTTACTGTCCTCGACTACAGGCCGAACTTTATCACATGTACTCTACCCAACATACTGACGTTTTCTTTCCTGTAAGAAACCATTCATTCCTTTTAAAATAAAACCCACACAAGTGTCTTGAAAGGTGGGGATGTTTGCCTAGCTATTGATTAGGCAAGGATCATCTTAATAGTTAATTTGAATAATCAAAAAGAAACATTTTTAATGTTTGCTTTTGAATATATTGTTTTCTTTTACGTTAGTGTGTCTTCTTCAGAGATTTCCTTGTAATACACACCACATGGGACACATAGGTAATGCTTGATATGCATGGAACATAAAGTCATATCTGAAGGAAAAAAAACAGGAAACATGTTCTCCATTAAAAAGCCATTTTAGTGCAGGCTTGCATTACATGTTTGCCTTTTGTATGGCAATAGGCAAACAGATTTTTCAAGGCAGCTCTTAATAACATGTTGTCTGTGTAAATTATTATTCTCTACTTGAATAATTTAGTTGTCTACACTTCCACTGTTTCAGACAAGGAGGCTGGGGAGGTACTTTGAGCCATTATGTTGGGTGAAATAGGTCCCTCTGACCTGAGGTCATTACTCTAAATTGGCTAAAAGTCCCTCCTCCCCTCATCTGCCCATATTTAAACTCCCTCTGTGACTACCACTCTCTTCATCTTCTCCCTATCGACGCACACCTTGGTAATTGGTGATGTGGACCATATGTTGGGTTTGAATGGCCTTCTGTTCTGTAGAGTCGTTAGACATACTCAAGGACATATCATAATCTTGTTATTAGGCTACCTGCACCTTCCTGGACTGGCGTCACGGGTAGGGGGGATATAGTCTCCTAGTTCTTTCACCTCTTATCAAACCTCCTCATCTCCTCTTCTCCTCACCCGTCAAATCATCACATATAGCCTCTCCTGCAAGTGCAGAATACTATATGTGACTGAGTGTTGTTCTGTCATTGTGTGTAATCTTCACCATTAAGTGAACTCCTCAGTCCTTATTAACGGACTGAGGGGACCCGGCAGGGGTGTGACCTTTCAGCTGGAGGGTCAGTGTGTTTTTAAATAGAGGGGTAGAGGGAAAAGACTTGCAGGTTCAGTACATATGTGTGTATTTGTGTCTGGGTTTTGGTGTTGTTGTTTTGTATGTGGGCATAGGCTCTGAGGTCTCTAGGAGCTCCTTGTGAACACATTCTTTCTCCTCTCTTCTCTGCCAATTAAAACAATTTCTCTTCCATCACTTGTTTTGTGGTCTAGTAGCTGGAAAGTTTTGAATTGCTTGTTTCCAAAGGATTTTCATGGAAAATTAGCATGAAGTTTTTTTTCCTATTTAAGACACAGATGCACCCATTGTAGAAGCCTTGCTTTCTACATTCTTGCTACAGTGCATATGACCTTATTCTCCAGTGGAATTATTTTTTTCAAAGTTGGTCAAGGCCCCAGTCTTGTTCCTAATTGTGATTCTAATGTATCCTGAGAAAAGAAAAAAAAGACCAGTGACAGATGAATGTTATTTTTGTGTCTCTTTACAGATTTACCTGTTTCTGCAAGGAGTCTGAACGCATGAATAGATGCAGAGCATGGTCCATTGTCATTCTACAGGTAAGACATGTGACACTGTGTTCAGACATCAGATGTCTAGTCTCTTAGCAAAGCAAAACATCATACTGTATCTTTTCCACTTAAAGTCATGATTGACACTTGCTTTGACTGAGCATTGGCAGACATTTCTGTTCTAAATGTTTTATGTGATGGCCTGTAATATTTGCTTCATCTCCTCGCAAGTTGACATTAGAAAGCAGTGCAAGATGGATAACATGGATAAAGATAGTGTTCGGGTATGCTGTGTCTCAATCCATTTTCTTCCGTATTTAAACTTGCTATTTTAAGTGCATAAGTGCGTTCACACTAACAATCGTGGCAGAATGCAGTGCAGTACCCAGATGGTGTACTCATAACGGTCAAAAAGTTGAGTGTGGAACGCTGGACACTTCTCACCCTCAATGGTCGCCATCTTGGCTACGTAGCGGAAGGGAAGGGATCACCAACCTATGAAGATGACAGCCGTGGTTGTGATTGTCACGGTGAACACCGCACTAAAAGTAAAAGCATGTTCGTTTTTATTCATTTTTAATGAAATCGAATTGAAGTCAAATATTGGCAATAATGCTCCGCCCGGTTGCAACTCAACTCAAACCCATTTAAAAAAAAAAGAAGAAGAAGCACAACGGCTGTGTTTTTGAGACAACACTACCCTGTCAAAATTCCCACACTACGCAAGTAAGTACATAGTGTACACAGTGTACTACATGGAGGTGTACTAACGGAAGTTTCCAAATTGAGACACAGCAGTAGAGAACCATCCCACCTGTAGAACCATTCCTGTTGCTCTTTTAGAGACAGTTCAAAGGAGAAAGCCTGTGGTGATCAATTTGTGCTGTGTTATGTTGCTATTTGTTGACTTGTGGGTGCAGTTAGTGGAATGGTACGTCTCTCCTTCTACAAAATATTTCAGTGAACTTACTAGTTAATTATTCACACTTAGTACAAAAGCATCTTTGTTACTTTGATGGCTGTTGGTTTTGATTCACTGACTTGATGGATCATGTAAGAACAATGTGTGACTCGCCACTCAAAATATGATACAAGACATAATACTGAACTGCTTTGCGTGACCCATCCTTGGACCTTAGCATTAGATAACATTGTCCACTAAAAAGGTGTAACCCAAGGCTAAAAAAGGGTTCTAATTTGTTAAATTTATAATTTACTGTGATAATTGTTTTTCCCAAGACAGCAAAATCATTAGATCCTGATTTTGATGTTGCTGTCTGATGTCGTCATGTCAAAAAGCCTTTGAAGAAAGCATTTATCACAAAGCCAACATAAAATCATCCCTCCCCTTGGCTCAGTACGCTACGGACTGACTCAACAACGGAAGTCAGTATCCCTTAATAAGTGTCCCTTGATCACAAGCAGCCTAATAAAGAAAACGAGAGAGTTAGGAACCGAGCAGTAAAGCAGCCGTTCCTGGTCCTCTTCCTTCCCCCTCCCGTGCCTCTGTCTGGCGAGTCCAGACAAGCCTCCGGTAAAAGGTGAGGATGTTTGTTCTTCACCTCGCTACAACTGGGTCAGTGAGCAAGGTAAAGTGTTTACCTACGTCTCACAGCTCACAGTGCCCTCACAGACCTTTTAAGATGGATTCATACTCCAGGAAGAAGTAGCTTCTCTCCACCACTTTTGAATGCGTTTTGGGTATTTTAATGCAATTCTGCTGCTTCAGATGTGTGAGCTGAGTGTAATTATACTCTCAAAACATGCTTGTTGGATGATTTGTGGTTATAGCAGTGTGTGATGGTGTATGTCTGTTCACAAATTATCCCCACCAAGAAAAATAGTATCAACAGTTCAGGGTGAACTGTGTCCCTTTACCTCTTCCAACACATGACACCATGTTGGAGTATAAATCTAAACTCAGGCAGCAGTGCAGCCTTGCATGCTCAGGTAATCACCATCACACACACACTTCTCTCACTAACCCAATTGCTCTTGACTTGGTTTCTCAGACACACTCACACACACAAAGACACATTTCTCTCTCACACTCACTCAATCTGTCTTTCTGGTTCGCTCTGCCCTGACCTGCTGAAAGGCTTTCAGGGCCATGTCAGTCAGCCAACAACTCTCTCTGTTCAGAGGCTCAGCAGATTCAAGTTGTACGCCAGTCAGTCCTCCCTCCTCGTTCCTTCACATTGCCTTGTCATGTTAAGATGTAGGGAACACATACTGGTGTTTGTGCAACTATGTGTAAAATAGATTGTTTCGGGCCTGCTTGTGCACCTTTTCATGCGTGCTTACATGCACACGTGTAAAGGCTTGACTGCGTAATGTGTGCGTGCCTGGATTCATTTATTATTGTGTGTGTGTGTGTGTGTGTGTGTGTGTGTGTGTGTGTGTGTATAATCATGGGTGAATTTGGAGAGCAACTAGAAAGGAGCAGCTGTGGCTGCTTTGTAATATGGACAGCGTCTGTTGTTGATTCTGCCGGACTGGAGGCTTCAGCGCTGCCCAGCCCAGCTTCTCCTGCCTGCAGCTGCTTGGACTCTCCTTCTAATAGACTTCACAGCATTTGCAAAGCTTTTTAGAGCCCTAGAGGAAGTAAACACTGACCTTAGTCCTGGGCTAACTCCACTGAAGCCAGGTCAGAAAGTGGAAATCTGCAAATAATAATTGTTAATTATTACATTTTTTTGGTGACGTGGTGCTCAGCAGTTTTTGGCTGTGTTTAGACTCTCAGTTCTTCTTAAATCATTTTCCTCTACATGTGTTCTCTGTTTTGAGTGTCATCATTTCCTACAGGAAATTGTGGTCATAATCAAGTAGACCAAAATTACAGTGATTAACATAGTGGCGGTTGCATGAGGGAAGTAATTTGGGGTAGTTGGTAAAAGAGCTAAAAATAAATGTCATCAACAAATTATAGTGATAGTAGTAGGTATTAGTACAATTATTAACTTTACTCAATGCAGTACAATGTAAAATGTTCCTCATGAGTCACAATGACTCATTCAGTGAGCTGGTTGGACCCTACTGTACATCCATCATCGGTTCAACGCTGAGTGATGGCTACAACGTATTGCAGTAAGATGCGACAGGGGTGCTACCAGCACAGAGGGCTCCGGCAAAGAAAACGCAGGTAAAAAAAGTTTAACCTGTAGCTCATCTGGCGCAATACAACGTCAGGCAAAGCGCTGCGTTGGGCAATCAATAGGTGCAGGCCTATATTCCTGGTGGCTTTGTACTTACTTGGTAACATGAATAAATATTAACTTGTAAAATCCTGTCTCATAGTATGATAAACCACTGTGCAGTGTTTTGACATCTGCTAAACCTCAAAAGTCATGGATTTATTTGTTACTCAGACTGGGTTTCCTGGATCGTATTTCATGTATCACCAGTATCTGAAAGCAACACGCCCTGACGTTGCGATGTGCTCCTCTGATTAATTACCACTAAGCAAACTTACAGTGTGATCAAACAGTCATTGTAGCCAGCTAAATCAGACATATCTGACACATCTTGTTTCGTGATCAATTCAGTTACCAGATGGTGGACTGAAGAATTGCCTCACTCACATTGATACATGCTGATATAGCGCCTGTGATCTTTTGTATTGTTGGTTAATGTTATATTTAAATAATTTCCTCTCATGTTAGTGGGGTGGTCCTTATTTCAGGCGAGGCAGCATGCCCCCTCTATGATATATAGTGCGAAACCCCAGACTTATCCAAATTTTACAGTAACTTGAATCACCACAAAGAAATTTCCACTAGATATAGAATCAGTCCATCACCAAACCACTCTCAGATAAATTCATTCAATCGCTGAACAATGGACTAGTCAAATATACACAACACATACCAAGTGACTGATTGAAAAGCCAGAGGAAAGTGGCGAGAGGGAAAGTAAAAAGCGTTTATAAAGGATTTCGTGATTTATCCTAATGTTTCTTAGCTTGCCGACTGAAGTCTGCCAGTAACCAGCACCTGATCCTCCCTCCATGCGCTCCGCTAGCAGCTGTATTGACTGTCTCGTGCCTGGGAACCCTTGATTACTAGGCTGACTGTACATTTGGGCTGAGCCTTGCAGCCAGCTCTTTGTGCCTCCCGCTCCAACACACACACGAACACACACACACACACACACACACACACACACACACACACACACACACACACACACACACACAGCCTTCACTTTGATCGTGGAGAGTTGTAAATGACTGCTGCTCCACCATACAAGGCCTCAGGTTATCCACCAGGCTTTATTAGCCTAATGAATGGTTCGGGGATCTTTGTCTATACTACAGTACGTCTGTCTGTAGACGCCTCTGGCAGCCGTTTCATGTCCAATAACCTCATGTTGGCAGACAGTTGCATGTTTTTTGCTTCATTAGAAGCCTCAGCTGCCATGGCTTGGGATGATGTCTTCATTAAAGTTTATGATTTGTTGATTTTAGTAATCTGTTTTGTTTCTTGATGTGATACGGAGGCGTTAGGAAAACACCACTCCTCGATATAACAAGACACAGGTGTAGTGAAATGACATCAGTGCATAAGCTCAGTTGGAGGCGGCTCTCCAGCCAAAATATGATTTGACTTGAAACACATCCACAGTTTGATTTATGATTAACCTTGCTCGGTGTAATGAAACCACATATAAATATCAAGGGACAATAAATGTGATGAAAAACTGCTAATGTTGAAACATTTTGGAATATTTGAATAGAGTCTTGGTTAGTGATCAATACCAGATGCTTTTAAAAATCTCAGACTTGGTTTTCCAAATATTTTAAACTTGTTGAAATGGATTGTAAGCACATTATTACTATTAGACAACATATTCGTCCAATCTATGGCCAATCCACTTTATTTAGCTGATGTAAATCACCAAAATAAGGATATTTCTACATTATCAGCGTTCAAGGCATCATATGTGACATAAATAATTAACCTTTAAAAGCACAGTTTGTGGATGGTCAGTAGTTGCGTAATTCATTGGAGGCTTGACCATGACCAAACCCTAATTACTGTTACAATATTACAAGCATATCGGAGCATTTCCTGCATGTTATATAATAAAATAAAGAATGTGAGACATAATCCATCTGGTTTGACTCTAAGGAGGTTATTAGAGGAAAAATATACAGTATGCTCATTCAGTGGAAGTTTAATGAAGCGGATGGAATGATCAGTGTCTCCACTACAGATGCTCACATACTCATTCTGTCGCTCTTTAGACTGAGGTCACATTGTCACAGTGCCATACATGCAGGTATGTATTTTTTTTATATTGGTGTCAGTAAAATACTTAAGTTTCTGTGCAGATACCACACCGCTAGAAGCGTGGCTCTCGGGATGGCAATGTCTGTCTGTCAGTCAGTCGACCACTTTGGTCCAGATGGAAATATCTCAACAACTATTACGTGGATTCCCATTAAATTATGTACAGATATTCATGGTCCCCAGAGGATGAATCCTACTGACTTTGGTGATCCCCTACGTGCAAATGTTAGCATGCTCGCACACTAGACTAAAATGGGTTAACTAATTGGGTTTCGGACTATTAGGCAAAACAAATGTGTTAACTCCGGTTTTGGGAAATGATGAGCATTTTTCACTTTTTTTGATGTTTTATAGACAAAGAATAATCGATAATGAAAATAATCATCTGACGGAACCTTGATAAGGTCACACTTGAGGGGAAAAATAGATTTGGGCCACTTTCACTTGCAGTGTAAACATTCTGTTTTACTTAAGCACTTTTCAGACATGGAATACATAACATCATCATCTGTCTGTTAAAGTGATGGCATTTTGTCATGCGGACATTGATGACAATTACATTATTTTGCCTTTTGAAGCCTTAATGACTATCATGAGCGTGAGGGAAGCTCGCCACCGCTTCTACCAGTGAAACTACTGATATATTTTCACATCAGTGTCATCATTTTATGCTATTTAATAGCGAATTCTGCTACCTGTTTTACAATGTCCGAAACACTTTAAAATTGTCTCTGTCAGTGTTATCTAGTTTATTAAACTGATTTTGTGCTTAAGAGATGACAATTGATATAATAAATGAATTACAGCGATCTTAGAAGGCAGTACAAGATGTTCATATAATCTCTCTCTCTCTGCATGTTTTACCTCGTTCTGATGCAACATCAATCTAACGGCATTCAATTCAGACTTGTGCCGTGTTGAAAGTGATACGGAAATGTTACTAGGTCTGAGATTGCCGTCGTGACTTTTCTGTAAAATTGACCAGAGTGTAAAACCCTAATTGTGTCTTTATATGGTGTAGTATCTGCTGCACTGTCTTCTCTCATACATCCACAGTATGTTGTTTTACCAGTCTCATGTATAATTCAGCCCATAGTCTGAGAAACATTTGCTTTGAATTCACCGCCTGTGTTAATTTCCGAGCCTTTTCCAGACAGGAAACAGATCTTACAACCAGGGAACAGGAGAGGAAATGATGAATGAAGGAAAGGCTCGGACGCACAGCTTCAGATCAATGCAAATCTGAGCTCTTTTTATTGTTGTAGGTTCTGAGGTTTTGTTAAAGAAAGACTGGCCTTGATCACAGTAGTAGGAAGCCCAACCTATACGTCTGTGTTTGACACCTGACAGTAACAGATATCCAAACACATGGATTTTTCCCCCCCTGTGATTCAACTGTTCATTTTCCTCACTGACTTTTAAAAGGGAACTTTAATGGAGTTTCTTTTCTCTGTTGGGGACAGTGAGGACACTGGGGTAGGGGGGTGGGGAGTTTCATGGCAGTCCATCCAATATAGAATAGATATTTCTGTCTGGACCAAAGTGGTGGACCGGCTGACCAACCAACCAACATTGCCATCCTTAAAGCCACGCCAGTGTGGTTAAAACGATAATAAGTTCAAATAATAAACATAATTTGAGATCATTAAAAGCATAATGCAATTTTTAGTTCCAACATTAAGATTCAGGTTTGCATTGACATTCAACAAAAAACTAAATTTGCAGTCTTATGTGTAAACAAACTTGTCTTGCTTTTCACCCACTCACCCAGTCTTGGATTCAGATAGTTCTGGGATGTAATATAACCACTAACCTAGGGAATGTATTTCTCCACAATATTCAGAGGCTCCATCTTAATCTTCCTGCAACCCATCTTTAGGCCCCGTCTGACACCAGCCTTGCCTACAGGCCTTGCATGAGCTCTGGTCAAAGTCTCTTTCTCCTCAGAGCTGGCCATTGTTGTGGGGGCTGATAAATATTTACTCTTCCCAGCTTGGCAGGGAAATGAGTGGGAGGGGAGAGGGACCCATTGTGACAGAGGGGTCAGAGACGCTGACAAGCCAGCAGGGTCCTTCCTTCCCCACTGGCACCTAAAACCCCAATACACTATTGGCTCTGCAATGGGACAGATCCACTGCCAGTAACGGTCAGAGCTGGGGCGTTTGTGTGTGTGTGTGTGTGTGGGTGTGTGTGTGATGGAGCTGGAGAAACAGAAAGAGAGGGGATGGGGAAAAGAGACAGAGACAGGCAGACAGTCAAGAAGACGACCACAGAAAGAGACACAGGCCTATGAGAAAAGAGAGCGCTTTTGAAAAGGAGAGTGGAGAAGGTTCCCCTTTGAGAGCTGTTTACATGACAGACCACCAGCGGAACTCACAAGACAATAGAGCAAAGAGGATCCACAACACCAGACAATGCCGCCTAAAAGAAAAGAGGCACTGGTGTTATGAATACACATGTCCCTCCAGGCTTCATCTCCCCACTTACCCACTTCTCCACAAAAGAAACCCAATAGTCATTTTTCCGAGGCAGAACAAAACAGGGCTTTCCAGAGGCAGCCAAATTTAAATTGTCTATGTCAAATTTGTTTAGTTACAATTCTTTATGAAATAAAAAAAAAGAAAAAAGAATTGCTGCTGGTAGTGGTCTGTGAGAAAGAACATGAGTAAGCCCTTAGTAGCCTACTCACAGGCTAGTAAGAACTGGGCAGTCATGTTCTCAGTTGTATTGTAATCAACTAATATCATGTTCTACAGATGCCTCTTTGAACTTTTGTATTCAATAAAGTGGGGGGAAAGTTGATTTAATAAAAAACAAAAAAAAACGTAATTTCCTTACATTTCACCGGATTAAACAGACGCACGCTGGCGTTGTATTCGCCATACAGGACGGCGTTCAGGCACACGTGCAGGTGCATAAAGCTGCATTCACAAACGCTGACTGCCATTTGCAACAGCTGACGATATAAAACTATATCAGAAAGGAGACCCAGTCGTATGTTTTTCTCCGCGTTTCAACTCGTATGTTGTTTTAGGACTGACTGCCATTTCATCTATGAAGTAAACAAGCCTGCCTGTGTCTGTCTTTGCGCTCTACTCAGTCCCACATGTTATATGTTGTATGCTGTATATACAGCTGTATATGTAATATACAGCATACAACATATAATATGTGGGAAGACAGACACAGGCAGAGCACAGCGAAGTCTCAAAGAGTAGAGCAGACCTAGTAATGTCGCTTGTGAAGCAATGTCAAGGCAATGTTTTTTTTTTTGTTGTTTTGTTTTTTTTACTTTTGCGAGCTCTGGCCTGATCTGGTATTTACTGGCCCTTATTGTTGGACCCTGCCAAAGGCCTGCCGACTGTTGCGGAGTCTGGCATTTGGACAGATTTGGAGGGAGATGAAAGAAGAAGGAAGAGTTCAAAAGAATGAAGGGCATTTCTGAAAGATGACAAAATGGTAGGACCTTGTTATCTAGCCATACTGTGTAGCATTTCAAAATAGCAAACAAAAGTTTCTGTCCTGTGTTTCATGTAAAGACATTACTTTGACCATGGAACAGTGAACAGGTCATTCACTGCAAGCAGACACAGTAAGATTTACAATAGAAAGCAGACTGCAGCTCTATACACATATTTAGGCAGCAGTAGTGGAGCAGTATTTTAGCAGCTGTAGGGGGATGAAGCAGAAATACCTCGAATATATTCAGCACAGAATGTCATGTAATATACGATTAAGGAAACACCTGCTTAAATGACTAACCCAGAGTATTATTACAGGCAGGTGCTTCCACACATGTTCAGTTTTAGGGATAATTAGGCAGTTAAACATTCCTTATGGTCATGTATAGAAATGTTGGATAGGCTCAGTTGCTAAATATTTTGACTATTGTGGCTCAAAGAAGACTTAACCATTTTATCAAGTGTGGGGGCCTAAATCTAATTTATGAAGCAGGAAGTTTCATCTGGAGATACTGTGGCCAGGCTGCAGTGCATAATAAGGGTGCTCTGAGCAGGATTTTTGGGGCCGATCACCAATCGCTGGAAGCAGGATTGGCCGATACTGATCACCGATCACGGGGTATATTTGAAGCCTTCATTTATCGTGTAGCATTATTTATTTATTTAACTATTCTTAACAACATTGTATATTAAGTATTAAAATTAAGAGGTGAGAAAGTATCATGAATTGACTGCCTAACTGTTTATTCATTGGCAGGCAACATGTGCAACATATTCCACTCTCTCTCTTAGAAACCATAGCAGCCTACGCTTGGGTATTGGGAGCAGCTTAGAGTTTCACAAATATAGCTTTCCTGTGGAATAAAATAAATAACATTTTATAAAATAAAAATGAGAATGAAAGCTAATTGGGCACAACACACCAATGTGAGTGTGCGTGTATCTCATTCACTGACTTGAGTCGCAGTGCTTACTGGAATGCACAGATGTGATTGGCTGAGTAGCATCACGTGAGATGATTTACAACGCATGCAATTGGTCTGTGAGTTTCCTGGGCTGCTAAACCAGTGCCGTAAAGGCTAGAAAAACTGTGGCGGTTAAAATAGAAACGCTTTGTCAAAATGTAATAATTGTAAATAGTTTATTGGTTATGGGTCTGGGTCCGGATAGGACGATGTCTGGGTCCAGGTCCACCTAATAGTGACCTTGGCTGTAGGATTGCTGTTGTTGCAATGTCTCTGTTGCTGACAGCTGAGTGAGTGGTGATTGAGTTGCTAAAAGGTCCTGCTCTCCCTCTGCCTTAGCGCTAGCTAGCTGTGAAAACTCGTCATATTCCTTGGTGTGACTAACCTTCCAATGTCTGATAAGGTTCGTGGTGTTGAAACTTTTTGGTTGTGTTCCTCCATGAGGGATTTCCTTGGAACAGACCTTGCAAATTGCAAATTTATTGTCTTTTTCATACACCTGATAGAACTGCCAGACCGGTGAAGCCATTTTAGTGGTGCATATAGAAATTGTCTGCCGTGTTTTGTGTCATTTGATCGGCTCTTTTGATCGGCATTTATAGAGACCACCGATCACACTATTTAGAAGGACTATCAGCCGATAACGATCGGTGGCCAATCAATTGGAGCACCCTTAGTGCATAATCCCTTTAGCTCAGTAAAAAATACTCTTTGCAAGTGCAGGTTTGCAGCAGAGTTTTAACAGACCTAGTCATATAGAGTGATGAGAGAAAACTGATAGGGATTGTCACTTGGAGCACAAGCTGATGTAATGCTGCACCACAGAATCATGCCACTCTTTGGCAGGAGATATGGGCCCATTACCTTTCTTTTGGCTGCTATCTGTTAACCCTTATCTGTGATGCTCCAATTTCATAAACACACATATTCTTATTTCCTTAGCTAATGAGCATGCACAGCCTGTGAATCAATAGCTTTTACAAACAAGCAAATCAAATCAAGCTTGTGGGCACACTCTGCCTCTCTGTAGGCCTGTTAATTGGCCCAATAAGATTAGTTTTGGCGGAGATCCATAACGAGACACTAATATGTCAGATATGGTGTGAAATGGCAGGGGGTGAAGGGTTGGCGGGGATGAGGCTGGTGCCTGCCAGAAAACTACATTTTTATGAGACACTTGACCTAAACTCTGTGGTTTTAAGGCTCCCTTTGTTGGAAACATGTGGTTCGATGTTTTTGTGTGTTGTATATTTCTGTGTGTGCACATTTCAGGCATAGGTGGAATTATTACGGTATATGTAAAGTTATATATTTATGGAAAGCCTATAGCTATAAAAGTGGAGGTACACTGATACTGTTTCACATCAGCAGGAGTGGTGACTATTCTAGTCTTGGCAGGACAAGGGATGGTAATGAATCAGAAAACTGGCTGCTTGTGCTAGAGAATACATTTCTCATCATTCTCACATCAACCAGCTTATTGATGGAATTTTGAGATAATAACCTAAGATTTAAAGAATGCCATGGTAAGTGTACTTAACATTTATCCCGCAAAGCTGAGGCTCAGCTCTTAAAAGATTTCTTTTTCCATGAAAAGTGCATATAATTGAAGCACTAACACAGAACACATAAAAGGAAGGGCTCCAACATAGTCATTGTGATATTAAATTTGGTGTGTTACCAAAGGCTGTCAAACAGCCCTGGGTGCAGATGCCAGTGACACTCTCTGGGCTGGAGGTGTGTCCTCCATGCAAGAATGTGAAGTTTGCAAGTCGTGCTTAAGAGATGATACCAGAAATGATCTACACAATGGAATCTAAAACAAAAACTTTAAAGCCTAATAATACAACAGGAAGAAGATGTGCCCAAAATCAAAAGACTTTGGTAGCCACAGATGTGGAGTATGTGTGACAAGCTGGTTTGATGATATTCCAAAACAAGTGACTCATTTCATTTGAAAGTCTTGTTCCATCGATCTATTTCTATTTCTATAATCTAGGCTACCTGAAAGGTCCTACAGGTACTGACCAGGTGCTTCCTTTTATTGTTCTTCATTGAGTCATTACAGGTACAGACATGATAAATCAGGCCAAAACATGAGAATCATTCTTCCCCACTGGCTTAAAAAAGTTACAGGTAGCTATGCAGAAGATTATCTATATTAACTGCAATTTAGCATGAACGGAAAACTGCAATTACCATGTGCATTAGTAAAATGTTCTTGGCACTTAGTGAATGAAATTGAAGCTGTACAATGTGAAAAACATCAACAACCACAGTCTTGGCAGATGGTTGAGCATTCAGAGATCAGATTCAGAGGATGTATTACTTTCCAAGGCTTCTGGAATTGATTCATCTTGGTGTCACAGTTAGGTCTATTGACCTAATATGGAAATAATTTATAGAACAGGTAAACCAGCAATATCTCCCAAAGCCCTGATGTAAAAAAACATATATAGTCACATGATGTGGTAATCAATCGCATCAGTGCTGCACTGAGCGCATTGTTCTGACTTGAGGCCTGTCCATACTGTGGCGATCACAGCCCAATGCAGGACTTTTTGGTTAAAACTTGCCATATTGCTTGTGAAAACGCACAAATTTAAATTTCAGTTGTAATATACAGCCAACTTAAGACTTCGCAGTGCTGGATCCACACCTAACCCAAAGCTACAGATATCACTGGTGTGCCTCTGGTCCTCCCATTATTATTCCTTTTTGGGGAGGCCCATTGACCCAAAGCATGATGTAATTCCATAAGCCTGTCACTAATAATTTCCCCCTCATTTTTAATGACTCTGAGATTAATGCCAGACCAAGACTGGGCCCCCGTCATTTTCAGGGTGTGGAGTTTTTTTCCCCCCCCTCGTCTGCTTTTATAGCAATTTTACACTGTTTATAAATATTTATGGACATATACAGACAGCTAATAAAGTCAGCATTGGCGAAAGGAAACTGGACAACTTTCCACTTATTTTCATTTTTTGAGCATTACTGTTCCTCTCCGCCGCCCTGCTTCCTGGTGCCAAAAAGCTGTACCCACCATTTGAGTCATAATAATAACAACTTGTTTTCTCACATAAGAAAGAAAAGAAAAATTGCAAACAGACCCTTGGTCCAATAAGTATGCGTCTACATGCCCGGAGGAGACGAACATACCCTCATGTTTCCACAGTTGATGTCTGCTGTGCAAGTGGTGGCATGGACAGACGGGGCTGAGGGATGTTGCGCCGTCAGATACACACACCGGTACCTGCCCGCACGTTTTCACACAGCCCCCACCCCACATGTATGCTGTGTCACACACACCTGTACATACACAGACACCTGTAGGCCCTTTCTTCCATTTCGGTACTGTATCAGTTTTCCATTTGATGTGGAGTTTGTTTTTGGTTGTCGAGGCTCAGTGGCCACAGAGTAGTCAGATGTTGTGTGAAGTGGATGAGCTGTCAGGAAGAGAAAGGGGCACCATTATTGTTTCAGTACAGTTTGTTTATTCTTAACGATGGCATCTTTGATGATCAGAAAGGGTTCATACAGTAGGGTTTAGGAATGAGGAAACGCCCACCACTCTTTTTCTCCTTCACACACATGCATGCACACACATTTACTGTACTTCATCCACAGTGTTAGAGCCCACTCTGTGTGTGTATGTGCATGTGTGTGTGTGTGTGAGAGAGAGACAGGAGTGCTTATATGGGATTATTTCTAGGGTCCATTTGTCAAAGCGCACATTTATCATTGAGCCCACGGGTGTCAGACCTGCTGCTTTCCCACCACATCTCTATTACGCTCTACTGGTACTCGCTTTGACACTCAACACCTGACCCGACACACACAGTCACACACACACAGACACACACTTTTGCACAGAAACAGCATGCACACCAGAACTAGCTTTCCAGTATGTGAGACCAAGGCGCAAAAGACAAATTAATTCAGAGAAATGACCCAGAGTAAGAGACAGTTCACAGTACCCTGAAAGTCAAAACTCTTCATTCTTTTTTAAGTCATTTTCCCTTACCTTCTTTGCGTTTGCCTTTTTGTCAGTCGAATCGGATTTGGCTGTTCAATACGAATATTCGACTATTCGTTCCTTTTTTTTTTCTCAAATAGACAGCAATGCTTTATTGAACTGCCAGATTTTTGAACTGGGTTCGGTGGGGACGTTCAGGGTGACAGCGACGTTCACGTAATATAGTAAACAAACCAAGTTAGCCCTCCAAGCTAATGCAAAAGCAAAAGCCAGAGACTATTGTATTAAGTTGCTGGGAGCTGTAAATTCTTCCACTTCCGCAGTAGGCAGAAGATAACGTTATCTCGGAGCCTGAAAGGGCAAGGCCTCTCTTGCTCCGGGCAGCTGCCTCCGTCTCACTCAGGCTCACCCTGGGTCCGAGCCTGCAGCTGCCTGTACCCGTCGCAGACATCTTCACCGAGCCGATGGGACGACTTGACGTAGTGGAATGATTTTACCTCGGAGAGCAGCGTGAAAGCAAAGAGCGCTCACACTGCAAAACTGACCCAAAAAAAGAAGACACAAACAAGAAAACACCTTGAAGAACCTCTGTCGACTGAGAGGTCTGACTGATGTTTCGAAACTTCAACTTTCAGGGGGCAGCCCCAATTTTTACCGTTCACATTCTGCTTAAAGTATCATGAACCAGAACCATGGCATCCTTCAGCTGCTCCACAACCAGTTGGGCTGGTCTCAAGCTGCCTTTGCAGCAAGCATCTGCTCTGCTTCAGTGTCCTTGAGCAACACGATGTCCCTGCAGAACTGTAAAAACAAATCATGTCTCTCACCTGCTTGTGAAAGTATACTGTTTTATTTCTGTCACCTATAACCTACTGTCCTCTTGAGCTGGGGCATTACTCATCTGCATTATTTGAAGAATCTTTCCTATAATTAAATTGTTTCCTTCACTCTTGACAGTTTGTTAAGCAGCATGAATAATCTTAAAATGAAAAGCTGGTGCTAAGTTCAACTCCTCTTTAAGACCTACAAGAGAAACAGTTTATTTAGATAAAGAGGTTTAGCAAGCTGGGTGATGGCCAATAACAAAGTGAAGTGGGAAATTGTCTTCCCGTAGCTGCTAAAAAAAATAAAAAGAATTAGATGAGGCCTGCAATTGTATTTTCATGTAGTCTATAAAATGTGAGAAAATAGTGAAAAATGCCTGTCACAGTTTGGTGAAGTTTTCAAGTTGCTTTTGTCTGACAAACACTCAAATTGTCACGTTTGAGAAGCTGGAATTGGAGAGCATTTGGCATTTTTGGTTAATAATTGAATTAAGTGATTAATCGATCATCAGAATTGTTTCAAAATTAATTTTCTCTTGACCGACTAATTGATTAATCAACCAGTCGTCTAGCTCTAAATTAGACCTGCCTTTGCCCCTGGGTGCCAACCTCTTATGCTGTCCACTACTCTGGTTTACTTATCTGCCAATAAGTAGGGAAAGAAAGGAGAGAAGAAAGACACTTTCAAGCTCATACTGTATGCATTCTGTGTTCAGTGAATGTGTGTTTTATTTGATGCAGTTTCCTTTGTTCATTCATGTTGCACTTGTGTGCAGTTTATCACCGCAGTTTGTTGAATGTTTTCTTTTGTCTTATAGTTAATGCAACCTGTAGCCCAGCTATTGTGTGTGTGTGTGTGTGTGTGTGTGTGTGTGTGTGTGTGTGTGTGTGTAGAGCAGAGAGCAGCTGCAGAGGCCCTGGTTCCCGTCTCGCTGGCGCACACCTCTCCGCAGGGAGCGGGAAGGGCTCCAAGTGCCCTGAGCTCGGCTCTAACTGCCCCCAGAACCAGAGACAGCCCTCACACACATACACACACACGCATACATACCCTATGTTACAAGGGCCCTGCCACTTGTTTTCTGCCTTACTTCCTCTCTACTTTAGTATTTTTGGCCCACTGTATCATTTTAGTTCAATTCAACAACCTTTATTGGCAACAGTATTGCAGCAGCATCCAGGAAGAACAGGCTAAAGGGGTACAATTTAGCGTGACAATAGAGTAGATGCTGTATAAATGATATCTCTCTATCTAACATGCACATAGAACAGCTATCTGGAGCCAGAAAGCCTTTTTAGTGAGTCTAATTCGGCTCCTTCCTACCCAGCTCTGTACCCCCCAACCCTCAGAGGACCCTCCAAGAGCCCACTTGTCCTTCAGTGAGATGACACAGGATGAAGTCACTCCATTTGCCTTGGCACCAGCATCTTTGTTTCAGGCACTGTGGTGATGTGCCAAGGGCTATGTTCTCACAGCAGAGCGTTCTGCCCAGTCCTCTATGAGAGGGACATGGCCATAAAAACTAAAGTATCCTCTGTGTAGCACAACAAATTGCAGTGTAGGACAGAGCGTGCCAAACTCAAGCGGGTCAGGAAACATTTTTTTTGTCCGTCATCCACAGGGGCTAGTACATTGCACAATTCAACTATATTGCTATTTTACCGGCCAACTACATTTGAACAGAATAGGGCATGGTTGGCAACTGATGGCTGATTACTCAGAATGATAAAAGCATTTGATTGGTGTTGGTTGTAGGGTTTAATTCTTAAATCCGGGATTCATCAATATTTTCATACCTGAATTTGTTTGTACTCTGCCTCAGACCATGCGTCCGCACAAATGATGAAGGCCCGGCAGTCTTAGAAAATGTAAACAAAATTGTCGAATATTAAAACCGCATTCAATAAAAAAAGGTTTTAAACAATATTTAAAACCGTTTATTTACTAATGCATTGGCCAAATGTATTAAATAACCATGAAATTGACACCCTTTTCATCCTCATCAATTATTGTCATTATTAAAATATTCAACTGTAAAAACTGAGTGTCCCAGTGCTAGCTTACAATGGAGTATATGAGAATGTCCATATTGAAATGTAACAGTTTTGGTTTATTTTTTTTATTGACTTGGCATATAATAATCAGCTACACCCACCAATTTCTAGTGCCGTCAAATTATGCATATGTAGCCAATGTTAATATATAAATATATAGTGTTTTATAGTGGAGTGACTCTGCTAACGTCAGAAGAAACTTTTTAAGTTTTATGTAATATAATATTTACTTATTAAGCTTCAGGGAAAACAAGCAGTGTCGCTACATCACACTCCAAAGGCCACATATTTAATGTGCGAGGCGATTGTTTAAACTGTCATCTAGTGAAAACATTGATAATGAGGTCATGAGAATGATTGATTGATCATTCACATCATATGTTCGCTTCACAGTAATGAATCAGAGCAGCACTTTGCAATGTTGAAAAAAAAAAAAGAAAACTGCTTTCCACCTCCACCAACCAATTTACTAACCAAGATGTAGCTCCAGTTCTTGTTGACTAGTTCAGACTTTTGTTGTTAAAAACTAAACTTAAGTGGATTAAATAAGGTATTCAAAACAATTTATTACTTGTAGATTTATTACTTGATTCAGATTTGATAAAATGTTGTTAAAATGGCTTGTTGGCAGATGGCCTGTTGTACCTACATACCTTACCAAATAGTCCTTGAGATATTGCTAAGCTATCCCTGAGCTAGCATTCAACATATATTGCACTCTGGTGAGTTTCTAATGTTTGTTTTAATAAAAGCTGGAAATGGGCTCTGAAGCTAACAGTGGCCTGGACATACAACAATATAGTATACAGAGCAAACAGAAACTGACTTTTTTTTGCACAGTTTGAGAATTGACATTTTGAGACAGACTTGTGTAACAGTATGAGCTCTTGCGGTGACACTTTTCAGAAGTGTAGTAATAACTCTAAACTGTATTCCGCAGGTCCTTTTAGTCACTTGTGGTGGTTGCAGCTGGGGTGAATAAGATACCAATAGCAACAAAACAGACAGTCAGTATTATAAATGTGTTTTGTGGCGACCCTGTGTTATATTCTTGTGGTCAGACACAAATAACACCATGTACTGCTTGAAAAACATTGCAATGGATAAGATCTGAACACTTGATGGAAAACAGTCCCACACAAAACAGCGGGACGAGAGCGTGTGATGAATGTCCCGTGAAGTAAAGCATAGCTCGTATATTAAGCTCATCTGTCTGTGATAAGGTCGGCAATGTGGAGATCCTCCAAGAGCAGATGATGACTGAGATCGAGAAAGTGCTTTGAAGTGGCCTGGAAGTCAAGGAGGAGGCCTTGTCTGCGTTCCAGCTGCTGACTGTGGTGACACTTCAGCGACACTTATATTGCTAGTATGTCTGGAGTTTGCATTTGGAGAAAGAAAGGGAGAGTGTTTTATCTCTCCATCCCTCTCACCCTAACGCCTTTTTCATCCTTCTTACTCACAACTTGTTCGTCCTTCCCCACATCTCCACCTCTATCTCAGTATTTCTGACTGCCAAAAGGTTTATGACAGCAGGATGTGATCTCACACCTCTTCCAGCATTTTCAGCCACACAAAAAAATGGCATGATTTTTTTTTTTTTCCTTTTTCCTCCCAGAGGCCATCTAGTCCCCCGCCCTCAGAGGCCCCTGGAGAAATTTGACACACAGATGCGATCTTCCAAGTTTTATCACAGTTTTTCTCCAGAGCCATGTTAGCCCATTTCTGCTCTACTGTCAGACATTATGTATTCCAGTATTCAGGCCTTTGTTGCCTTCAAATGCCTTGAATATTATGTTTTTAGTTCAAGTCCTCTAAATATTTCTATATTACACTTATTTTGTATATATTTGATATTGTGTATATATTTTTGTGTATATACTTTGATATTTTTAAATATGTTTTTCTACCTTCGTGTTCACCTGTGTAAGAATGTAGGTTTTGTTTCAGTCGATTAATCATTGAAGTCTGTTATCAAGCAGAAATATATAATTATATAACAAATATTCTCTGGTTCCATCTCCTCAAATGTGAGGATTTGCTGCTTTTTTTTCTGTTATTGTAAATACTAGAATATATTTGGGTTTTAGACATTGGGGCGCGAGAGAATTGAGGTTTAAGTTAAAAATCGTGCTCCTTCTCTGATATCATAATAAAATCTGCTTAGAAATTGTAGAAAACAAGAGGCTTCGGAACTTGCCTGAGAATCATCACATTTTTTAAGTTTCCTTCAGTATCAAAATAATTCAGTGGTAGTTGTCTGTACATTCAAGGGCACATTGCAAACAGGAACTGCTAGTAGATAATTCGGCATACTTTTAATGGTGCCAATTTACCAAAATGTAAACAAATATACACTAAAAAAATGGAGCTCAAAAGGGAATGCAAAGCTCACAAAGCTCAAGAGGTTTCAACTGTTTAGAAAGATTTTAGCAAGTCATTTAAAGTGCAACAAAAATGAGACGGACATGTCGCTTCCCTCAACATTTTAAATTGTGCCCTTGCATATTCTGGCAAAAAGAAAAGATTTTTCAGACAGGGAATACACATGTGCTGGCATAAACAAATGGACATAATTGCGCAAAAATACTGCTCTCTTCCCAGAGGTTGGAGACACACAGGCACAAAGTGTTTGTTGAGTAGGGACTGGGGGGGTGCCGAGTGTAAAAAGGCTCCTGGCTTTGTGTATGTTTGGGCAGTTCCTCAAAGGCTGTTCTCCTTATGAGCAAACGCTAACTTTGGTCCCCTCACAGAGGAACTCTCTTCCATTAATTCACACACACAAACATCTGTCCACCAAATTCCTCCTAAACTGCCCTTTGTGTGAATTGTCTCTCTCTTCTTTGCATGTCTGTCCATCTGCCTCGTATCCTTCCCTCCTTCTGACTTTCCCTCTTTCCGTTCTGCATAACTTCCCTGTTGCCCTGTTTGAACAGAGTCCTGGTTTGATCTCGGACACAAACAAATTAGGATCTTTTTCTGTCGCTCTGCTCTGTGGTTTGCAGACGCTCCTCGTTTGTTGGACTCTTCTTCTTCTGCTGCTCCCTCTCTCCTACTTGATAAGAACCCTGCGTTTGCATACCACCACTCTCCCTTCTTTACTTTATCCTCTCTTGGTCCATCCCTCCCCTCCCCACCCCTCTCCCTCTGAAAGACAACCGAAAGAAGAGTTTTGATTGAACTGTGTCTTTCTTTCCCAGACTAGGAAGTTATTCGGGCACTTGAGAAAAGGGAAGAGGGAGAGGTGGAGTGGACGGGGAAGAAAGACGGGTGATCTGTGAAGAACAACAAAGGCTGCTCCAAAGCCCCTGACACCATGTGAAATCCTTAGGAAAAACATCAGTAATTAGAAGGCTGAGCCTAGTTTTGTGCCAAAAGTGTGCATATTTTAATGTGATAAAGCAGCAGCAGTGAAACAACAGGCCTGTTTCTAATTTCTAAACATTTTCTTGTTCTTCTGCCAAATAATTGCAGCTGGCCAGTATTGATTCTGCATGTGATTTGAAAACCTAATGGTAAAGTTTGGTCTTTGGCTCATGGCAAAAAAAATAATAATACTGGTCCTAAAGTCAAACTTTAGACAGAAGCTGTTTTAATCTTTCATCAAGTACTACTCAGTGAGAGGTGGTGATCCACTTTTCAGAACTAAAACATTTTCCTCCACAGCCAAAGGAAAAAATAATTTTCCAGAGACAGTCTATGTAAAGTGCTCTCTTTCACTGCGTCTCTGTGAATATAGCCATGCTGGTAGCATGGCTTAGAGATGGCAATGCCATCAGATTTGGTACAAGCATTCATTGTGCCCAGATAGAATCCTAATGACTTTGGTGATTGGCTGACTTTTTCTCTACTGCTGCCATGAGGTTTCACATTTGTGTTTTGAGTGAAATGTCTAGACAACTATTGGATGGATGAAATTTGGTACTAACATTCATGTTTCCCTCAGAATAAGTTGTAATAACTTTGGTGATCCCTTAACTTTTTGTCTAGCGTCATTAACAGGTGGAAACTTTTGTATAAATACTTTGGTTTCTGATTAAAAACGAATGACATTCCCATCAGCCTCAGCTACACTTAGTGTTTCGCACTATTAGCAAATGTTAGCATGCTAACACGCTAAACCAAGATGGTGAACATAGTAAACATAATACCTGCTAAACATCAGCATGTTGGCATTGTCATTGTGAGCATGTTAGCATGCTGACGTTAGCATTTAGCTCAAGTACAGCCTGCCAGCTCTGTAATTGTCTCATGATCCCTCAGATTGATCTTGCGATCCCTTGGGGAGGTCCTGACCCCCATGTTGGGACCTACTCCTCTAGAGTGGGCCCTAATAGAAAATAAAAACACTTGAGTATCGAGTTACACAATTATTTACTGTGGAAACATGAACTGTGTGTGTGAATGTTTTCCATTAAAGGTGCAGTCCTTTCTTTTGTCACTACTGGATACGTTCTCAGTGTTCTTTGCACTTCAGTTAGCTTGTCACTTGCACAACAGTTATTCCTTTGGGTTAGCTGTGATCACAATATATTTATGGCTCTTCTAGACGAAAGGGAGCGAAAGTGATGTTTTTCTGTCAGTACAGTAGAATGATTTTGATAAAAAGGTCTCCACAGGCAGAAGAGAAAATGTATTCAAAAAAATGTGTAATAAATGTTTTAATTGTTTTCTTTTTACTCAGATCATTTCAGCGCTGTCAGGTCTGGGCTATCTGTAAATTGGCTAGGTGATGTAAGGGACAGCTTTGGTTTATTCTTTCAAAATGTTTTGAAATCATAGCACATTAAAATCATTTAATCATCCACAAATCAACAAGTATCCTCATCTTTGGGTTTTGCACCTGCCAACCATTGTGAGTCAAACATGTGCATGTGATGTGATGTAATTCACACCTTTGAGCTGCCAGTCAACACCTCGGAGAAGAATGTTGACTAGAAGTGTAGCTAAACTGCTCTGCCAATCTCTTATAGTTCGAGCCAACGTCTTTCACTTCTTTCTTTTTTTCCCCCCCACTCTTGTGTCTGTCATTTTCTTTTATCTCTGTATTATGTATGAAAGGAAATGATAAGAAACAGACAGATAGGTCATCTGGATACAGCATGTCTCTGCACAACCACAGCAACATGGCTGCTCCACTCACTTGTTCTGCTCCCGTACTCCAAATCTGCAGATCTGAGAGGATCATATCAGGCATAATTCAATGCATATGTCCTCTGTTTGTCACAGGTCAAATGTCAACCCACAGACAGCGCACAATAGAGTCCCTGCAATCACTGGATTTGCTTGTGGAGGCAAAATAAGGCCATAGGTTTCAACTTTATGAAACTTTGTCCATGCAAATGTGTGCCGTTGACCAATTGCAAACCATCTTGACAGTGCTGAGGGAACAGAGAACCTCAGGGTCCAAAATGCTGGGAGCTATTACATGTATATCAGCTGTCACACAATCCAGTTTTACACAATATGGTCCTGCTTTTTCAGAGTGGAAACTGCTCCACGAAGACATACAGCATAGTTTGCAGACAGGAGGTGAGACAGGAGAAGATTGTGCAAATACGTTCCCTCAAATTAACTGTGTTAATTTACTTTCTGGTTAGTGACTGAGATTGCAGAGTCTTCTACGTCCCCATGCTTCCACACTCTGGTGCGACTAGGCACTGGGAACATGTAATCTATCAAAATCACTGGTAAAAGAACGGAAAAATGTTTCATTCAGACCTGGACAGACTGGCCCGTTCACATCATAAAGTGGCACAGCCAAATTCATCCCCTCGTCTTTGTGAAATATGTGGTTCTAGAAGCTTTGTGACATGACTACTCGTAGGGCTAGTTGGTGAACTACTATAGCTGGCGAGCTAACCGCTAACAGGCTAACTAGCCGGGAATATGCTAGTGCTTGTCAGCCATAATAGCTCCTCCACTCTCTCTCCATTTTGTCTTGGGCCATTTACTCCCCCTGGAATTTTGTTCTTGGGATTGTACATCATTTAATTCAATAAAGAGTTATTGAAGAGAGATAAAGGCTCTCCAAGCCTTTTTAGCCCAGTCGCTAACGCGTTAATATGTTTACACAGTTCATTCAAAAGATGTATTTGTACCATTGACTCCTGTCCTCCTCATAACTGTCTAAAAATCATTCCTCTCCAATCATTACACTCCAACAGAGGAGGGTTAAATAAAAGATGGTCAACACAGCTAATAAGGTATGGTAGCTTTCTCCATTTTGGGCTCTCTGTTCCAAAGGTCAGCATTGTCAAGACTCTAATTCAAGCTTGCTATTGGATTAGATTAGATTGGATTAGATTTACTTCACCCCAGCGAGCATTGCTTTTGGTTCTGCTCTCAGAGCTGCGTTTGTTTCAAGGAAATGCAGCATTTCCCTAGACATGTGGAGGACATGAACTAACATAGTGATTTTGAAACTCGACCATACATTGTGACAATAGGCCCCAAACCAAACCAACCACAGGTCTTCCTAACATTGAGGTCCAAAGTTAAAGACAGTTATAGACAAGCTGACTCTGCAGCTCCACACTACATCTTTATTTTAAGCACAATACATCATTCACGCAAAGCTACAGATAGGCCCACAGTGGCTGCTTTACTTGGAAACATTACAAAGAAAATGTACAGTAGAAAAGTCAATCGATTACACCATCTCCTTACAACAAACTAAAACATGTGCACATGTGTGAGACATATGGTTCAGACATATGACGAGTGCTAAATCAAGTCAAGCTTTCCTCATGCATTTTATGTAAAATATCAGATTTACAGCAGAAATGAAATATATAACTATATATAAGGCGTCCTGTTCCTTAATTTGAATGCAGGGTATCTCAGTCAGACACTAGCTCTCATTCGGGTTTCAGCCATTCCTCAGCCCCCTTGGGTCCTTCTGGGCAGACGTCAGGGGGCTCAGTGCTAATCGGGTGGGAGATGTCCGTCCTCACTGCCAAGGTGTCGAAGGGATAGGGTTTCCCTGGTTTCCGCATCTCAGACCTACAGAAGCCAGGGAGCAATGTGAGCAGTGCTGCCTGAGAAGGCCTGTAGGGTTTTTTTCTCAGTCTCTTATTCATTCAGTCAATTACAGTCGCACCTTTTTCTTTCTCTCTTTGTTCATTCAATTGTCCACATACACTCAGGCACTTTTGATCCCACCTTTTTTTATGCACTCTTTCAGTTCTCACTTTTTTCTTTCGTCTCCCTCTTTCCTCCTCTTTCTTGTTAGCCAGACATTATCACATGCAGGGGTAGCTGCAATGCTCTGAGGGCTTCTAGGATTACCTGCTGCCTTCCTGCATATATGTCGAAGCACATTACGATCCAGCATCTGAACGCTCTGCTATTAGATCACTGTTAATGTGCTTTCAAATCACACAACGAGTTGGATCATGTTTAAACTTACAAGACGAAGCCTTTTGTGGAGAGTTTTTTCCCCCCCTTCCGTGTTTTCTCCTTTTTTGCAGCTGTTTGAGGTTTTATGCCCTTCTCTCTATGTTGGGCATTGAGAGAAAACAACAATTTGCTGTTTGGGCTGCATGTCTGCTCTGTGTTCCACATTTGCTTCAGTTAACAAATCCACAATGAAAGGGAATGATAGTTATTCTAACCCCAAAATTTGGAATTAGCCTTGGAAAAATGATTTAAAAGCAAGTTTGAAGACGCATTAAACATTATTTTTGACATGCCATGACACAGCCTTAAATGGTTTAAAAACATCTTGTCCTCCTCTATCCTTCTCTCCCTCCTTCTGTAACTGTTCCCCCTCCTTTTTTTTGTTGTCTGCTAAACCTGTCACTTTGATGAGTTGTGTGCAATCATCCCAGGGGCCGTTGGGCTTTCACCAGGGCCTCCGGTCTTCCTGGTACAGTGTGGCCTTTGATGTGGTTCCTTCTTTAGCTCCATGCGGGCTGACCTTGGCTCTGGCTAGCTAAACCCAAACTCAGCTTCGCTAATGCATTTTAATACCACATATCAACTTAATGTTGATCTTGGTGGAGGTAAGAGGCTGGACAGTGGTGTTAGTGCTGAAAGGCCTTTGTGTTGTTATTTCAGAGGAAGGCATCATTGTCCTGAGCTGACCGGCTGCATGACCACCATCAGTGGGCTGGTGATGGGCTGTGTAATAATTCACAGGCCGCTCCCTCAATGCTGCACCCACAGGGAGCTGGCCCTGAGCCTCAGCAGCATGTCATGAAGTATGTTTGGGTCCTGAACAGTACCGAGATGTTTCTCAGAGGCTGTGGTTGGACAGGCTACTTTGGTGTGCTGTTGATTCTTGGACAATGGTAGTGATATAAATCCAGAATCAGAATAAGATTTAAAAAACCAACTGCAATAAATGCCCCAAAAATATGCCTGATTAGTGAGGAAACACATGGCAAATTACAATGTAACAGACAAAACAAGAACTAAACGGAATTTCTTGTCAGACAAAAGAGAAGCACAATACAATACTATGAACTCTGAACAACTTATTAGTACCAGGTTATTATTATTAGAGACAACTACAAAGCACTAAATGGCTTAGGCTTTGACTGGCCTCGGGGCCAGCTGTGAAAGAGCGCCTCACTACTGCAGATGATTACAGCTTGCTATATGAACTGTGTCCTAATCCTGGTGGACAGCTGAAATTAAAGCCAGGTATGGCCTTCTGCCTTCCCAGCATTCCCTGCGATAAACCTCCTCCCCTGCTGAGAAGAATCAGTTGTTTGTGAGGAAATGCATTTCCAGAAGAGTCTCCAGTCTGTAAAGATTAGGTGTTTCCTTGAGCAAATCAGGGACCACTGATGAAACTAAAAGATTTAGACTGTGATTCATTTTAATGTGATTTCTGCATTGTGCCCAGCATGATCTTACAATTTGCGTATGACAAACTTGGTCCTTCAGACCCCAAAAAAGCATCTAACAAGGAAACACAGAAACAGGTTAATATGTTTTAATTGATGCGTTTATTTATGTGCCTATGTTTTGTCAGCAGGTTGAACTGCATAATTGCTCATCAGATGTCACAAGTTTGACATGAGCTGTGTCCTTAACCTGGATAAGGGAGGTAGTCATATATTCTAAAATGAAAATATTAAGTTGAGGATGTATGTTGGGCATTTCCAACCCCTCTGAGGTTTGAATGAAACCAGTAACCCAGGGCTTTTGTTGCCGTGGGTGTGGAGGTAAAAGAAAGCATTTTAAAGTAGTTATTAAACTAAACCTAGAACAGCAGCCAACACATTTGAAAAGTAGTCTATCATTTAAGTAAACTGATGTGTTAAGAATGGGTGCGGCCTTATTAAGGAATTATGTGGTAGAATTTCAGATAATTAAAGGCTATTTACTATCTCTGTAAGTAAGGTTGGTGAAAGCCTACATTGGTCATTTCATTTATAAAATGTACTTTTATATAATTTATTTTGTACCTAAACTCTTAACTATTGTTTAATCTCTATATTCTAGTGTTTGTCTCATGAAATAAAGTTATCTTGAGACTAGCTAACTTAAAGAGTATCCCATACTGGGGTATGAGCAAACAACAGTTTAAGCTGTTATGTCCAGGACGCTGCTTATTCGAATCAAGATGTTGAACCTAGAGAGCTTTGATTAAAGGGTAAAATACCCTAAATCATTCAAAAATAAAATGTTAAAGTTGTTGTATTGACCCTCATTTTTTAACTATCCTTTCCAGTTTGTTTTCAATGTAAGCTAGGCTATTATCATATCTGTAACCTAGCTTATTTTTGTGAAGCTAACTTTAGCAACAGGTGCAGCAATTAGTTAAATTAACTTAAACTGTGACATTTGGAATGTAAGGAAACACATTAACTTCTGAGAACATAACATCTGTAAATCTGCTATTTCGGAAATTAAATAGACAGATTTTCTGTTAATTTCCACACACATAGCATATTAGCATATTAGTAGTGCCAATGTGTTGCAAATGTTTTCCTTTATGTAGCTATAGTTACCCATAGGTCTATCGTTGCGTTTACTTGTTATTAGTCCAATATTTCCTTTATTCTTGATGGGCTATAGCTTTTTTCGTGCTACCTTACGCCTCGGCCACCCATTTGTTAAGTTTTCTAAATTCTTGTGGTAACGCGCATGAGTGGTACCTTGGCGAGTGCCACCGGTGTGGCAGTGAGCGGGTTAAAGCAGACAGCGTGACCGTCCTATCAGTGCTCTACGGTGCAGTCCCAACCCACCGCCTCCTGCCTCCGTCCCTCCGGAGAGAGCAGGGGAGCCGGGGCTTGTGTGTGTGTGTGGCTGTTTGTCATTCTGGCAGGACACACTCCCATGAGAAACAGCCCGCTCTCCCCAAGACTTGTTGTTGCCTTTTCGGTGTGCACTGTTTGTGTAACAGCGCTTGGCGGATATTTTAACTAAAACCGGAGGAGTCTTTCTTTTTCTTGGTGGAAACGAAGCGCCGCGTGCTGCAGTTCCCACCGGCGATAGATAACAAGCGCAAAGCACCGGGAGATACTAAACACGGTAGGATAATTTGTACATTTTATCCGGACTTCGGTGACCTTTTTAGACGAGAAAGTCAGTGAGGTAAAACCCCAATGTTCGTTAACGTGTTCAGAAGTAGTGGGAAAATCAAGATTTGGGAGTTGTGTGCAGTTTGGGGTCCATGCGTCTCCGTTGTTGAGCGTCAGTGTGTCTGTCCAAGAGGTTTGGCTGGAAACAGAGTAGACGGGTGTCAAAATGACTTAATCTCTTTTTCCCTTTAGCGTTTTCTGGGTAGAGCTGATGTTACTACACTGAAAAGTAGCATTAACTGTTGTTTCAAATTTCAGTGGTAAATAAGTAGATTAGTAAACTGATTTCCTCTCATGGCAATCAGCCACCAGTAGACTCTAATAAAGCTTGCTGTTAGCAAAATATTACTTTTTTCCTAAAAGATTATTAACATAACTGTCATAAGCTTGTCTCTGCTTATCTTACCTTATCACCCTTCTGTTAAAATACCACAGCCTTAATATAACACACCATGATGTACCTTTTAATGTGTAGTTGAATTTGCAGCGCCTCATACATACATGCTATTTTAACATGGTGAAATACAAGTAATAAACTTCCCTAATTCTTACTTTCCTAAGTTAGTTTTTCATCCTAATGATTGTGTTGGACACCTGGGTTGATGAAATGATAAAAACGGCAGGTTAACTTGCTGTGTTCGCCTAATTTACCTTGAGACTCAGCGCTGTAGCCTTGAGCCAGCACCGTCAAATTGGTGTGTTTAACAGCCCAGCTGTGAAAAAGTACCCTGAGGGGGTCAAATATGTCCAAAATCTCTCCTGACAACCAGAAACACGTCAAAGACTGTGTCCTAAAGCCACGTCTAGCATGTTAGTACCTAACAAGGACAACTCTGCCTGTTGTTGATGTTATTAGATTAGAAGCAATGTGGTTATTAACCGTCTCTTGACTGATTCCTGGTAATTACAGCCTATTAGCTTTAATTAAAGGGATGCAGGATGCCTTGCCTCGTGTTGCATAGCAGCCTGTCGCCCAAGGTCTCTCCATCTCTCTCACACCCCATAATCATGAACTTCACATGAAGACAGAAGAAGCGCTTCGTCATCACCTGCGTTAAACCAAACCACTAGCCCTGGGAATCATTACATATGTTGGTTTTTGGATGACTTTCTTGGTTATTTAAAGGTTAAATGCACTAAATAATTCTTCTTACTAAGGACTTGTGGGGTTTGAGGGAGACTGAGTGTAGCTATCCTTACAAGTAGTCCCTTTAAAACTGCAGGTTGTATTGTGAAAATGACGGGGAAATGACACTTCATCACATCTGGAAGTCTAGACAGAGTTTGACTTGTTGGATTACGTGGGAGTGATTGTTCAGGATTCAAGGTCACTTGATTTCATGCTTCCTTTTAATAAAAGGTCGAAGACCATCAGAACAACTGTACTTTTAGTCTACCAAAGACTTTTAGTTTGTACCCATTATAATGTGAGGTAGAATTCCTTTTTGGAATTAAAATGTTAATGAAATATGTCTTTGACTTTCCTTCCCCTCTTCCTAAAGGTTTTTCTGAAAGTTAATTTCTGTGTAAAGTACAGTAATCAGATGTAATACGTTTGAGAGAAATCAGAGGAGGGGGTAAAGAAATGAGAAAGTAGGAGGAAATCCTAATTCCACTACTTAGTACACAGCTCATTTATCCCTTATTTGGTTGCTAGCATTACTTTCTTCTTCTCTGTTAGAGTTAATTACTACCAGGCTACACTTGCTACAATGCTAATGTGCTTTAATTCAGTTATTCTGGGCGTCTCTTTGATCAACAACACCAGCTACATTTTGAGCCTTAGTTCCAGTGGTTCATGGTGCAGCTTGGTCCAGCTGTCAGCTTTTATTTAGAAGGGAGACACAAGACCCTCCTTGTGTCCGCACAGTCTGCCCCAGATGTCTCACCTGCCTGTCAGCACTCTGCATTGGTGCAGGCACAAAGCTCAGGTTAAATTCCTTTAGACACAAACAGAAAGCTCACTTGGTTGCACATTACACTATATTCTCTACATACTTACCTTTTCTTTCATATTTAAACTTTCGTGTTTCCATCTTGCCTCTTTAAGTCATTACAGGCTCTTGACAGCTGTGGGAGCCAGACTAATGACTTCATCTGGGTTTCCCTCAGTACTCTGCTATTCTGAGCTCTTCAGGCTCTGGAGTTATTCTTCCTCTCCTCCCCCTTTTCTCAACCCCATCCTCCCAGCCACCCCTGACCCGACAGGGCTGTCATGCTCATGTTTCACCTCTCACTCATGTTGAGGTGTCATAGAGCGCATTGGTCACATACGCCGCGTGTCTGTTGCTCAGTGTCGGATGGGAAAAACAGGCTAGTGTGATGTATCACTTGGCGCTCAAATGCAAGCACATCCATTTTGGGGCGAAATATTTTTCTGGGGTCATGGTGTGGGTGAAATGAAAACCTGTGTGTGTGCATAGGTTTCTTGGAAGGGTAAAGTAAATTGTTAAGTTGAAGAAAAAGGTGTACACCTTAAATTTTAGATGATTCAGCCAAAACGTAAGAAATTCAGGTTCCTTAAAAATATAGTTTATGTTTGTTTTCTAGTTAACATTAGCTACTATTCTAGTTTTACAAATAAGAGACAGGACATCAAAATCATTTTGAAGTGGCTTTGAGTGGGCATTGTGACAGTACAAAGGAATCATTTCACAGGATATGGGTGCATTATTAAAGCACTACAGTAATCAGTTTAGGTCTGAAGCATCTGAAACATTATCCACGTCATCAGCCTCCAGTTTTAGGGTTTATCTCTTGATGGCATCACAGATGGCTTTGCTCTGTCTTCATGCATCAAGATGGAGGTATTCACAATACGTGCTGACGCAAACTCAAATATGTGACATTTAAAAGTTCTACAAAGTAGAAATAGAAATGCACTAAGTATTATTTCATATTTAGAATTAGAGCTGCAAGGATTAGTCGATTAATCGATCAGTTGATTGAAAAAATTATTTGCTATTACAGCTACAACTATTTTGATAATCGATTAATCGTTTCATGTCATTTTTCAAGCCAAAATGTCAAACGCTTGCTGGTTCCAGCTTCTTAAATGTGAGGATTTGCTGCTTTTCTTTGTCATGTATGACAGTAAATGAAGAGTCTTTGGGTTTTGGACTGTTGGTCGGACAAAAGAAGCAATTTGAAGACGTCACTTTGGGCTCTGGGAAATTGTGATGAGCATTTTTCAACATTTTTTGACTAAATGATTAATCGATTAGTCGTGAAAATAATCGGCACATTAATCGATAATGAAAATAATCGTTAGTTGCAGCCATATTTAGAATGTCAGACACCATCTTGACAAGTTTGTTACAAGTTGTTTTGATTATATACCTTCATCATATTAGAGCTTAAACAATTAAATAGGCTAATCAATAGGTTGATCAACAAAAATGATCAACAGTTTTGATAGTCGGTTAGTTGTTTCACATCCTATTATCTCCCAGTCATGTTGATTGCTTAACAGATGATCTGAATGAGGACTGGGAGATTACATTTACATTATCAAACTTGTTACTAATTTTGACAGGAAGTCTCCCAACACTGCTGTTGGTGACAGTTACTTTTCCTTTAAAAACATTTTTTTCACAACCTACACAACTTTCAGCTGGTTGTCTTAAAGAAACACACCTTTCTTCCAGTATTGTCTCTCTCTCTAGAGATTCCAACTTAACTGTTTACATGGACGCTAAATAAAGTGACTTGATAAGATGTGCATTTACATACTGAAGTATTTATTCAGAATATAACTTTTTTGACATGCACAAAGTGGTCCCACCCGCTGTGAAGCGTCTAATCTGCTGGAAATATAACAGAAGAAGACGTTTTGGGGGTTTGTTTAGAAGAAGAAGAAGTGGTTCTGCCTGATAATACAATTTTCAAGATGGACCCTCATCGTGTCCTGGGAACAGTATTTGCGTTTCTGCTGATCTTTCTAATTAAGTTAAGGGGTATCCGCCGCAGAGAGAAACGATCGGATCAAGCGTTCACATGGTTATTAGGCGCTAATATTTTCCAATTGAACAGATTATCAAAGGGTGGATTGGGTCAGTCTCTTCCGATTGATGAGGCACTTTTATTCTGATAGGGCTAATATTCCGATTATTAGTGGAACAGTAGGGTCCATGTAAACGCAGCTTCTGTCTCTCACACACACACACACACACACACACACACTAAAGCCTTATAGTACGATTATTTCATCCTGGCTCATGTCACGTTTCTTTCCACCGTGGGGCTGTAGTTTGGGCTCTGTTCCAACAACACGGCCCACCTCGACCCTGCATCACCTGTGAAACACAACTCAACCGCTTTTGAAGTGTGTCAAGCATATCATGGCACAAAGCAGCAGACACACTCTTTCTCTCTCCTCACTCTTGCCCCTGTTTTGCTAAAATATCCCACAGAATCACATTTTCACATCGCGGTTTCCTGTGAGTATTTTGTAATTTAAGCTGAGGCACATATAGGGGCTGAAACTGTAGCATAACGTGAACCTTCTGTTCTTTTTCACTCTGTTGGAACCATTTTTTTAGCCTCCTAATGCAGGAGTGTCTCATGCTTTGTAATCTATACAAACATTGAAGATTTATTCATGCCGGGTCTTATTCATGCTCCGTAAATCATATTGATCTGAAACGGCCCCTATTTGATGTGACTGTTGTGACTCCAATGAGAAGACAGAAAATTGGTTCAGTTTGCCAAATATTTCAGTGGTGATTCAGTTAATCATCAAAAAACTCCTCCCTATCTAACTTTATTTAGCAGGCGTCTGCTTTTGTTTTTCTTTGTTTTGCAAGACAACCGTGGCATTTTCTGTTTGCAGTTTCAGCATTGGTTTTCATTTACACTTTAGTCATTTACCTGACCCCTTCATTGTAAAGTTAACTCTCAGTACAGTAAATGCCAGTAAAAAGTTAAAAAATTAGACTTAAAAGCAGATAAGAAAAGGGGTCAAATTTGTTTAATCTGCACTAGAGCTGATTAGTCGATCGAAAGAAATTTAATTGACAACTATTTTGATAATTGATGAATCGTTTCAGTCATTTTTCAAGTAGAAATGTCAAACGAAAACAAAAGAACCAATTTGAAGACGTCACTTTGGGCTCTGGGAAATAGTGATGAGCATTTTCCACATTTTTTTGACATTTTATAAACTAAACAATGAATTGATTAATTGTGAAAATAACTGACAGATTAATCGATAATAAAAATAATCATTAGTTGCAGCCCTAAGCTGCATCTAGCGGCTGCTGAAAGAAGAACAAAATGTGAGCCTTGTTGATGCATCTCTGTTAAGCTTGGTTGGTAAAATGCTTATTTTGGACTGTTGAGAACAGGTTTTCATTATGTGTGTGTCAGTTTAGTGCCAAGGTGGACACTGCACATATTAAACTACAAATATTAAAGAATAATTTATGTGTCGACACATCGTAGTTGAAAATGCTACTATTGAGAAGTTAAGAAGGCTACTTTTTGTATAAATGTTTTTGCATCTATAATGTCATTAGTCTGTTTCCTCAGTTTGCAAAACAACTTAATTTCTTTTTTGCTGGATGTACGCTTATACTGGAACACAGTTTTCAGCCCTCTCATTTTCTCCTGCAGTCTCTCTCTCTCTCTCTCCCCTCACTTGGCGCCACTCATTCTGAACAGCTCTCCTGCTCAGCTTCTGAGGACTTGTTTGGGGTTTTTGTGATATTGTCCAGTCTAAAAAAACAGAGACCCCTGTTGTATTAGATTGAATCTCAGTTGTTTATTTTACTTCAGATATCTGATGAACAGATCACACATGTGCACAGCATCTTACCAACATTTTACCGGGGTGTGTCCGATCATCCTCTCTCAGTACCTTGTCCAGCTGAGCTCTCTGTGGGAATAGGATCGGTGGTCAGTTGAGACCATTCACATACTTTCTTTCTTTCTCTTTTTCTTTCCCTGCTTCCTTTCACAACTTCCCAGCCATCATTTTCTTTTGGTCTTGGGCATTTTGAGGAACACCCATTTTGATTTTGTGTGTCAGTAGTCAGTATGGAGGAGCTGTGTGTCCAACCTCAAGATCAATGCTCATTTGTTAGTAGTAATAGTTTTGTTCTTGACAACTAACCAATACAGAGCTGATATTTTGCAATAATGTAAGTAAAGGAATATTGTAACAGTTTGGGAAATATGCTTATCCGCTTTCTTGGCAAGAGTTAGATAAAAAGATCAATATCATGTCCGTTAAAAACAAAGCTGGAGCCAGAACCAGATGGTTAGCTTAGTTTAGCATAAAGACTGGAAATGGGGAAACAGCTAGCCTAGCTCTTTCTAAAGGTAAATAAAATCCACTAACCAGCATCTCTAAAGCTCATTAATTAACATCTTGTTTGCATAATCTGTACGAAAACCGAATTTTAAAAACCACTATTTGTGGTTTTTATTTGTGGGCTATTTCTTGCCCAGGAACAGTGATTTCCTGGAGTCTCTGCTGGTTGCCTGGTAACATCATGGTGACGACAAGACAAGTCACTACTCCTGGCCAAGACATAATCCAGCTCATAACTCAGCTCATTTTTCACCTTTGGACAGAACTGTTTCCCCCTGCCTCCAGTCTTTATGCAAAGCTAAGCTAACTGTCTTCTGTAGCTTCATATTCAATGGACAGTCAGATCATTTATGCTATATTAGTGACCAACATACTGCAGTTTAAAGTTGGACAACACTTACCTCTAAACACAGGACTCTGCTTTTACAGAATACATGAGTTTGTGCTTTATAAATCAACAAGGGCGCAACAAGTCAAAATATCCGTTACTGGTGGAATCTAATTGAGAAATCATTGTGTCAAAAGATAAAATTAACAGTCACTGCCGGGGGAAAAAAAAGAATTTTGAGCTCTCATTGATTTATGATGAATATTAACTACCTTACAGCTCACATACCATCTTTAGCATTTAACCATATATTTTGTGTTTAAACTTAGCCTAAACTTCTTTCTCTTTCTGTCCGTTTTCTTCCTCTCTCACAGAGGAGTGACAGTGTCCCGCTGGGAGAGGACCATGGCCCTGAGTGATGCAAGTGGTGACCCTCTGGCCCTCAGCAACGGAGGGCACCATCCTCTCAGCGCCAACGGAAATGCCCCTTCAAATACCAGCACACCAGTCAGCAACAGCCAGGACCCTCTCACAGCTGCCTCTAGTGGCAACTGCCCTACAGCAGATGGAGACGAAGATGTTATGGTGAAGGATGCAGCGTCTAAAGTTGAGCAGAAGCAGCAGAGCTCACATGTTGTCCAGAGAACAAACAGACCGAGCCAAAATGGTGGTGTGGTCAAACAGAACGGCTCCCTGAAGAACCTTCCCCCATCCTCTGCCTCTTCTTCCTCCCCTGCCATCATAGACTCCCAGAGGCTGGCCAAACGCCGCCTTCCCTCCACTCATTCCCCGTCCTCTTCCTCCCCTCCCCTCCAGCCCCCACCACTCTGCTGCCAGCACTGTCACTTCCACTCCACCCTGTGCTGCCCCTGTGGGCAGCAGGAGTGCCCGCTCTTCCAGAATCCAGGCACAGGCCCAGGGCCCGGCTCCGTTCCCCACCCTGGGACCACTTCATCCTGCCCGTGCTGTCTCTCTGCCTGCACATACTCTCACCCCCATCCCCATCCTCCTCATCCATCCTCCCCTCTCTGTCTCCATCACCACCATCACCAGCGCTGGCAGGAGCACCTCCAGAACCAGACACCTGGAATCAGGTACGGAGGAGGGAAGGGCTTTGTGATGTTAATATTTTTTCCTTAAATTAGATCTCACTTTATACAAAAGCATTACTCGGTTTGCAAAACATAGTGTGCCTTGGCATTCTGGTATTTCCCTGATCTGAAATTTATAACTAATTCAGCTGAGTAATAGTTAGAGACACCATTACTGTGTGTAACGTATTGTAGGACAGGTTTTTTTTTGTTTAGTTTTTTCGTCTTAGTGTGGGTCCATAAGTATGTTTTTTGTTTCTTTGCAAGTATTTAAGTTCTTACATACTAATTCCTGTTCCACAGAGTGAACATTTGTCTGCACTGAGCGTACAAATCTGTTGCTTGACTGTGTGTTTGCTTGTATGTGTGTGGATGATTGTGTATTTATTGACGTGTCCCCAATTTAGGCAACAGAGGGTCTCTCATAGCCCTCAAGGCCCCCAGAATAACCTATCCCTGTGCCTAGATGCTTGATAACATGTCACATCTATGTTCAGGGATCATATTAGGCCTGGAATGCAGTAGGAGGTAGTTACGGTTGTAAGGGACCGTGATATATATATGGCAGTATTTTGGAGCACTGCAGGAAGGTTATTTTACCGTTTTCTCCATATAGAGGCCTGTCATGGTATGTCGCCAATAATGGCAAATTAAAGTTTGCTACTGTCACTGACTGATTTAACTCAATTATGAGCCCTTTGCCCTTTTGAGGCAAATTTGTGAGGTGTGATTTTGGGCTATATAAACAAAACTGACTTCACTTAATGACTTAACTAAGTTATGACCATCTCAGGTAAGCTGTTTTCTTCGCTCAACACCTCATGTCGAGTAGTTTTCCCTGGAACCAGCCCGCGTAACGGAAGTAAGCAGTACAAAGTAGCCATTATAGACTTAACAGACTTAAACTATATAAAATACAGTCAAATTATGATTTAAATCAGGAACTATCTAATCAAAGAATAAGTAAACTAAGAATCTAACCCAAGCGTTTATGCCATCTGTTGGTACTTTTGATGCTCAAATGTGCCACCTACACATTTCTGTCATTACTCAAAAAGTGAAGCTTTAATACCCAAACTGCTTATTCCCACAAATGTTGCCAAAATCAAGAAAACAAAGAACTTGAGTATGGCCATTTGAGAAAATACAAGCCATCAAGTCTGGTTCAGAATGAAGGTAAAGCTACAAACTTTGTTTTTATTGACACTCTATAAAAATGTTGGAGTATTCCTTATAACAGTTGGAATCCACACTTCAAACACTTACTGACAGGCCTGAATCGTCCCCTCAAGCCCAATAATTTTGTGTCCACTATAGCACGTGTGGTGTGTCTCTAGACTGCAAATGTTAGTGGATCTCTTCGTCTTAACCCCTTGCAAACTGCAATTCGAATGGAGTTAAATCTCTTACCTTGAACACAGGCTTCTGAGAACAGGTCCTGTATGTGGAGATCTGAAGCAGATCTGTTACATACAGTAGCTCTGGTTTTGGCCGATAGTTGACATGCTTGTCAGAGGACGCTGATGTTTAGAAGTCAGTTCATGGTAATGTTGACGCTTACTTGTGTCCTGCTTTCTGTAGTGTTTTTTACAATTTTATATGGCCTGTGTTTGCTAGACCCTCCTGGCTGTTGGTATACAAACAGCCAAAGCAAAGTTTATCCACCAGATGAGAGAGGAAGTTTTTCTTAAAATTAAACGAAACCTGCATGCAAGCACACTCATATATATATATACACACATGGCAACCATGCCTTCTCCAGTCGAAGCAGAATGTTAGCATTGAACTCATTTGTTGGCAAACTCCTTTTTCTTTCCTCAAGTGGTCCATATATAGTGAGTTGGTTCTTTCCCTTTTACACCAAAACCACAGGCCTTCCACCGCATTTGAAACTGGAACCATTTAATGCCTTGCATAATCATTTGCATAATCCTATATTTACCATCTCCACAGAGAAGGGTAGGCAGGAGGTGAAAACTTTGCAGAAGTAATTATTTACTCATGTCACCTCCTTTTTACGGCAGCAGTTCGTTGTGGGGAATCTGATTTGCATGAGACTTTATTCCTTCTTACTTCTCAACATGGAATTTTCCTCACTGAAATGAAGTTGGATCTCCCCTCATAATTTTCATTAGAAAGAGCGACATTGTGGGTGGCGTTGAAAGATGAGGTTGGTGTAGCCACAGTGGGAATGTACACTAAACCTGGTGTGCACAAATTAAACCCTGGGTGGGCAGAGAGGGGTGAAACTGGATTGTGTTGCAGGCATTTAGATGCATTCACTTTCATATGTGGTTTTTCCTCCTCCCTGCTCTCTGTTACTTTACTTTTTTTTTTCTTTCTCAGTTTTTCTCTCACTCTATTAACACTCTCTTTCTTTCTTCATTTCTCTCTCGCTCTCGCTCTCGCTCTCTGTCCCTCCCACCTCCGTCTCTTGTTCCACATCAGAATGGAGAGCAGATGTGGCGTGGGACGTATGCGTCTCTAATGTTGAACCACCCTCTTATTTACCAAACAGGTCCCTCTTGTTCAGCGATGACAGGTTTGAATTACAGGGCCGGGGTTTGCTCCAAGACTGCATCCCCATCTCCCCCCTTTCGTGTACAGTGGTGTTTTGTGTGTGTGTGTGTGTGTGTGTGTGTCAGATGATGAGATTAGACGTAGGAAACGATATACCTGTCTCAGTTGTGTAGTTTTGCCTTGAACCCAGACGTTAACAAAAACCTTCAGACCTTGTCTCCCTTTTATTCCAGTCCTCCACCCCTGTACTGAGGCTGCTTGAGTTTGGTGGTAGTTAAATATAACTTCCACACACTCACACATGGACATAAACCAAGACACTATGTATTCCTAATACCCTCGATAATTTGAGGGTATGAAGTCAGACAAGATGGTGTCAGATATCAGCTTGATCTGCCTCAGGGCTGTGATCTTCCAGATTAGCCGAGGGATTACATCTGTGATCACAGCACACTTACATCTCTCTCTCTCTCGCACACGCACACGCACACGGACACTCTCACACACTAATAAGTCGTAACGTTAGCTCTTTGGGGAGACCTTTTTATGAGCGTTTCACAATGAGGGATTTTTATGCCCCTGTTCTCGGCTTCACAAAACATTAATCCATTTACCAAGATTAGCCCATACTTTGTTTCCTAATGTTTCTATTTTGAGAACAATCAAAAGCTTTTGGGTCTTTATCCACATATGAAATAAACCAAATCTTTGGAAAAGGCGAGGCACAACTCAGCAGTTTCTGTAGAGTGGCTAAAAAAACAGATTCAGCCATCCGTCGTTTATCTGTCTCTTTTTTTCTCTCTGGGTCTGTTTAAAGTATTAAGACCATGTCTGTGTCTCCGCTGTAAGATTATCTCTCACAGCCATTTTATGTGTATTATTTAAGATCCGACGGAAACCGTGTGTCCTTGGGATGTCAGCTGTTTGGCCCGGGTCAGCTCAGTGTGTGCCAGCAGGTTTAAAGGCTTCAGGTGAAAGCCTTTAAGCCACAGCACTGGGGAAATGCTGGAGCCATTTCCCCCTGTGCTGTAGCTGGTTCTTTGAGAAGTTGTACCAATGAATGTGTGTTAGATTTGATTAGAGCTTGTCTGTTTTAATATGTGTGTGTTAAAGGCAGGGTGGTTGGTGAAATAACAAAAGTACTTATTGCCTAAATTTTGGTATCCACAAATGAACGAGAATGTTAGTTTTCTGTCTGTCTCTGTGTTTGAAGTTTTGACTTTTTGGGAGACAACCAATCACTGCCATTGAGCAAAGCCACGAGCATGCAGTCCAAAAGTGTTAATCTGGAGTTAAGTATGCACACTTAGGCTATAGATACAGTTTCAAGGCTTTTCTTGGGGGCTTTAAGTGCACACTTTTGGTAGATGCAGTCCAGAATGAGAACTGTGTCAGGAGAGAATAAGCATAACACAAATTATGTGTAGCTTCAGGGCACTTGAGGTTTAGCTAACCTGCTTCTACCACCAGCCACCAAACAGCTCACTGACACTCAGCCATCCAGGGTCACGTCGCGTATTTAACCTCCCCCCGCTCACACTCTGCTCTCCTGGAGCTAAATGTTTTTGCCCTCTTCACAAATGCCTCTCGCAACAGCTCTTGTTGTTTATGGCAACCACAAGTTTGGTTTAGATTCATGCCTTGTCAGATAGCAAGAATTCCTGTCTCTCACTCCCTCCGACGCTGTCTCAGGAAAGGTCAGCTTTTATTATCTTAAGCAATTTTGAATTTTGTAGTATTTGTAGGCGCCAGGTGGTTTGGTTGCTATGACACATGGGAAAAACTGTATGAAAACATGACAACTCCAAAGTGCGGAGCAGTTCATCATGTGTAATTTAGCAACTTTTTATCAGTTGGATGGGTCTGAACATTTTTGGTGGACCATATAATGTATGTCTGCACAGTGTTGAACTCTTGGAGCTTTACGAGCATTGCATTGTCTTTGCTTTCATTTCTTTGCTCTTTTTGTCAAAATATCAAATCCCAGATTTTTTTATGTTTTTATTGTTTCTTTTTTTTTCTTACCTCCTTTTCTTTTTTTTGCCTTTATTGGATAGTGACAGGTAGAGACAGACAGGAAATGGGGAGAGAGAGAGAGGGATATGACATGCAATAAAGGTCTCCAGCTGGAATCAAACCGACGACGGTTGCAACCACGCGGCTATGTGGCATGTGCTGTAACCATTCGGCTATCAAGGCGCTCCATGTTACCTCCTTTCTTTTGTCTCGCTCCATCTCTTGCTCTCTGTCAGACAGCTGCAAGCCTCAACCAGCAAGGGTTTGTCTGAAAGTGATCTGTGTGCTCTGTATTTCAGGGTGTCAGCTTGACAAGGCTTTGCACATTATCAAGAATAACAAGTTCTTGGTAGGGCCTTTGGGTCGGGCATATTGGCTGGTTTCTCAGTCATTTGGACCAAATAACTATATTGCTTTTTATTTAAGTGCATCAATCTGCCTTTCTCTGTCTTGTTTCAACATAATAGTTATTTATAGAAAATATCTGAAACAAAGGAACTGCATTGGTAATACTGGGAATTAGTGTTTTTTAAAGATGACTTTAAGACTAAATGACCTGATAGTACACCACACATACTTTACTCTCCAATAAAGGAGGAGAATAACCTCAATGACCACCTGTGATGTGATGTCGAGTGAGCAGGGGCACACAAATATGCAGATTTGGTCAAGGGCGACAATGTTTTCCACCTGATCTCAATATCTTTGAGAAATGCAGTACACACACACAAAGTCACACACCTACTTGCACGTCTATTTTGAAGGCCCTCAGGCAGTGAAAGTTTGCTTTGTTGAACACGGTTTTCACCTCACGCATACCTCTACACAGGACCAACAGAAGCAGGTCAAAAAGAGCTTTTCTTTCCTTGGGGAACCGTTCATCACCTGCTTTGACACCTAAAAATACTTTTACACTAACATTTTAAGTATTTAGCCGAGTGCTTTAGAGCAAATTATGAGTGCTGCAGTATAATAATCTACGATGTGTCTGTGACTGCTGAAAGATCACAGAAGAGAAAGTGCAAGAAAAAGGAATAAGAGAAAAGGGCTAAGAGCAGTTATTATTCTGTTGATAAAAATAAGATATTAAAGTATAGGACAAGGATATGGGGGTGGTGGTGGGGGTGGGTTACTTCTCAAGAGACACCTCTACTGGTTGTAAAAGGGTGATAAGTGACCCTCCAGGCCCCTTTACCTTCACAGTTAATTTGCAACGAGAGAAACTAGCAATCTGGGTCTTTTTAAAAGCCTGCAGGCTTCCTTTTTTCTGTTGTTTCTAGCTTTTTTATATACAGAACATATTCCGTTAATAGCCCAAGTTACAAGTTGTTAAACTCAACTGAAATGAGAAGATTTCATTTGAAACTTGGACTGTGTTCGTTCGTGTGTATATTTTGTGGCTCCTGGGGCTCGTCTGAAGGCTCTGCGATGGATGGGGGAGATTTACTGACATCCTGCATGTCTAATCCTCTCTGTACTGTAGGAGCGCACGTGGAGCAACAAGCCCAGGATAAATGCGTGATGTAGACCTATGCTGACATTTTCAATACAAAACCAGGATATACATGCATGATTTTGCTGGTGTTTTTAGGAATAGTGTGATAGATTGTGTATGTGTTGGGTTTAAAGGGAACCAGGAGAAGCATGTGGATGCTTTCCCTTTGCAGATTAAAACTCCATTTGAGATTTTTTTGTCGGGTGAGTTGTCATGCACTGGTTAGTGATTGTTAGTGATGAGTCCAGAACACATATAAGCATATTCATAGACATTTGGAAAAAGCCATTTGGGTAGTTTGCAATTTCTGTCCATATAATTGATACAATAAATAAATAAATAAATAAATTCAGTGTTACTCACCAAAAGGCATTGTGTGAACCCTTGAGGTCTAACAAATGTGTTGAATGTATTTCTTGGGCTGTGGGAGAAAATGGGCTGGCTGTTGGTGGCTATGCGATGTGATGTCAGGTGAATGCTGAACTGTAAATACTAAACGTTTGGCCTGCTGTGAGCATTACCTGAGGCAGGTCAAGAGAGATGAGCAGACAACTGAGGGAGGGAGAGTGACAGAGTGAAGCAGATGAGTGAGACAGGTCTCGGTCTTTGGATATTTAGCATACTTTTCTGCCTTTTTGTCTTTCAGGCTGTCCCTCTTTACCAAACGATTCTCCCGTCATTCCCTCTCCTTTTTCCCCACAGAAAGAGCTCTCTGCCTTCTGCTTTCCTCTTCTTCACCTTACTCTGTTTCCCTGCTTTCTTTCTTTCTTGCAGCCATTTTCATTTCTCTCTGTACCCCTCCTGTACCCCCCCTCAGTCTTACGGTATAGTTCCTGAGTATGAAGCAAAGCCCATAAAGATAGCCATTCCAGATCAAAGGCCCATTCTGTCCCATAAAGCAGGATCAAAGCCTGATGTGAGCATGACGTTGTCATAACTTCTCATAAACTGGCCGAGCAGCTAGCCAGGCCTCAGCTGGATAAAGATGGCTTGCTGCTGCTGGCTGGTTAAGATTATCATAGCACTTTGAAGGGGATAAACTACTGCATGTGTCCAGACTGGGTTTGTAGGGCTTTATTTTCTTTCATCAGTTTGGGGTGTACTTTATAGACTAGCTAAATAAATGTTTTACTGACTGGTTGTACTGAGTTGTACTAAGCTGTAATTAGTGGACATTATCAACAATATCAGTTATTTGTTGATTTATAACACAAACATTACATTTTCAGCTGAATGCACAAAATAAAAAAACACTGGACATGCCGCCATATCACCATTCCAAGACACCAGACCTGCCGACACTCCCGTTTTACCAGGGTTTCTCCCGTATTTCAAGCTCATCTCCCAGCGCCCTCCCGTTTTGTTTTTTCTCCCTGGAAACTCATGTAATTTGCACGGCCCTCAAACTTTATTGTGAATAATCGTCATACATGGGTCCATACGTTTTGTACATTTATCTGATGTCATCCAAGTTGCCAGATCGTCTATGAAACACAATCTACACACACAATCCACACACTACATACATTTTCAACCCATCTGTCACTGCAACCCACATCCCACAACCCAATTCAAGGGGCGTGTGTAAAGCTGCTCTCTGCTGTTAGCTGTTGTCAAAATGTCAGGGCAGAATGGCGTTCCACCTAAAAAATCTAAATACACCTGCAGAGTTGAACTCTATATAAATAAATCTGGTTATTTATTTATTTACTTATTTATTTACTGTCCAACCCCCCGAAAAAAACCCCGTATTTTGAAACCTAAATGTGGGCAGGTATGCAAAACAATGAAACAGAAACAATTACAGAACCAAAGTCTTTAGAGAGAGGCGCGACTCTGTACATTTCTCCAAAACATTGAGTGTGTTTGTCGTTGCGGCTGCAGCACGCTCACAGGTCAAATGAGCAGTGGCAATTTGAAAGAAAGTGGACTGGTGCGAACAAGCCTTTACTCTTCTTCCAAATGAACTGACCAAAAATCATCGTCACCAGCCTTAAATATCCTAACCAGCTCTACCACATGTAAATCCATTAGTGAGTGCAACAGCAATACAGTCAGTCAATGAATTACTAGTTCTCTAAATGCCGGTGGGAGTGTCTTGGAGGGTGAACGCATTTTTATTTACTAGGTAGTTCATGAAGAGGATTCATTTATTTATCTGTTGACTTTGCTGTTTATTTTGCTATGGTATGAATATATACAGTATGACCTGTGCCGATGGGGAAACAGTATGCATACTTAATAATTGTGCTCATAGATAAAAGTCTAAAAACAGAAGAGAGTGCATAAAAAACATTTTAAGACTCTGCTTAAACAAAACAATAAATCAAATTAGATAAGTTTGCTGACTTGATCACAAATACATGCATAATGTTGGATACGCACTACCTATACTGAAGTCATTTTTTCTCCCTAGCTGTAAACGTCACTTTCGTTTCCTGGACCCAAAAATAAATATCAGTGCTTGGGTTTTCTTTGCTTCTCATTGCAACAGTTTTTATTACCAATGAATCTGTTGATTATATTCTCTATTTAATAATTTAGTCCATAAAATGTTAGAAAAAAAGTTTAAAAATTCCCATCACAATTTCCAAGTTGACATATTCAAATGGATTGTTTTGTCGAACAGTCTAAAACTTAAAGGCATTTTGTTTAATACCACAGAAGACTAAGGAAACCAGCAAATATTCACATTTGAGAAGCAGGAACTACAGCAAGTTTCTTATGAACCACTTCTATTTCCTCTCCTGCACTTTGTGAACCTCCACTTGGAATTTTCCAGACCCCTCCACCCCCAGCACTCTCCCTTCCTATCTCTCTCTCTCTCTCTCTCTCTCACACACACACACACACACACACACACACACACACACACACACACACACACACACACACACACACACACACACACACACACACACACACACACACACACACACAGACACACACACACACACACACACACAGTCTCTCTGAGGGAGTAGGGAGGACAGGTTTTGACTCAGCCATCATCATTAAGGCTCCTGGCCTCAGGGGCTCAACTGGAGCCAGGTTTCCTAAAATCATCTTGGTCAAAATAGCATCTAATATCATCTTTGTTCCATTTCTTGTTAATGAGATACAGTTGATCTTCCTTTTAAATTATGATTGATAAATGAGTCTGGAGCAACTGTCAGCTACACCAGGTGACTTTATATCACCAGACAAACCTGAGATGGCACAGTGCTACTAAGTGGAAAAAAAATCTACCAGATAAAGGCTAGCAAATGATGAGAGGAGTGCCTAAGAAAAGGAAAGAGAACAAATGGTGACCCCGCAGCTCTCATGTCCTCAAACGGCCCAAAGTCAGACACAAAGTGACGACAACAAAAGCAGAGAGCAACATAGACTGATGGTGTGGGGCGATGAGGTAATAATGGAGTTAGGGAAGTGGTGCAGAGTGAAAAATTAACCTTCTACAAAAGTCTTGACATTGCCTTTTTCTTTCTCTATCTTTTCTACTAATGAATGAGATCAACAACAGTTGACAGAAGCTACAGGTTGTTTCTGAGTCATCGCCAGATCATATTCCAGCAGACGATCGAGGAATCGGGTGTAGGTGGGGTTTTATCGCAGTGTAGTCCATAAGTGTTAGTATATGTTTATCATTATTTTGGCTCCAGTACACTGGATTTCAAAGGAAACAATAGCTGTGGTTACATGGACAATATTTCTTCAACCCGATTAAAATCATTCTGATTAGATTCCAACTTAACTGTTTACATGGACGCTAAATAAAGGGATCCGATAACATGTGCGTTTACATGTCTCAAAGTATTTAATCAGAAAATAGCTTTTGTGACATGTGCAAATGGTTCCGCTCGCTGTGAAGCGTCTAATCTGCCCGGAAATATAACAGAAGAAGAAGAAGAAGCTTGATCGTTTCAAGCCTTTCGACCATAGAGGCGTTCAACAATCCTTAAATCTTTTAAGGTCTCCAACAAAAAAGTTGTATCAGCCACAGAGCAGTTTTGTTTTGCTGCCGCCATGTTTCTGTCCCTCCCGGAAACTCACGTCACCTGATGTTCCCCCCCACGTGGGGCAAACATGCGCAGAAAGAGTAGATTTATTCCAACCAGAGTGCAACGATCAGATTAAGTGTTTACATGGTTATTAGGTGATAATATTTTCAGATTATCAAAGGTTTAACGGATTATCAAAGGTTTACACCCCCCCTCTCAACCTGATTGAAAATTCCTTCTGATCGGGCCGGATTGGTCAGTCTCTTCCGATTGATGTGGTTACATGAGGCATTTTTATTCTGATTGGGCTATTATTCCGATTATTAGTGGAATATTAGTGTCCATGTAAACGCAGCTATTGACTGACAGTGAGGTTTAAGTGCTGAGTTTAAGCTTTGAGGAAGTTTGTATTGGCTGTACAGTGTAGGACTCTAAGCCTGTTTTTACCCTTAGGGGGATAAAGTTTTAAAAAGGGCTTCAATTTCTATGTGGTTCATTGCAATGTGTCTTTTAATTCATGTTTACCTGCCGGCTCCCCAACAGCATGATCAGTACCTGAATTGTCTCTCGAAGAAATGTTGCCTTTGCCTAGACATGCATCCTTCTCTTTTAATGCACGGTGAAACACTCGGTTTACACAAACCTTTTTGTTAAATGATAGTTAAGTGACTCATCTTATTTTAATAGGACGCGTTTGCTTTAAAAGGGGAATTCACTGTGCAGGAGCAACTCCCAAGTTTCTCCTCGTGGTCTAAAATAAATGTGCTTTGTATGTGGAGAGGTGGGGTTCTGTTTTGGGTTGAGCCAAATGTCTCTGTGTACTGTAGTCCGTGTAGTTCTTTGGTTTTGGTTTCTCTCACGGTGACCATGTTTGATCATGATTCCTGCTCTAGCAAGCAGCATTAACAGATGCCTGTTGAAGGAAGTTGAAGGACCTTTGGTGCACTGCAGCAGCAGGTGAAAACCATTGGTTCCACCTCTGGAGGTCCTCTAAGAAACCCTGCTGTTCTCACTGGCCACACACACCCATTTAAAGTTGGCTTACTTACAGTTGCACTCAACCATGCAGTGTAAGGTTGGTGGGTTAAGAAGGATTTCTGGATTCAGAATGTCTGGCCAGGCACATTCATTCATCTGGAACGAAGATTCCTGCTGCCACTCCCCAGTTATAGGCTATGTTTTCCCTTGTAGTAGAAAGTTGTACTAATCACATAAATGGCTACGATTTTAATAGTTTTAATAGGGTCCTAAATGTTCTTTTTCTTATTCTGGACCACTCAAAAAGAATGATCTTGTTATGAAGACCTTTCAGGAGGTTTCTGTACCAGCTGCCCCACACCCTTGCCTGTGCACGGCTCTGGGTTTGTGAGCTTAATGTCGTAAAGAAGAGGCGAGGAGCAGCTATAATAAAGATGTCACACTGACTGACAGCTTGTAACTATTGGCTACAGTGCTGAAATCCCGCCTGTATGCCTGGAATTTGTGCGCGCCCGTATTTCACCTCCAAGAATTCAGGGGACTGGCAGGTGCAGCCAGAAAAGGCCATGCTCACCAGTGGATACACACACACATACGCAGATATGAAAACACATGACTTCCATTTTCACTGCTTCAGAATATAGATAGATGTAAGGCTGAAACAATTTTTTAAGCAAAAATACCAAACATCCACTAGTTCCAGCTTGTAATTTGTGAGCATTTGCTGCTTTTCTTTGTCTGATGTAATCATAAATTGAGTATCTTTAGGTTTTGGACTCTTGGTCAGACAAAACAAGCAATTTCATGATGTCACCTTGGGCTTTAATGAATTGTGATGTTGTGATGTTGCACGTTGTGGAGTGGGTGGGAGGTGTTGTCCAGGATGCTACGTATTTTAGACTGCATCCTCCTCTCTGACACCGCTGTCAGAAAGAACAGCTCCACCCCAACAACATCACTGGCCTTTCTGATCAGTTTGTTGAGTCTGCTGGAATCCGCCACTCTCAGCCTGCTGCCTCAGAAAACGACAGCAAACAGGAGAGCGCTTGCCACCACAGACTCATAAAACATCCTCAGCATCGTCCTGCAGATGTTGAAGGACCTCAGCCTTCTCAGAAAATAGAGGCGGCTTTGTCCCTTCTTGTACAGGGCTTCAGTGTTTGTAGACCAGTCCAGTTTATTGTCAATGTGCACTCCCAGGTACTTGTAGGCCTCCACAATGTCCACACTGACCCCTTGGATGGAAACGGGGGTCACCAGAGTCTTTTTCCTCCTCAGGTCCACAACCAGTTCCTTTGTCTTTGTCCCATTTAGTTTCAGGTAATTATCCTTGCACCATGTGACAAAGTTTCTGACCACTGTCCTGTACTCAGCCTCCTCACCGTTACTGATACATCCAACCACAGCAGATGAAAACATATAAACGGTATATCGAAGCTTATGGTTTGTCATCATAGTAACATCCAGACATGGCTGATGAAAAAATGTACCCACATTCATACATGATGCCAAATGCACAGGTACACAAAGATGTAAGGAAATGCATAATAGAACTTCCACTACATTGCAGCTACTGCACTTATGTTGCTATATGTCCCACGTCTCTGGCTCTCTGGTTTCCCCCTTGTGATAATGAGAGGAGAGTGTCCCCAGCTGACCTCCATTTAAACTTTGTGTTTAAACAGCACAGGCCTGTTCCAGTGTTTATTGGAGGCCTGTTAGAAACATGATGCCCCGTGAATCGCACTGTGTTACCGCTCAAGCTAATGCACCTCCTAACAGCTAGCTTTCCTGTGACTTATTATCTCTGCTTTTTTAATGCTACATTGGCCTTTAGATCTGGTCTTCTCTGAGAAATTGTATTTTTGTATTTTCTTTTGTTAATTCCGTTGTTAACGGTGCGGAGAAGTGTATTGACGAAAATATTGAAAACATTTGGATACACAAAGTGTCTCATGTATTGAGTTATAGATATAAAAGTGTTTACACTGTTGGGTTTTATTACTTGTTTACAGAAACGCTGCTCCACTAATTTCATCCTAATTCATTTTCAGGCAAAACTCATTTGTCACATGCTACTTAAAAGGCCCTATTTACACTGTCTCCATAAGAATATAGGCAATATTAAACAGTTCATTTTTAAACATTAGAATTGTTTATTGAACTGTTTCTTCTTCACAAACTGTTAACACTGATGTGATTTTATTTCTTACCCCTTACGGGCCTATTTGATATTTACAGTCTTGTTAATGTCATCCTAGCATACACTTAATATCCCTCTCAGTATTCTGCTTTAGCCATAAGAGTCTTTGTATAAATATACACACAGGCCTACTTATCAGGCACAGTGCAGTGTTTTTCTGCCTAACTAGTCTCATGATGTCATTTGGATGGGGAGCGCTGGTCGTCTGGACCTATTTCATGGCTAGGTCGAGCCTCTAATTGTGTGCAGCGTTCCAGCGAGGCACTAATCAGGGCGAGGCGGGTCCAGCAGCCTGACGGTTGACACTAATTGCTCTTGCTCCGACTTGAAGACCTTGTTCATGAAATATTTACCCGCCCGTCTGTTGACAGTTAACCCCCCCTGCCTCTGAACCCTCACCCTCAACCCCCTCCAGCACATGTACACACTCATGTACAATAACACACACATACAGACACTCATGCACATTCATGGGCAAATATGGTCACATCTACTCAGATCAAAAAAAGAATCTACCTCAATATCGTATGCTCCCTGGTGTTAAGTAATTCAAAAGAGGTTCTCAGTGTCACATGTACTCTGATCTGTTCTTTTTTGTGTGTGTTTAATTTCAGAAATTTCAAATAACTTCCAAAAGACCTTGACCTTGGAAATACCTAAAATGTGGCAGAATTTGTCACGTTTGAAGAAAAATATTAAATTGAAAACGAGCAATGAGATCGAATGAATTAAGGTGGACATTTTCTTTTCACATACACTTAAGGCGATTTTGCAGGTTTATTACATGTCACACTGTATAAGATCGGTATAATAAAATCTTGGTCACAATTACTGTCCGACTGTACAGTATTAGTTTTGTGGCATATCAGGTTGTGTGATGAAGGCCTGGCCTCACAGCACTACGATAAATGCAAGCAACCCGTATTCTGAAAATGCAATAAAACAAAAAACAAGTTTTGGCCATAGCACTGGCACCTCTAGGGTTTCTTCTTTGCCAGAATTCCACAAACTTCTTTTTTCTAAAATTTTGTCCCAAATTTCTAACACTGTCAAAAGTTAGACGCAGGTTAGCTTTTGTCGCTAAAGGCATCAGTATGCTTCAAATTAAGTGTTTGTCGGATCACCATACAGGGCCTGAAAGCCCCTCCACCCACACCTTTCCAACATTGGAATTAGGGAGCTGATTGTGATCCGACAGTCATGCCCACTTCACGCATTGATTGGCCAGTGTACGTGCAACGCTATGAATGCCTCTGAGGAGAGCTGTCCAAAAGTGTCCGTCATTATTCCCATTTCTAAGATTCATCGTGTCTCGCTCGTCTTTATGACGACACGCTGTAGCCATTAAGAATGGTTACAAACACCTCTGCCTTTAGATGTGGTCAGACAACACTTTGTACACGTTAGGTAAAATCAGCCATCGCTGTACATGTCTCACAGTGCAATCTCAGACGACCATTTTGGATCACCGCCCAAAATTTTCACCACATTTCTCTCGCGATTGTCAAGTTTCATCTTGGACAGGCCAAAACTGCACGGTGCGTATGGCCTGTAAGCAGACACACACACATGCACAGCTTACCCTCACACACACTCAGTCCCCCAACTGCTTCTCTGTTTCTCTCCTCTGTCAGCACAGTGCCGAGTGAGCGGCTGGCGGTCTGTGTTTACCTTATTAATTAGCCCAGTGATCCAGAAACACTCTCCCTCTGGTAAATAGAATAACACTGAAAGGTTACTCAGGGCCAGGGGAGAGGGAATGAAAATAAGAGAGAGGGCAGAAGCCAGGGAAATGGAGAGAGTGAGTGAGGAAATGTAAAGTTGCATGTAGAGAGAGAGCGAGAGAGAGTTTGCTTTCGAGGCGTCATGAGTAGAGGTGATCAGAGAGTCAGGGAGGAAACCTGACACGGTGGGTTGTCATCCTGCAGAATTTAGAGCTTCTGTGATCATCAGTCAACACTACCTCTCTCTGATGCTAACCGCCAACCACCCCACCACCCCTCTGTGGCGTTTTCTTTACCCTCTTCATCTATTTTCATGTGCATAAGGTCTGATGGTGTTGTATCCTTGGTGTCTTTCTTTGTTTTATGGACTATAGATAAATTTGAGCCCAAAATAAAAGTCTCAGGGACAAAGGTTGTTTTCAAAAGGTCACCTGAGTTTTATGAAAACAGGATAAATTATTGCTATTGACTTGATGGATTCTTGATCTATCTCATCCTTGGCGTTTAAACTTCTGGGGCCAAATGGCCGGCTCAGGTATGCTACACATCTTTCCAATTGGCTGAAATGGATTCATAGAGCACTGCAGACCAAAATTCAAAACAGACCTTCAGTAGACAAATAGATATGCCTGAAAGCGCTTTTATGAATCCATTCCAACTATTTCCAATAACTCTTCTCCTCCATTTTGGGCCATATCTGTGTCCTGGGGTCTGCAGTTCAAGGCCATACATGGAAAGCCAAGAGACAGAGCAGAGTGAATAGAATTACATTAGCAATACAGAATTTCCCCTTGGCTACTAGTTCAAAGAAGGGCAGGAAAAATGTGGTTTTCATTAGACATTGTAGGTTTAAACCAGGTTAAAGTTCACTTTGTAAGTTGAAGGGAAAGTCCACCTTACGGAAGAAGTCAGTAATTATTATGATAATCAAGAATAATTCAATATTTAAGAGCATCAACAAGTCTCCCAGAGCTAGAATACGAAAAACTGATTCTAATCTATAACTTTATCAAGTGACATTTTCTTATATATCACATAGTTATCTCCAGAAAAGCAAAACCGATTCCCTGTTTGTGTCTGTGTGTTCTTGTATTTGGCGACTGTGCTTTTAAACCTGTGCCACTTGACATCTGGCTGTCATATTAATGTGTCCAGTGAAACCTTAAAGGGGATTTACAGCCTTCCTACAACTCACCCCCATGGAGTAAAATGCCTTGCCAATAGCTGTAGTTCATTTGTGCTTCCCATTACCACTAATTATAACATTCCGCAGATTTTACTTTAACGGCAAAACAGGCAAAAATACATCAACAACCTCTTAGGCCCCTCTGGCCAGATTGCTTAAATCACAGAACTAATGTCCTGAGTGCTAATAACCTGATTGTCTGCAGCAGAGGCCAACCTCAGACCTCACTTCCTGTTCCTCTGTGCCATTTTGAGGGTAAATTAAGGCCACTTTTTGTACAGTGGGGATGTAAATACAATCTGTGATGCACTAAAAAATGTACTTAGCTTTTAGTTAGGGCTATTAAAGCAGACCATTTATCTGTACAAATGTCTTCTCTGGCAGAGTTTGTCTGAAAATGTCTATTTAATCCAAGAAGTGGCCCATCTGCTCTCACTGCCCTTCGTCTGGGTGGTTATTAATGCCGTCACAGTGAAGTGAAGACCCTACTCTACTCTCTCCTCTACAGTACCTTGTCAACTATAAAACCTCTGCCACTGAAAATACCTATAATGAGCATCAAGGTGCACGGTTTCCACCATGAAATTGTTTAGCCAAGGTGGTAAGCTGCCCAGATCATGATGCACTAGATGACAGCCTAAACATTAGCCACACTGTTAAATAAATAAATGTATGGCATTTGCTGTGTGAAATATCACATCAATGATCTCATAAAAGTGTATTAACTTAAATGTTAGTGGAGGTGGTCTTCCATTCAGGTGAAGTGGACGATCTCTTCTGTAAAACCCTGTGGAAAACGTTGGGGTGTGTTATTAGTTGCTAGATCCAAATCTGAATCAGTTGCATGTCTTTTGGCCAAATTTTGCCAGAAGAACTATCCCTAAACAAGGCACTAATACCCCATTTACACCTGGCATCAAAAGGCGATCTGTATCTGGATACGTTAAGGAAAAACACCTGCCAGGTGTAAATGATCTGATCTCAACCAGGTGTAAATGCAATCCATACAGCATGACCACAAGAAAGAAATCCAACCAACAAGTTGAAAGGTCACATAACTCTGCCTCTTCCTGCTGACTGAGACAGCCCCTTTCTTGGCTTCCCTTGACCTTGGACACTGTTGACAAGCCTGCCAGCCCCGCCTAACTAATTTTTGTCTTGAGATCCGTTCACAATGCAGGCACAAGCGAAATAACGACTATAACCTAATACCAGGTGTAAATGGAAAGACATTGAAATCTTTTGGAGCTACAAGGCCTTTGCAGATCGGAGGACATCACAGTGTCTACTGGCTCTTTGGCACTCTCCTCCCTTTGTATTCTCTCCACATACACTAGTTCTCATATCCCCCCGACCCCTTTAGCCCATATCATTTATCTCCTGCAGCCCCGCTGTTATCAGTAGGCCGTATCTGATTCTCCCACTTCCTCTTCTTCCCTCCTCTTCCCCTCCACCCGGGGCGTTTGCTGCTCCTGGCATACCGGATGCTCCCCCACCGCTCCCAGGAGGAGCTGACGAGAAGTCCAGATAGATCCTAAGGGGCTGAAGGCTTCATACACATCTGAGTGTGTGTTGGTGTGTGTGTGTGTGTGTGTGGGTCGAACAACCCAGGATCAGGAGGCCACATTACAGGATATAATACATTAGAAAATAAAGTCTCACTAATGTGTGTGTATGTAAGGATAGCTGGTGTGGCTTAGTGTGTGTTAGAGCTCTTTATGGATTGATCTTGATTAGGTTAAACAGGTTTTGTGAAGTTGTAGTGCATTTGTCATGTAGCTTCATTGGTTTAGGTGCAAATTGAAAAATGTTGTCTAACTGTCATTGGGAACATATGGGGCTTTATTTCAGTTCAAGCTGACATCCCCTTCAGATTTGGTTTGGGTTCAGTGCGATATCCTTCAGGGTCAGTTTGAGCCAGCCAGGATTTTTTTAAGTCTTTGTCAGTCTGTAGCATAAATGTTTAATTCTTATGTAAGTTGTCTGTGTGTGGCACATGTATATTAGAAACACACATACTCTACACTTGGCTGTCACATCTGAAAGGGATGTGAGTATAATGTTAAGTTCACTGGAAAGTGGTTTTGACAGCCACGTCAGTTTTAATGTTTTCAGTGGTCCAGTACCCAAGGTGTGTGCTGCTGCTGGAAAAGGAAGAGACAGGGGATTATGAAGAAAAGATGTCCACTCTTGCTCAAAAGTCTCACCAAATCTGTTTTTGATTGGCTGTTTGAATTCAAAATGTAAACCTGATTTATCTCCCGCTTTTTGTTTTTCAGCCCTGCAAGGCCCTTCCGATTCCCCAAAAGGTAAGAACTGCCAAAAACGGTTTCTCCTGTGTTGATGCTCTGGATTGCAAAACTCTCTCCTCCTCCTCCCTTTATTTCTGTCATCCATCCATCACTGCTCCTGTGGAGCCGTCATTCCTTAGCAGTGAGTCATGAGAGTTATCGAGTTGTGCGTCTCTCTCTGTACCTGGCCTCTGTTAACCAGCAGCTTGCATCTCCTCATCTCTCCATTACACTGCAGTAAACTCTGCTGTCTCAAACCTAATCCAGGAGACTGTTTAATAGAGGATTAAGGCTTTCAGAAAGGTTTAGGGGCAAAATCACAAGTGTTATGAGTTTTGCATAGGAATGGAGACTCTCAGTATACACATCAAGACCCGAGACAGCTACTAACACTATTTCTAATCCAGCAGCCTTAAGCAAAGCAAAGATGGAGTAGGCTGTATCTAATATTTTCCATTTCCTTCTCATGTCCCCTTTTTTCATTCAAATGTAATAATTTTGGACAAGTTCATCCTTTTCTCATTGATTTGAATTACTCATCAGCCAAATGGTGATCATGTACCAACAGACTCAGACCCAGACTGGGTTCTATTTGACTCACTGAGTAAGAGGAATCTGCAAAAAAACAGACAACAGGCTGTTGTCATAGGTCCTGTTCTGTGTTCACTAACTTCACTAAGTCTCCTTCTTGTTTCCAGCTATGCCGAGCTGATAGCTGATTGGCCAGTGGTCGTGCTGGGGGTGTGCACAGTGCTCATCGTGGTGTGCGCCTTAGTGGGCATCCTGGTGCCTGACCTGCCTGATTTCTCTGACCCGCTGCTGGTGAGTACAGACCAATGAGGCTCTCCTTTCTGGATAAATGTCATTAACCCTCCAGCAACACAAAGAGACCTGAATACTGAGGACGTGTGGTCTGAGGTGTTAACGAGAACAAAATGGCTTCACTCCAGAAGCAGTTTAAAAATATAAGTGTACTTATTCAAAGATAAATCAAAGTTTATTAGACAGAGATTTTCCATTGCACATATAAAGAGTACCAGCACTTTTACAGTGTTCTGTATTAAAGATCATATCAGTTGCATTTGGTTTTCCTTGAATACTGTAGTAGGTGTGGTTCTGTTTATGTGTTAGGAGTAATGTTGACAACCCAGCTCACTTTGAAAGTGATCCAGTTGTGTGATCCAGTGTGACTGCCTTCCTCTTAAGCTTCTATTAGCTCATACTGCTGGACTGCTTTCTTTCTTCCCAAAAGGGTTTTGAGCCACGGGGAACAGCCATTGGCCAGCGACTGGTCACATGGAACAACATGGTGAAGAACACAGGCTACAAAGCCACGCTAGCCAACTACCCCTTCAAATACGCTGATGAGCAGGCCAAAAAGTAACTACACACACAACTCTTACACTATCCACACACGCTAGTTTCTTATATTCTTTTTGACAGTATTGAAGACGCACTTTTTACCAAGAAGCAGTTTGAGAGCACAAAATTATTTGTAGCACTTCCAAAAATGAAATTTTCAGAATTGTAATAACTTACACTGACAACATGGAATTCAAATCCCTTAGGTCTACTGTTGATGTAGCTACGCATTATACAAAATGCTTGATTTTTTTTTCACATAAATGGGGCAAAAAATCAATAGCACTACAAACATAAGCAAAATATTGTTGCTTATGGCTGCTAAAATGCACCCTCACAATACCAGCCCACAATTTTATTCCTCTCATTGAGGGGTCGAGGGGGAGCCAGGGTTGGAGACTGAGGTAGTGATGGGGGGGCCGAGGAGTTGAAGGATACTGTTGACAGACATGCTGAAAGTCTGAATCCCCTCCTGAAAGAAAAAGGGAGCAAAGTAGAGATCTATCCATCCACAAGGTCATCCACTGTGTTCTGCCAGTGGGAGTCTGTTCACTAATCAAGACCAGGTCTTTGCATGTTTATGTCCCTCTGTCTGTCTCTATCTCTTTGACTGTTCACTCTGTTCATGCAAATCACTGCTAATATCTGATTTGTTTTTCCTGCATCTATCAATATAAGCAGAACCAGTATTGATGCCAACATATTGTGGCTTTATTTGCCTTACTTTAAACTGAATTTAGGCATCACCCAAACTACCAGTTAAGTCACCTATTTGGCTCTAATGATTGACATTGATATTAGTTAGGTCACACCCCTCTGAATCAGATTTGATATCCTCTATCCATGATCCATGTGGTTAAGGTTATAATTTCAAAAAATTGCAGCGCCACTCTGCTGATTAGAAAATTGATCCTTTCAGCTCTAGCCTGCATCTTCCCTTTCTGTCTCCATCTCTCCGTCTCCTTCTGTGGCTGTCTTTGTCTTCCTTTCTGTCTCGCTCCACGCGTCTGTCTGCAGATGTAATTGTCTACTTATGTGCGTACGGTGTACGAGAGGCCTCTGCTTGCTGTCAGCAAGCTTCCCTGCCTCATCCCCTCTGTCTGTCAACCCCTCAGTCTCTCTCTGACAGCCACCTGATTACTCTGCCTTCCTGTTTCTAGCTGATGGCGGATTTGGCCCCTAAAAAACAAAAAAACAACCCACATACTCACAGAAAGAAGGCCTGTCTGAACCATAATCCTCGTTCGCTCACTGTAGGCATGGAGGCACTACATTACTCAGAAAACACGGCTGCAGCATAATTCTTGCAAAAAAAAAAACACACATGAACACACACACACAATACATACACATACGCCAAAGACTTGTCTGCACGTCGCCTCCTTAGGTCCCCTGTTCAGTCAGAGCCACCATTATGATTACTATAATAATGACACTAGTATCCTAGTAATGTAGTGAGTCATTCATCTGATTTTTTTGGGGGGGGAGCAATTACTGCTGCTTATTTCATCACTAAGTATCAGATCTGCTTCCTTCATTTTGTATCACGCTGACTTTGCAGCCTCGGACACAGCAACATCTCTGTCCACCGTTTGGTGATTTATAAAATCATGCAAACAGTCTTCCTTTGTTCCTTCTCGGATTGGACTGATTAGCAATGGTACCATATCCTTCTCCAGGGGTACAGTATTGTCATGTCCAGCTGTAAGAAAAAAATCTTACAAATGATGATAATGATTTGTGTACATTTTTTGCCAACAATCTTAGTGCTGTAAGACTCAGAGAACAAAATAAACACAGTATAAAGATTTGCTGCCAAACGCTTCAATAGTCATAGTTCATTAGGACTCATTAAGAAGCAGTATCAGACTCTTAGCAAACAATGTCTGCTCGTTTATTTGAATGTGGCAGTAAACTGAAGATCGTCATTTTTCAAGTTTAAAATGAACTGCCATGTTTTTTGAAGTAGCCATTGTGGCTGATTAAATAAAACATACATCTGAGTAATGCAGACAGTGCTTTGATTGTTTCGTAGTCACCAGGAGCCCAGGTGGCCCGAGGACCACTTTGACAGAGACAAACGGCAAGCAGAGTGGGACTTCAGTAAAGAGTTCTTCTGTGATGTTCCAGGTAAGATTTTGCATACAGAAAGAGGGAATACAGGAATTACACCAATCCACCTTAGACCAGATGATGAAGAATAACAAAAAGCTCTCTGAAATAAATAACTACCAAACAACCCCCAAATGATCTTGGGCAAACTCATATTAATCTCAGTACAACACATTATAAATTATAGACACTGGTATGATGAAAAAACATGTAGGTAATAGTATTTACTCTTTTATTATGGAGGTTTTTTGAGTGGAATTAAAATAGAAATTCATTAGAAAAGAGATTGGTTATTAAAAAATACACTGTTTGCTGCACATCTTTTGCATAGCATTAGTAAGAGCTTTTTTCAGCCACAAGATCTTTGTCAGTCAGATGGCAGACTTGTCTTTGTCTCATATTTCCTAACTTTGATTAATTCAGGAAAGATGGTTTTCCCATTTGAGTAATAAAAGTATTTTCTTCATGCAGGTGACAGTTACTCTAGACTGGTGTTCACATCAGCTGAGGGGAAGAACCTGTGGAGTATTCAGGCCATCAAATCCATGTGCAATCTGGACAACACAAGGGTAAGTATATAGAACAGCACAATCCTCTGCCATGGTCAACACTGGTTTATGACATTAGTCATAAAGCTTCACGTAGCTTTTTGGCTCTTGTGTCTTTTTTATCCATGTATTTATTATTTGTCTCTGTTCCCAGGTGCGTTCCCATCGTGACTACTGGAGTCTTTGTCAGCGCACCAATGACGCCTCCTGTTGCCCCAGCTGGACACTTGGTAACTACATTGCCGTCATCACCAACAGGTCGTCCTGCCAGAAGATCACAGAGCGTGATGTGCAGCACACGCTCAAGATCCTGCGCTCGTGTGCCAAGTACTACCACAATGGCACACTGGGACCCGACTGCTGGGACATGGCCCTGCGACGGAAAGACCAGCTGAAGTGTGCCAGTGTTCCCCGAAAGTGCACCAAGTACAACGCCGTCTACCAAATCCTTCACTTTCTGGTGGACAAAGACTTCCTTAGTCCCAAGAGCCTGGAGTATCCTCCACCTGTGCTCAAATACAGCATGCTCTTCTCCCCCACAGAGAAAGGAGAGTCCATGATGAACATTTACTTAGACAATTTTGAGAACTGGAACTCTTCAGACGGCATCACCACAATCACAGGGATTGAGTTTGGCATCAAACACGACCTCTTTCAGGACTACCTCCTCACGGACACAGTGTATCCCGCCATAGCCATAGTGATCGTCCTTCTGGTCATGTGTGTGTACACACGCTCAGTTTTCATCACTCTAATGACAATAATAGCCATCATCAGCTCACTGATTGTGTCTTACTTTCTTTACCGAATGGTCTTCAACTTTGAGTTCTTCCCCTTCATGAACCTCACGGCCCTCATCATCCTGGTAGGTATTGGGGCAGATGACGCCTTTGTGCTTTGCGATGTGTGGAACTACACCAAGTTTGATAAGCCACATGCTGAGCTGGCAGAGACAGTCAGTGTGACCCTACAACATGCCGCGCTGTCTATGTTTGTCACCAGCTTCACCACTGCTGCTGCTTTTTATGCTAATTACGTCAGCAACATCACCGCCATACGCTGTTTTGGTGTCTATGCGGGTACTGCCATATTGGTGAACTATATTCTCATGGTGACATGGCTTCCAGCTGTGGTGGTGCTACATGAACGCTACCTGCCTAATGTGTTTCCCTGCTCCAAGCCTGCACACCAGGAAAGAGGTTACTGCACGCGGATGTTCTGGGCAGGTCTTTGCCAGAAGGCCAACAAATGCCTGTTCACTGTTTCTGAGGCGTCTAGGATCTTCTTTGAGAAGGTGCTGCCCTGCATCGTCATCAAATTGCGCTACCTCTGGCTCTTCTGGTTCCTTGGCATCACAGTGGGCGGGGCCTATGTGGTTTGTGTCAACCCAAAGATGAAGCTCCCGTCTCTGGAGCTGGCAGAGTTTCAGGTTTTCCGATCCTCTCACCCATTTGAGCGCTACGATGCCGAATACAAGAAACTTTTCATGTTCGAGAGGGTTCATCATGGCGAGGACCTCCACATGCCTATCACCATCATCTGGGGCGTGACACCTGTGGATAATGGGGACCCCCTGAACCCCAAAAACAAGGGAAAGCTTATGCTGGATAACAGCTTCAACATTGCCAGTCCAGCATCTCAGCTGTGGATCCTCAACTTCTGCCAGAAGCTGAGAAATCAGAGCTTTGTCTATCAGTCAGAGGAGCAGGACTTCACCAGCTGCTTCATCGAGACATTCAAACAGGTCAGCACTGCATGTGTACTAAGTATATACATGTACTAAAGTAATGACGTGTATTAGTAGACATTGAAGGATATCTTATTGACACTACCCAGTAAAAAACTGTGAGATATTGAATGTAAGCTAATGGGAATACAAAATGTACACCCTAGTTTAATGCCTGAAGATCTTGAAAAGCATTTGATAAGTGTTACTGAACAGAGCTAGATATAATCAACTTTAACCTCCCCCTTACTCTAACAGTGGATGGAGAACCAGGACTGTGAGGAGGCTTCTGTCTACCCCTGCTGCAGTCAGTCCACCTTCCCCTACAAGCAAGAAGTCTTTGAGTTGTGCATCAAGAGAGCCATCATGGAGCTGGATCGGAGTACTAACTACCATCTAGACAGCAAGACCCCTGGACCTCGATTCGACATCAATGACACCATCAGAGCCATAGTGTTAGAGTTCCAGAGTACCTACCTCTTCACACTGGCCTATGAGAAGATGTACCAGTTCTACCGTGAGGTAGGGCCTGTAGTATTTCACATTTCATGTTAAATTGTACACACTGTTCCAGTATCACCTGCACACAATCAAGTTGAACTAACTTAGTGTTTATTTGGTGGCACTTTAAGTACAAGATAAGTTTTGGTTCTGCTTTGATTCTCCTGACATTTATGATTGTGGTTCTGTGATAGGTGGACACCTGGATCACTGAGGAGTTGAGATACGCCCCAGCAGGCCTCAGCCATGGCTGGTTCATCAGCAACCTGGAGTTCTATGACCTCCAGGACAGTCTGTCAGATGGCACTCTGGTTGCCATGGCGCTGTCAGTGGCTGTGGCTTTCAGCGTCATGCTCCTGACCACCTGGAATGTCATCATCAGTCTGTATGCCATCCTGTCGATTGGCGGGACAATATTTGTCACAGTGGGCTCCCTGGTGCTTCTGGGCTGGGAGCTGAACGTCTTGGAGTCTGTTACCATTTCTGTTGCGGTGGGGCTGTCTGTGGACTTTGCGGTCCACTACGGTGTGGCCTACCGGCTCGCACCTGAGCCTGACCGTGAGGGAAAGGTGATTTTCTCCCTCAGCCGCATGGGCTCTGCTATCGCAATGGCGGCACTGACCACCTTTGTTGCTGGGGCCATGATGATGCCCTCAACCGTATTAGCCTACACTCAACTGGGCACGTTCATGATGCTGATCATGTGCATCAGCTGGGCCTTTGCTACCTTCTTCTTTCAGTGCATGTGTCGCTGCCTGGGACCCCAGGGGACCTGTGGCCAGATCCCCCTGCCCAAAAAGCTGCAGTGTCAGGTGTTCTCTGAGGTCACATCCACGGGCCCCTCGCCTCAAGGGAAAGGCTCTGGCCTGGGGAAGTACCAGCTGGACAGCAGGGGTGGGGAGGTGGAGAATTATGAGTTAGAGCCGTTGGCATCCAGTCAGAAAGCTGAAGATAAACCCAGAGAGGAGCAGGAGGTGTGTGCTCAGCTTTATAATGGAATCCCTCCTCACACTGCCCCTTATTCACACATCCATTATAAGAGCAAAACTGAGACTGGCAAAACCGGCCCAGAGAATGGGCTTGTATCCACGCTGAGCACACCATCCAGGTGCCAGTACTCCCAGAACACTAACTGCACATGTGGGGACCCTCCTCCTCCTCACCTGCCTCAGCAGTGGACCCCTCATTCCTGTGCTCAGCCTCCCCAGGACTCTCCTTCCTGCCCTTCTACCCCTCAGCTCTTCCCCCTCTCAGGAAACACCCCAAGCAAACAAAATGCAGCCCTGTTACCTACAAACTTGGACCCAGTCTACACACACATGGAGTGTCGTATGCACTATGTCCACTGTCCCCCTGTCCATTTCCACCACTGCTCCCAGGGAAGAGTAGTGGCCCCCAGGCAAGGACCTGCCCACAGCTGCCATCTCAGGAAGTACTGTGTCCACACTGCAAGCCTGCAGGCTGGTCCAGCCAGAGAACCGAGATCCACGACCACAGCTTTGAACCAGGACATAGGCCCAGCTCCTGGTTCAGAGCCTGTGGGACATGAAGATGATCATAGACATGAAATGAGGCTCTCAAGCCCTGACAATAGCCAAAATATCAGTGCCCCAGCCTCATCACAACCTCAGACTCAATGCCCCTCCCCCTCAACGGGCTCATCACACACAACCAGTCATGAAAGACAGAAGGCAAGGGACAGTGACCATTGTTGTGGTGATAACCACGTGTCCGCCACAACCACAGATACAACAATGCAAATGGATGCTTGTTGTAAAATCCCTGGCAACCAGGAGAAGCTCGAAAGTATTCCCGTCACACGGGAGGAAAGTATCAAAAAGTGCAAGCGGAACTCCAAAAGACAGCGGGTGTCCTCCGCCTCTCCAAAGAAGCTCTACTGTTTTAACAGGACGTTGAAAGTGAAGTGCAATTCAGCTTCAGAGTTTAACGTGCCAAAAACTGAAACCAGCGTGCCTCTTGCAATAAACACTAACCCCTCTTCTGAAAGCTTATGTTAATGATAAATTGATATTTTAATAAAAGCTCAATCCAGAACAAATAGCAAATGTCCAAAAAAGGAATGACATGCAATGTCTCAAGGTTTGTGATGTGTTTGTTGACCAAGTGCCTCAATGTGTTTCATAAAACAGCACGAACCCACTAAATATATTCTGTTTACATGTTTCTTTTTGTACTCACCAGGTCTTCACGTGCCAGATTATATGATTTTACAGTGAAACACGCCCTATTGTTAAAGCTATATCATTATGGGAAATGAATGGTCATTTCACAAAGACACCTCCATGAATTTTTGCTAACTTAAATGTTAAATATACTCATACAGCAGCCATTTGCACTAACATGAAATCGTACAGTATCTATATTGTGATATTGTGTGTAATTATCAATATATGTTGTCATATGATCACATCAACCGTAACAAAAATGTGCCCCATTTTACAAGCTCATAAAAAGTGGTTGCCTGACACTTTTTGTATTTGTGGGAGCTAGTGTTAAATTCTCAGTGTGCTCTTGTGTTCAAGTGGCCACATGCCTCAGATAAAAGATGTACTGTATGATTAAAATGTCTTTTTTTTTTAAATCACTATTGTCCTGCTGTCTCCTATTGTCTGCTCTTCTTATCTTTTGTATACACACACGCTTGGACCATAAAATGAGATGAGGCTCTGTGGCAAGAAGACGGTATATCTTAAATCATAACGGTGTACACCTGTTTCATTGTCTCATAACTGCTGGCGCCTTCACTGCTATCTGTTACATGTGGCCTGAGGTCATTGACTGGATTTAAACTGGGCTGGGCCGCCTGCTCTTTATGCTCATATAGACTTGATGTACACGAATAATAATACGATTTTATTGCTGGTTGTGATACAGATCTTATCTTCTCAAAGCTACAAGTCAATCTACAGCATTTCTATTCAGGAACTGTTTAAGTTTTGGAATTGCATGAAAAGATAAAACCATAATCACAAAATCATTTTATGGACTGGGTTAATAGGTAGTGTGTGCTGCATTACATCAACTGAAAGAAGTGCTCTAAACTTTTAGGCCTGCTGAGGCAGACAATGTTAATTACAGGGAGACAACACTGGCACAAAGCACTAAGCAAACAACCCAGCTGCCATCAGCAGTGGTCTTTTGTAATATTTCCAGGGCAACATTGGAACAAAATCTGCTGACTGTTTTGTCTTTAAAACAGGACCTATTTAGGACTGCAGTTTGTATATTAGCCTTGTCCAAACTATTGTGAGAATATTAAAGGAGCACAGAGGCGTTTCACATTCAGTGTTAAAGCAAGTCTAGCAGGGGGAAACAAATGTAGCATTTAGCAGCTAAAGAGCCAGCTATTTCTCTCAGGAGTTGGTAGAAACCAAAAACAGAGCTAAAGGGAGAGTGAATATTGGACTTGCATCATTCATCTTTCATCAGGTGTCCAGAAACACGACTCCAAATGAAAACTACTATCTGCTAAATGTGTAAATAGGTAACTGTATGCTAACAAGTACATAGCTTGTTTCCGCTGCCCCCAAGTGGCTGAAAATCTGTTATTGCAGGTTTAATTCACTCGGCAGCTGCCCAGTATGACCAGTCCTCAACTGTGGAGCTCTACTCCTGAAGTTGGTGGTTAAGTAATTGCTTGATAGCTACTTGACAGTGGCTGCTAATGCTAATTTTCTTTCCTGCTTTTCTCACAAAATCACAACTGAGGAGCATGGCTAATAGAGGTGCACATTTCAAAGCTGGAAGTCAACACTGTCCCTTATTGAGCTGTCCGTCTAAACGGGTGACAGACAGACATAATATCCCTCCTTTTTCATCCCTCCTTCCTTCTATGACCCCTTCAACCTCACTCTCTCCCTCTTTCTTGCTGCTACTAAATCCATTCCAACTAAGTGCAGAAAACACCTGTTTCCTCAGAGGTCAGTTGGGAAAAGAAGCAGCCATCCTCTCCGATCGTCTTTCTGCTCCCTGTCTTTCCTCCAGCGTGGAATGTGGAGGCTGATCTGCTCTCAGTAAGTTAACGGTGAGTTCCACAGTGGGTCGGAGCTGTGTTTTGGGGACAGGGGAATTCCTATTGAAGCACTAAGCTAAAGATAATCATATTCACCCTCTGGATCAAAATCCAGTAAGCAGTTACTGCAGAGATCCCACATTTCACTGAATTTCTTTTGATGTGGAATTTCAGAGCCAATCTTTTTCTCACTATCTTCAAGGGCTGCTTTGACATCTCAAATTGAGTGTTTTATTTTGCCTCCCAGACACTTTGTGGTTGCAGAGGGGCACTTCTGTGGAAACATGATTAACTCATCACAAGGCATTTGTTTCAATATGAAATGCTACTTTCCACCACAACCAAAAAAGCTGCTGGAAAATGGATGGATGATGCACAAATGCTCCTCTAGCCTGAAAACATTTCAGTCAAGGCAGGCTGATGGTGCCAGAGAGAGATGAGGAAAAGTACCACTAGGCTTTTGCTGGTTCTTTCCTCACATCCCCGTCACGCCCCTTAACCCCAGAACAAACTTCCACAAACAAACAAGCCCTATAAAACACATTACGTAAGTAAACCACACTGGGCTCGCTTGATGCTTCTGTGTTGAAGGAAAGATCTAATTTTGGCTCATACAGATCAGTTTGTGTTCCCCTCGGCCTCAGATCCCCCATGGCTGCCTTTATTCTCCTCCTCCTCTCAATCACTGCAGTGAAGATGAGTCCACTTCCCTCAGAGGATCCCTCCTCAGGCTTGCGTAAGCATCCCTGTAATTATATTTGCTTAAACAGAGGTCAAATATTAGCTATGGCCATGGGGCAGGGTTTATTACATTTCCCTGTGAGGGAGAATCTCAGAAGCATGTGTGTCTGTTCTAAGTATATTCTGCAGGCCTGAAATAACTGTGAAGAGGCCGCGGAGCTGGAGAGCTTGTTTACAAGGTAAACATTTGCTTCCACTTTTCAAATTAGATTTTGGAGGAACCGCTGGACTGATCCAGATTTATGGAAGTGAGACAGGTGTTCCTTCTTTTTCATTTGTTCAGTGGAGTACCAGACGTTTTTTAAATTTTATTAATCTTTTAATCTAGGAGCCCCGAAACGGCCAAAGGCAGTAAAAGACATAAAAACAAGTCAAAATATAACTGATACATCAATAAATAGCAATGTTACTTAAACAATTTAAATGGAATGCAAAAACGATATAAAGCTTAATACCTTTTCTTTAAAAAAAAAAAGGCAAAAGCTTTTAAAAGATTTATTTCTTCCTGAACTACCAATCAGTTAATTAAAATAAGATTTTAATTTAATGCTTCGTGTCCATAGATGTCCATGGCAGAGATTGGTCCAGCTTGTGGTTGTGTGTGTAAAAATAAGTCTTGATGAGATGTTAATTTACCTGAAAACACTGGTAGCTATGTACTGCATTCTGCTGTAGTATCACTGAGTGCGTTTACATGCACACTAGTATCCTGGTTATGATCAGGCTTTTGGAGTATCATGGTTATGTCTTGTGCATGTAAACATCACATCCTGGTTAGAACATAGTGACTGTGATGATGAGAAATCACGACACAAAATGTTCCATGTAATCATCATCCCCTATAAAATCAAAACCAGGACAGGACTCAAACCAGGGTACTAGAGCGCATGTTAACACACTCACTATAAACGCTATTGTAACAGTAGCTAAAACATTTTAGCCGGCAAGCTAACACTAACAAAGCTAGCTAGCTAACATTAAAACATTAGAAGTTCACAGACTCCATGCTTCTATCTTCAGAACATTTTCATCTTCAAGTGCATGTTTCTTGTCTTAATAGAGGACGACAATGGAAATGTGTCTTGGAGTGTATTGTGTTATTCTTCACATTTTCTAAGTTAAATGTCATTTATTGTATCCTTTCTCATAATGTCAACTAAACTAATGTAAACTAAACTAAATAAAGTAAAACCTTCTAATACCGTTAGCTAGCTACCTTTTTAAGTGTTAGCTTAGTGGCTAAAATGCTTTAGCTACTGCTACAAGAGTTCACACAGTGATTGCAATATGCAGTACAGTGTACAGATGATAAACATTACCTGCACTGACTGGTGTAGGTTCATGAAGAAAAGGCTGAGGTCAGTGTGTGTATTTTCAGTTACGCTAGCCAGCCACAGTCCTCTCGATTTCACCCATCTCATTATTATATAAGCATTACCAAAATTGGAAATGTGGTGAAAAACAGGACTGATTAAATGTGTGCCAAGACCAAAAATAGGACAACTACAAAAATATCACAAGCTAGTGAAAGATAAAAAGAAGTGATTGGTGGTAAAAGAAAAAAAGGCTTTCACTTTTTTAATCAAGTGAATGGAGGTTAAAGGAAAAGACTAACGATTTATATTTCTTTTTACACTCCATTTTAATGATTTATCCAAAAGTATTATTTATTGATATATATTAAGTTATATATTTTAATTGATCTGATAAGCTTTTACTGCCTTTTGTCGCTTTTAGGGCCCCATATTTATCAAGCGGAGTCTAAATAAAAAGCCTTAAACATTTGGAACTTCTCTTCACAAAAGGCTTTCTGGGCCTTCATATAGCAAGTAGGCTACATCTATGTACGTCCAAATAATACCCACCACATTTTGGGGGTACTAACAGCATTTTCAAGTCCAACAACTGCACAATAAAGGCTGGACAGATGTTAATGTTGCACTGTGTTCAGATTAATGGACTGTCCACAGTGTATAAGCAGCAGGACCCTGCAGACGGGCTGTAATGTTCAGAACAGCTGGCTCATAAAGGCTGGGAGGATGCAGGCAGTCAGGGCCAACAGGACGGAAGCTTTCCTCTGCCCAGTAGCTTCCTGTTTTCAGACACACAGTTCAAATGAAAGGAAACCGGTTGACCTCAGATTCACTCTCATCTTACAGTCCAACAAACCCCAAGAGCTGAGAGAGATGGTATCATTTGCAGTTGCTGTTATAATGAAATTGTGTCATTAAAAGGAATCCTTGTTGAATGTGACACACCCAGTGCAATTATAAACAGTCTTGATGTGGTGATCACTAAATTCTCACTAATTAACACTCTGGGTTTTCACTGATTACTCAGTCTATGCTCAAGACTGACATGAAGAGCCCGTAAAGACAACACTCACCATCTAGTGGTGAAAATAGTAGATCCAGAGGGAAAATTTTCCCTAGGCACCTGAGTCACCCCATGCTTTCTTCCTTCATTTTTTTGGTTGTATTTGTGTTATACATATATATACATATATAATTAAATCTGAGGATCGGATTTTTTAAAAATGTGACATCTGCAATTGTGATGTCATTCAAACTGAGGTTTAGATTGGGTGAACCAAACCCAAGGCAGAGATTGGGATCGTTTTGGAGCAAAGAATCCCATTGATTGGAATTCTGATGTAACCATGAAAATATAAATGATATATTGACAAATTATTTAGACTACTCAAACCATAAGAAATATATTCTTTCATCTTATCGTTTAACTTAAAGTCTGTGTAAAGCAATAATAAATATGTGTTCGGAGTTTATCATACCACAGACAAATGTGTTATCAACCACCCAGCCAAATTTGAATGATTAAAAAAATTGTCAAGTACATAAATTAGGTTTCAAAAGGAGGGGTCATGCTCAGTGTGGCTCCAGTGTGTCATCCAGCCATGATTTCAGGCCCGCCCAAAAATGGTGAAAAACAGTTTAACTCGTCTAACTCCACAATTCAGTACTAGTTCATAGTCTTTTCACATTTTCAGCAATTATTTTGTAACGTGTTTAGAAACAAATCTCTGAATTTCCTTTACACAGACTTTAAAGGTACTATATGGATTTTTCAGAAAGTCCTAATGTTGTTACTAATGACACCTGCTCCGTAGGCGCGAGCAAGCATCCTGGGAATCCTAAAACAGTGACATGACATACACAAGACTGAACGTGATTTACAATCATATGTTGTAATGTTCCTATATTTTATTTGGACCATTGGCTCCATGATATTAACTAGCTTGCCGTTTGCAAAATACTTTTATCAGCTAACGTTAGAAAAGCAACCAATGCCAGATCCACGCAGCGTAGCTAAATTACCGCTAGCTGGCTAACCTTAGCTTTGCCTAGGTTACAGTTAGCTAGTTGGCCGTCCTTGCAACACTCTTGACTTGTAGAAAGCAAGTTATGTTATACACCTTTGCTTTGTTCCGTTAAATCATTTATTGTTGGCTAAAATCAACACCATTTGTCATCATATATAAGTTAGTATCATGGATCACCTTGGCTGATGAAGCTACGTGGACTTTGTGCTGGGTGCCGGTGTAGGTACCAGATATGCTCGGCCTGGCAGATCTGCTCGGGGTCCTGCATTTACAGATGACGTAACACATTCGCAAAGCAGATCTGCCAGGCCGAGCATATCTGGTACCTACACCTATCGTTTGTTGACGTTAGTGGACTCCATTTCTAAGCTAACGTTACCTAATGTTGCACACTGTTGGCACTGTAGAGGAGCTGTGCTGAACTGGAGCTGAAGAGAGGCAGGGAAGACACTCAGGAGTGTGCATAATGTCACATCCTTTGGATTAGGGTGAACAGTGCTGTATATGCACCAACATTTGATATTAGTGAGAACAGCTGTACTAGCAAATGCTTACCAAACATTGTTGTTACACTTGATTAATCGGACACATTACATTTAGTTAATGTTACATTTTATTAATTCCAATAACATAATAACAATCATCTTTGTACTGTACATGTCATTGGGTCATTGAGTGCTGTAATCGCCAACAATGACAGAAGACAAAACAGAAAAAAAAAATAGAAAAGGAATTAACAGTCACAAATCACCTAAACGCAGATATTTAAACAAAAAACTGTTCAGGACTGTCTACAGAAAAGCAGAATCAGCAGGTTCTGGCAGGTTCTACATCTGGTTCTGTAGAACTCAAGTATGAAGGATTTTTTGCCGTTATTTCCTCTGAAGTTTCGTAATACCCATTTTCCTTTTTTGCCTTGAAAAAAAAGGTAAATCAGAAAGGCCTTTTTAAGAGAGAAGTTCTTCATCATCCTGCTAAGGAGCCTGAGTACTATCTTACTGGTGACACTTAAGTGGGGTGGATACTGGTATCAGCAGATTATCTTAAATGTTAAAGTTAAAGTCTTTCTTTAACATACAGTCAGAGCTCACATGGCAATTGCTCGGATGGTCTCAAGCTGGACACCGTCCTCATTCTGAGGTTGAATGTCAGGCTGTGCAGGCTCAGGTTTGTCCTCTGCAAACGTTTTCACCTTAGTGTCTTTGAGTATCTGTGAGACGAGCCGCTCATAAAACCACTCCAGGTCCTGAGGGTCCTCTGGCCAGATTAGGTACTCTCTCCTCTGGACAAAAGCTCTGACTGTGTTGCACTTCATCAGTTGGTAGTGAGCCACCTTGAGTTGCATTGTATTAGAATGGAGATATAGGTTAAGGTCAAGAACTCAGATTTCAATTTTAATCCAGTACAGTTGTACAGCACCAGTTTGCTGCCCTATGTAAAGCCATGTTAATTTAAATCTGTATGAAGCCTGAACTCTACTGGTGAAAAGTGGGTACTGAATTGACCTTGGTGCTACTTACTTTGGTCACTCACCTGACACCAAAGACGAGCCAATAGCAGATGGAAAGTTTGGTACCTATTTTCAGCTGCAGTTGTCCAGTTTAACAAACAAATGGGTGTGGAGTTTGATTACTCTTGAAAGCAGCTATAATCAATTTTTCTTATATTAACAATGGGTCACATGACTACTTGTATTTGAAAGTCGTCACTTGTGGTGATGAGCCCACTGAGAATAATCACCTGAATCTGCAGTTCCCCTAAACTCTACGGAGTTTTATAGTGTGTTTCAAGTCACTGATTTGGTTTTATGATATGGACTAGCTGGTGAACAGTATAGTACAGTGTAGTATTTAACAGCTAAAGAGCCTTATATTTCCCTCAGGAGTTGTTTGAGACCAGAACCTGAACTAAAAGGAGAGTGCATATTGGACAGAAACAAGACTCCAAATAAATGCTAATGTTACTCTGTATCTCCCTGACGTGTAAATAGGCAACTGCTTGCTAACTGCTAGTTTGTGCTTCCCGCAAGTGGTCAAAAAATTGGTTATCGCAGGTTTTAAGTAAATATCTACCCACACATAGAGATCCTAAATTTCTTTTTTTTGACTTTTAGCAACCCCCAGAGAATGGGTGTAAAGAAAGTAACTCAGCAGCCTAATACACACCTTCCCTACCACCAACATAATCAGGACATTTGTCAGCTCCTCCAGCATCCGGCCCTGGGCCAAAGTGAATGCCTCCAAGCACCAACCATCTAGAAAGAGGCAGGATCCATGATTCAGAAAAGAGTAAAAAGAAAAATGAGAGAGAGAGAGAGAGAGAGAGAGAGAGACACAAGAACAATACAGCTCTCATATCTGTTCGTTAAATGTAAAGCTACAGCCTGCAGACGGTTAGCTTAGCTTAGCATGGCGTAAAGACTGGAAACAGGGGAAAACAGCTAGCCTGGCTCTATCCAGAGGTAAAAAAATCTTCCTACCAGCACCTCTAAAGCTCATTAATTAATATGCTATATCAATAACATTATACCTATAGCCAAAGTGTAAAAGCAACAAATTGTGGTTTCACAGTTGGTAGTGTGCTGGACTATTTCTACAAAGTGATGGAGGTGGCAAGACTCACAAGTCCCTGCGCACCTGGCCAAGAAATAGTCCAGCATTTTTACAATTACACACTCAGAGATGCTGGAAGGCAGATTTTTTTATTTATTTTTTTTATCTTTGAACAAAGCCAGGCTAGCTGTATAGGGAATGGGAATGTGGAACGTCATTAACAGCAAGTCAGCCATTTTTGGAGGATACCAACTGTCTGTACACCGTCAAGAACTGTTAAGTTAAACATATCAGAGTGGTATCGATCTTCTCATCTAACTCTTGGCAAGAAAGGGATTTAGTGTATTTCTCAAAATGTCAAACTATTCCTTCAAAGAGAGGAAAAAATATTATTAATATTAGACAAACGCTGTGTCTCAATTCAGAGGCTGCATCCTTCTAAGGCGTGGCCTTTATAGACCACAAAGGCTGAACCGAGCGTTGGTAAATGAGAAGTCTGGTCTATGGAGGATTTTCTATTTTCGTCACCAGCTGTTGAATAAACATTCCGGTCATCATGGGCGTGCAATGAAGGCCGCGAAGGATCCAGCCATTGGATCCTCCAAATTTGGGAAAAGAAGGCTGCATTTCTCTGCTGCATTTGAAGGAGCCTTCGAAATGGGGCAGCCTTGTCGTGCAGCTGTGACGCATTTGGTCTTCAAATGCAGCCTTTGAAGGATGTGGCCCCTGAATTGAGACACAGCTATAATGTAACCTTCCAACTGCAGATCAAAGTCAGAAAAACTGTACCTTTAAGGAATTGCTTGGAGACGATGCACACAGTCTTCTTGCTGCCCCAGATGGCATCTCTGATGTTGGAAAGGTGATCTTCACCTGGCAGGAAGTCTCTGGCCTCGAAACAACAGCGGAAGATGTTCTCCTCTGAAAACTGGTTATCCAGCTTCTTCAGCAAAGCAGCTTCCACCCAGCCGTAGTCACTGTCGCTAAAGCAGAGGAAGGCATCATACTGCACCTCGTCCACAGGAGTTGTCGGTTTTGGGCCCTCGACAACCCTGCCAACAATCTTTTTGTAGATGATGAATATGTGCCCTCGGAGACGGGCGTAAACAATCCCGCTGAGGATGACAGTGATGATGAGGATAGCAGAGAAGATGAAGACAGCAAACTTAAGATCTTGGACGGTCTTTTCATCGTCTTCTTCACACGGTTCAACGATCATGGAGTAATGCAGCAGGGGAAGGGTATGAAGAGCAGCTGGAAACTCACATCTGTACTCGTTAATTGGGCTGAAGAAGGTTACATTCGTCCCGTTCAGCCACTCCAGGAAGCTCACCAGATTGCAATCACAGTGGAACCGATTTGCCGCCATGCTGAAGAAGGTGAGAGACTGAAAAGTCGTAGGGTCCGGGGATGCTAGGAAGTTATTTGAGAGGTCCAGTCTTTTCAGGCTGACCGGAAAGACGTCTGGCTGCAGATAGGTTAAGGCATTAGATGAGAGGTCGATCTCTATGATCGAGCTGAGACCTCTGAAAATTCCTTGTGGGAGAGTCGCGAGTGAATTGATGCTTAAATTTAGACCGAGCAGATTTTGGAGATGATCAAACAGGTTGAGGCACCCCCCCTGCGCCCAAATGACTTGCAGGAAACTGTCATGAAGATCCAGCACTTGCAAACTATTATTATGAGGTACTTCAATGTTTGAATTTAGTGTGCAGAACTTGATGAAGTTGCCACCATAGAAGAAATTCTGGAGACTCTTGAAATGAGATAAAAAAACATAAACATCTTCCAGGTTTGTTAATCTGTTGTCTGCAACGTCCACATGGATACTGTTCACGCCCAAGTCAATGATACCGCTTAGTGATTTCAGCTTATTGTCGCCCAGAAGAAGATAATCTAAGTTTGGTAATAAGGCAGGAAAACCTAGGTCTCGCAGTGAGTTTCCTGTCAGATATAATGCTCGTAATTTGGTCAGACCACTGAATGCTTTGTATCCTAATACACCAATGTGGTTGTAAGACAAATCCAACACCCTAAGATCTGTCAGATTGGTGAATGTGTGAGAACAAATTTCTCCTAGGAGGTTGAATGACAGGTTGAGCATTCGCAAATGTCCTTGAAGACCATTGAAGGCATTTCTGTTAATCTGATTGATTTTGTTTTTGGAAATGTCAATAATTATTGCATCTTTTAGAGGACTTAAAACAGCCCTCTGCAAGGCAAATATACGATTCTTAGACAGATCTAAAATGTTAACTGCACTGTTCTTGAGGCCTTCGAATGTGCTTTCATCTGGATCTGGCAAGTTGTCATGTGAAAAGTCTTTGCCCATGTGTCCAGATAATATAAGATGAGCAATTGGAGTCCCCTCTATTGCTTTGAAAAATTGTCTTGATATGTTCAAGCTGAAACCATTGCTGGATAAGTCAAGGGTATTAAAGGCCATCCCTCTGAAAGGGTTCCCGCATTTTTCCCAGTCAAAATCTCCACTATTTGTGTGGTATAGGTGATTGGAGTGCAAATTCAGGTGTGTGAAGTATTTCCCCCGGAAACCAACAAGATCCTCTTCACATAATCTTTTGATCTTATTAAATTTGAGGTTTAGTTCTGTGAAATGTGTGAGTTTTGAAAAGAACAGTCCAGGTTGGAGTGTCACTATGTGGTTACCCAAAAGATCAAGCATTTCTAATGATAAAAGCGGCTGCAGATAGCTTTCCGACAGTATGGAGTCTGTCAAATTGCAATAATCCAAAAAGAGGTGTTGTAAATTGGACAGTCCTACAAATGCCCATGGCTCCAGCAGAAGACCAATATTGTAGCCTAGGACCAACCGTGTCAATTTTCTCTGCCTGAAGAAAGCATTGTTTCTTATGACGAGCGGCACTTTTTGCATTCCAAGATCTAATTGTTGCAGCTGGTCATAGCTTGTGAGCGAGGTGCTGTTGATCTCACTGATGTAGTTCATGTCCAGGTAGAGGTGGGTGATGTTGGGAGGCAGAGCAGGAACCCAGTAGTGGAACTGTGAGGCGCAAGCAGCTACAAGGCCATACAAAGTGCATGATGGACAGCATGTGGGTACCTGCAGGTAGGAAGGTTACATCATTTCTAAAAATGTGAAAATAACTGAACTCCACAGCTAAAGGATTCTTTCGACATTTTTGGAAATACACTTATTTGCTTTCTTGCTGAGAGTTAGATGAGAAGATTGAGACCACTCTCTACATGTATGGTAAATATGAAACTACCACCAGCAGCAGGATAGCTTAGTTTTGCATAAAGACTTGAAACAGCATTGTTTAAGTGTTTGTTAAATCTGTACAAAAACCCAAGTTTACGAAATATAATATGTTTATTAGTGAGCTTCAGAGGTGCTGGTTGGCAGATTTTGTTACTGTCGGACAGTGCCAGCAGTTTCCCCCTGTTTTCAGTCTTTGTGCTAAGCTAAGCTAACCTGCTGCTGGCAGCAGCTTCATCCATATAGAATAGAGAGTGGTATCAATCTTCTCATCTGACTCTCGGCAAGAAACTGAATGAGCATATCTTAAATTTGAATAAGCATATTTCTCAAAATATCAAACTATTTCTTTAATTCTAGTCAGGCAAGAATCTGAATCACTGATTAGCTTTAGACGTTTTTAAACTTAATTTCTGGTTACTATAGACTTCTACCTGTTCAGTTTGGGAAAAACAAAGTACAACTGATCAGTTTTGAGCTCAGTGTTACACATACCTGTAAGTACAAACCAGTGAAAATCAACTGAAGAGCCAGTGTCCACATACTGTCCTCGCCCTAACAAGATGTCCGAAGAGAAAGTGAAAAATTAGCAAAGATTAAAGGATGCGATGTTGTTGCATTGGCTCAGCAGTACGACTATTAGTGAGGACAGGTAGGTATGTTACCATTTAGTAAGGTACAGGAAAAATGGGAAACTGTGTCAGTGTCTGTGACTGTTTGCTTTGGCAGGTTCATGGTTCACTGGTGCAGCTTCAGTGTCATACTGCTCAGTACACAACCATTCATGCCTGATATGAGCTTTGATAATAAAGCTCCACTCAAATAGTTGACATGTTTGCCTTCAGCTAATAACTAGAATGTGTCATATTGTAGGGATTATTACTGCTGCTGCACCTGCCATACTAGATACTATTATATTTTATTAGTGTTAGTGCCTGTAGAATGTTTGAGGCTTTAGATTTACAAGTCTACAAACAATTTAAGGTTTACTTCACCTTCTTGTTGCATTCAATCCTAAACAATTTAAATAAATGGATGTTAAATTATTAATTTTCCATCTAATATATTACAGGAACACACCACTGATTTTACACATGAAGTTCAGTTTACACGTCACGAGGAATAGGCTACTACACAGTTGTATAATCTCTTCTGTGGCTCTGGAGGAGCTTTCTATAGTTGTCCTAGACAGACACTATCAATTTGCACTATGGCAAATGTAGGCTCCACAGTTTTTGGAATGTGACTCATACTAGGAGCTAAAAGTCAAGATATCTCAGCCTCTGCTGCATCCGTTTTGACTTCTTTTTTTTAACCCCCCAACTTTATCAACAATCACCAATGTAGCCAGGGCAGTCTGGCTGACTTTCTTGTGAATGTCTATATGGCAGCTATGATATTTTATTTTACAGCCTTTTTTCCTGTTGTGAGTATTGTGCAAGGAGTGTTAGAAAAAAATAAATGTGTATCCTAAATAGGGGGCGGTACTTCAACATGTGTTCCCCATCCCATAACTTTAATCATGAACTACACTTCTACGTATCACCATCATAGCCTTATCCCATGATGTTCCCCACGGTAGCTGTTTCACCTTGATATAAGCTTTTAAAATAAGTTACCATAAATTATCATCGAGCTTTTCGAGCACGCCTTGAGTTTATTACCGAACAGGCAGACTAGCGCGACAGATTTACAGGGTTTACTGCGCATTTATTAGTCTGTTTTTAACAGCGTTTGTCGGAAACAACAGACGTGTTTCAACAACCTATATCATTTTTTTACCGACTTTCAAGAAACCGATCAAAATTAAGCGAGTCAGTCAGTCATACATGTTCCTGGCCGGAATTATTTTTTAAAATTAGTAGGAAAAATCTTACCTGTGTAGCTGTTGTGCAAACTGGGACAAACCTGACAGCGTTTCTTCTGTGAGCTCCTCCCTTTAGACCTGCTCAGCACCACTCTTGCTCTGTTTGAGTACCGCTCCTACTAAATATCTGAGAACCGAGAACAAGCCTGCCATTGACTTTCTGCCCGTCTGACAGCACAGAGGAATGTCGCAATTTCCCAAATGGACAAATAACTTGTTCCTCTTTCGAAGTTTCGCTCCAGTTGTTGCAGTGGATCCTCATGTTATGGGCTGCTTCTCTTGCGTCATCTACCAGCTTTTAACCTTTTTACTAGTACTGGGTAACGCTGTACATTGTAATCAAAGTGGTCAACATGTGATTGCACCGAAACACAAGTGAGTGACATCTATGGTGGCTGAAACGAGGCCATAAACGAGCGTCCAGTAATGAAGCTTGGTGATGAGGTGAACGACAGCTGAGGCAGTCGTCAGAGGCCGACAGTACCATGACAATACACTGTCCCCTGGACCCTTGTTCTGAACTAAACGCGCAGATGTACACTGTAGTTATTTTAAATATACCCCAAATTATAAAGCAACAATGTAGTTCGCCTGTTTGTTGGTAATAAGGTCATTTTGAAATAAAATCACATCAGATTTATTAAGTGGTGCATACGTCATCACTCCATCTTCCCTGAAACGTCCAGATGTTTGCTCAGTTTTATGGTCATACTGTACCCTGTAATAGTAATAGAATAGGTACCCAGTAGTTAAATAATAATTACAGTATAATTTCTCTCTAAATTCCTCCCAAATGTCCAGATTACTGCTCAGTATGTCATACATAGCTACCCTTTAATAATAGAATATAGGTACCCAGTAGTTAAAAAAATAATAATAACTACAGGATGTAGTTGTTTGTAAGATCCCGATTTGTTCTACTACTACTAGCTACTACAACTACTGTCACTACTATTATACTGTTAGGCTACTACTACTACAACTACTATTAGCCTACTGCTGCTTCTTCTTCTACTACTATTACTAATTGCTGCTACTACTTCTGCTGCTACTACTGCCATTGATAGTAGTACTGCTACTACTACTACTACTACTACTAATAATAATAATAAACTTTATTTATACAGCACTTTTCAAAACAAAGTTACAAAGTGCTTTACGTGGATGGACAAGGAACAAAAACATTTCAGGAATGCAATGAAATAAAATCAGACAATTACAATAATACAAGAATAAAATTGAAACAAAATACCCCAAAGTAAAATAAAAAAATAAAAAGCAATAACAGAAGTGAATTAAAAGATGTCACTGATTCTGCACGCCTCACATCTTCAGGCAGGGAGTTCCAGAGCTGAGGGGCCCTGACTGTAAAAGCCTGGTCACCTTTAGTTTTGAGCTGGGACTTAAGACCAGTCATCAGAGCCCTGTCTGAGGATCTGAGACTGTGCCCTGGCTCATAGCGGAGCAGCAATTCAACAATAACTGGGAGCTGAACCATGAAGTGCTTTAAAGGTGATCAGTAAAAGAAATTCTAAAACTGACTGGTAACCAGTGAAGAGAGGCTAAAACAGGGCTGATATGATCTTGTCTTCTAGTATTTGCAGCTGAAGGCATGACCCTGAATACAATGAATTACAATAATTTAACGATATGATATGAAAGCATGAATAACCTTCTGGAGATCAGGACGAGAGGGAAAAGTCCTGATCTTTGAGATGCTCCTCAACTGATAAAAACATGATTGAATGGCTTTTGTAATTTGTTTTTCAAATCAAAGGTCACTGTCAAATATCACTCCCAGGTTTCTGGCTACAGGTTTGATATTTGAAGACAGGGATCCAAGATGTTTCTGTAAAATAGAGATGGAGTTTGGGGGACTGAAGGGAATTATTTCTGATTTGTTTTCATTTAACTAGAGAACATTTTTGGACATTGAGCACTTTCTATTCTGACAGACAAGATAATAAATGATGGAAATTACCTTCTTCACTGGTTCTTTGTAGGACATAAATTTGCATGTCACGGTGGATTGTGGATTGTGTGTTTATGTATGATATGTCCCAGTGGCAGCATGTAGACAGAACAACAAGGGGCCAAGGATGGAGCCTTGGGGAACACCACAGGTCAGAGTGCCCTCAGAGGAGGCATCACCAATGACTACTGAGAAAGTTCTGCTTGATAAATAAGATTTAAACCAGTCTAGAGCAGTGTCCCTGATGCCAACCCACTTTTCAAGACAATCCAATAGAATAGAATGATCAACAGTGTTGAATGCGGAGCTCAAATCCAGAAGAATTAAATATGAACAATCACCAGTATCGGCTGTAAGTAAAAGTTTGTTTGTCACTTTGATGAGGGCAGTTTTTATGCCTACTAAGTAAACAACCTTCTCTAAAATGTTTGATAAAAATGGTAATTTAGAAGAGGATCAAGGTTTGGTTTCTTGAGCAGTGGCTGCACTACTGCATCCTTGAGGCAGGAGGTAACATAGTGGACAGAGCTATTTACAGTAGATAAAATAGTGGAACTAGGGGCACTTGGGTGGCTCACCATGTACAGCACATACAACATATTATTACCGCGACCTTTGCTGCATGTCATCCCTTCTCTCTCCCATGTCAGTAGAAGGGGGAGCGTATATATCTATACTGTCGCTGTTGAATAAAGCAGAAATGCCAAAAAAAAAAAATTAAAAATAAAAATAGTGGAAAAACCTAAAAACCTCGAGAATTCTGGCAGGCATAACATCTAAAGGAGTTGATGAAGGCTTTAGTTTGTCAGTTGTGTCCTTTAATTGTACAGTGAAAGGGCCTCAAAATTATTGACCAGGGCAGACATGTTGCAGTATGTCACCGGTGACATGACTGATCTGGAGTTTTATTTAATTTATTTTGTTTGCGAAGAAGGGAAGAAATTGATCATGGGGGAGGCTTCAGTTGTTGGCTAGGAGTAGGGTCGATTACAGATTCAATAGTTTTGAAAAGAACTCCGGGGTTATGATGGTTTGTTGTAATGATGTTGGAGAAATAGGAGGACCTGGCTTCTTTTTTACTGTGTTTTGATAAGTGGACATTAGTTCTTTCAGAATTTGATATGACACCACCAGACCGTCCTTTTTCCATTTCCATTCTGCTTGTATGCATTTTCTCTTTATTTCTCTAGTGTTGGTATTTAGTCAAGGCGTGCTGCAAGTTGGTTTGACTTTCCTGATTTTTGCAGGTCTATGGTATCAAATGCCACTTTACATGTATTGTTGAAGTTATTTAGTAAATCGTCCATAGACATATTTGGTTTCTTGTTATTGCTGTGTGTAGATGCAGTGGTGAGGGCCTTATGGCACCGCACTAAGCTGGTTTAAATCCTATTTATCAGATCGATATCAGTTTGTACATGTTAAATATGAATCCTCTATGCACGCCAAAGTTAGTCACGGAGTCCCACAAGGTTCTGTGCTTGGACTAATTCTATTCACCTTATATATGCTTCCTTTAGGCAATATTATTAGGAAGCACTCCATAAATGTTCATTGTTATGCAGATGATACCCAATTATATTTATCGATCAAGCCAGATGAAACCAATCAATTAGTTAAACTTCAAGCATGCCTTAAGGACATAAAAACCTGGATGACCTGCAATTTTCTGATGTTAAACTCAGACAAAACTGAAGTTATTGTACTTGGCCCCGAACACCTTCGAAACACATTATGTAAAGATATAGTTTCTCTAGATGGCATTGCCCTGGCCTCCAGCGACACCGTAAGGAATCTTGGAGTTATCTTTGATCAGGATATGTCCTTTAACTCCCACATAAAACAAACTTCAAGAACTGCCTTTTTTCACTTATGTAACATTGCAAAAATCAGGCACATCCTGTCTCAAAAAGATGCAGAAAAACTAGTCCATGCATTTGTTACATCTAGGCTGGATTATTGCAACTCCCTATTATCAGGCTGCCCCAATAAGTCCCTTAAGACTCTCCAGCTGATCCAGAATGCTGTGGCACGTTTTGTCATGGTTATGGTCTGTTTGCCCCTGTGCGTTTCCCTTCTCCCTTGTCTCTGTCTGTGTGTGTGTGTGTGACGTGGCTGTTTCCCTCTGGTGCACCTGGCTGTTGGTTTGATTACACACACCTGAATCCCATCTACTTCATCAGCCTGCAGTATATCTACCCCAGTTCCTCAGTCACTCATCGCCAGATCATTGAATCGACCTCCGTGGTAGTCTGTGCTCACGGCTCTCCAAGTTACTTGCTAGTGCTTGCCTTTTGGTGTTGTTTCAACATTAACCGTTTCTCTCTTGTCTCTAGTGTGCCCCGGTCTGCCTGCCTGCCTGCCTAACTACACGTCCACTGAATCATTCCTCGCCCCTGCTCAACTCGGACCTTCAGCCAGCCACGTGCCTCTGCTCCTCTGTGCTTCTCCTCACTGTCCAGTCTCAGTCCTCCTTCTCCCGCTCCATCAATTTCCTTCTCTGCACCCAATTAAATAAATCCCTTTTCACTTGTATATCTTGGTCTCCGCCTGCTCTTGGATCCACCTGACAGAAACCATAACACGTTTACTGACAAGAACCAGGAAAAGAGATCATATGTCTCCAATATTAGCTTCTCTACACTGGATCCTTGTAAAATCCTGAATAGAGTTTAAAATCCTTCTCCTCACATTCAAAGCCCTAAATGGTCAGGCACCATCATATCTTAAAGAGCTCATAGTACCCTATTACCCCACTAGAGCACTGCGCTCCCAGAATGCAGGTTCCTTGTGGTTCCTAGAGTCTCTAAAAGTAGAATGGGAGCCAGAGCCTTCAGCTATCAAGCTCCTCTCCTGTGGAACCAGATCCCAGTTTGTGTACGGGAGGCGGACAACCTCCTCACATTTAAGAGTAGGCTTAAGACTTTCCTCTTTGATAAAGCTTATAGTAGGGCTGACTCAGGTGACCCTGAGCCACCCCTTAGTTATGCTGCTATAGGCCTAGACTGCCGGGGGACTTCCTAGGATGCACTGAGCTCCTCTCTCCTCTTTGTTACTAACTCATCTTCTTCCTGTAGTTGTGTGCTTTCTCTCCTCTCTCTCTCTCTCTCTCCTTCTGTTGCTTTCTGCAGGTGTTTCTGCCTCCGGAGCTGTAGAGTCTGGATCTGTGGTTGCAGCCACCTGCTGCCCCCGTGTTCCTGCTCTACACCCACTGCTGCTATTATTGTTATTGCTCTTATTATTGGTATTACTATTATAATATTGCTATTAGTATTATTTCTATTACCCAACCCAACTGGTCGAGGCAGACGACCGCCCACTCAGAGCCTGGTTCTGCTCGAGGTTTCTACCTGTTAAAAGGGAGTTTTTTCTTGCCACTGTCGCCTAGTGCTTGCTCATGGTGGGAAATGTTGGGTCTCTGTAAATATAAAGAGTCGGTCTAGACCAGCTCTATATGAAAAAGTGCCCTGAGATAACTTTGTTATGATATGGCGCTATATAAATAAAACTCAATTGAATTGAATTATGAAAGCTGTCAGCAGAGTTGGTATTGAGGACACAAGTAGAAACATAAGTAGACACTGGGGGCAGGAGGTGGGAGGAGGGTCTTAAAAATAATAACTTTGTGGTCAGAAACACATAAGCTAGCCTCACAGAGATCAGTATTTTAAGTATACAACCAGAGGAGGGAACAATGTCCGGGGGTGTGTCTCTTTGAGTGAGTGGGACCCTCAACTGATTTTCACGAAGTTACTTAAAATGGAAATAATTAAGTACAAGTACATCAAAGCTGTATTTTTTTGGACTGTGCTTGAGTAAATGTACTTGGTTACATGCTACCACTGATTAGGTTACTAGTAGCAGCAGAATTAGTAACAACTGTGACTACTACTTCTGCTGTTACTACAGCTACCACCACCACAACTGCTACTACAGAGTACAACTACTACTATTACTACTTGGCTACTGCTACTACTGCTGCTGCTGCTGCTACTAGTGCTGGTACAATACTACTGCTACTACTTCTGCTACTATGACTGCTACCCTTACCACTACAACTCCTACTACTGCTGCTGCTACTAGTACAGCCACTTCTACAACTGTTACTAGTAGTACTACTAATGCCATTGCTATATTACTACTGCAACAGCTATTACTGATACTACTACAAATGCTATCACTTGCTACTACTGCTTCTACTCCTACTAGTACTGCCTCCATAATATTAAATATTGTTAGAACATTACAAATGGGAATCAAGAATGAAATGCGATGGATTTAACTTTTTTTTAAAAATCTCCTTATAAAAATTCCTTACATTTGATTCCCTTTTTCTGGACATTTTAGATGTTACTGTTACATCAACACATATCCACTTAACATGTTGTTATCTGGGCGTATGTGTGCTTGATGAGCAATGTGTGTGGATCACATTAGTTTAATGGGGGTTCATTATAGTAGGAAACTGTGTGCATGTAACATTGTTTCTTCCAAAAAAGGTGAAATTCTTGCAGCCTGGACTCTGCATGGCGGACCTGTAAATCACTTATTTGTCCACATGGTGGGGCAGTCAGCCTGTGTCAGAGGCGAGAATGGCTGAGAGAGCAATCAGAAAAAAACAGACATATTTCATCCACATTTTTAGAATTTAATGTTCCAGCACAACTTTTTAAAAAAAAACAGTTCTTTGTCATTTTAATACATTGCATCTGTTGCATGTGAGTTGAATGGTAGATAAAATCAGTCTTCCAAGGCAGTGAATATGCTTCCTCGAAGAAATCCTTAATTTGTATATTTCTGTTGTCTTGTGAGTTTATAGTGACCTTATCTCATATGGCATCACCACATTCCTGTCCTTACTGTTTTTCTGTGAAATCTACATCCTTCAAAACCCGTCCTAAACTGTCTCTGTAGATCTGTTTTCGGGGCTTGATCTGTACATTCACATGTCGTGCTTTAGCTGTTTCTCTGAGGATGTTATTTTGTCTTTCAAGTGTCACTCGTCACTTGCTGTAAACCGTGAGCTTCGTCCTCCGGAACTTTGAGCGCACCGGCGCTCTCCATCTTCCCTCTGCCGTTGAGGATGTGATGAGCCAGACAAACCATCAACACAATAAAAAAGACAGTGCACACGATTATCCCCACAAGACCCCCTACTGTCACCGCTGAGGGTTGCCTTGTGGGATCTGGATATGGCACAGGTGCTGTTGTGGGGATGTTTGGAGTCGCGGCCACTGTGTTCGTATCATCCTCGTTTTTTACGCACCTGTATTGGTTAACTAGTGTATATCCTGGAGAGCATGAGCACTCATAGTTGCCGAATGTGTTTATACAGTGTTGTTCACAATACATGTTATGGCACTCGTCCATGTCAATACAAACAGTATCGTGTTCCCTTTCCTCTGATATATAACCGTCAGGGCAGTAGCACTGGAACCTGTCATTCGGGTCGCACTCGGCGGCGCATTCCTCCTTCCCGCAGTAGAGTTCACACTTATTCGGTGAGTTTGGGTCCGCTTTATAACCATCATAACAAGAGCACTGGTAGCTACCAGGAGTGTTGGTACACGTGTGCTCACATGGAGCGGACACGCACTCGTCCACGTCGACGCACAGGCCGCCAGTCAACTTGTATCCATCCTTGCAAACGCACTGAAACCCGCTGACGGTGTTGATGCAAATGGATTTCTCCCCGGGACATAGCCGCTCGTCTGTGCAGTGGTTGAAGTCCATGCACGACCTGCCGTCCTGTGCCAGCTTAAAGCCGAGGTCACATATGCATATGTGTGAGTCTCCGCTCTTGAAGCAGGCGTGCGCGCAGCGCAGGGACAAGCACGGGTCTTCTGTGGCCACTTCGCAGGTGACTTTATTTACAGGGTTGACGGTGTGTCCCGGCGGGCAGTAGCAGGAGGGCACATGTTTGGGGTCCACTGCGCATTTGTGCTCACACCCACCTTCTAGTATCTCGCAGCTCCAGGGCGCCTGCAGCCACTGTTCAGAGTCGCAGATGTATTTAGTCTCAGCTGGCATCCGGATAGCGGTGCTTCCAGGAGGCAAAGACAGCCCATCCTCGCCCCCAAACCCCAGGGGGGTCCTGTAGGTGACAGACTCGCCTTCTAAAACCGTTAGACTTTTGCACGGGTCACTGAAGGTGTACTCACAGAGAAATCCGGCCGCATGTTCGCCGCATGGTTCCTGGATCCATTTAAACTCGTCATCTTTGGAAACTGAGACGCAGCGATGAGAAGAACAGCTGCTGTCAAAACCTGGCGCCCAGTTGGAGAAGTCACTTTCGCTGTCTTTGGTCACCCACTGGAAGCCTTTCAGCTCAGCAGCGGCGTCTGGACAGCCGGTCGCTTGATGTAAACCGATCCAGAACCGCCCCGTAAAGTTCCCCAACAAGATCAAAAGAATATCATGGGATACAGACGAACGCACTGTCATTAAGTGGCCACCTTGACCTTTGCATTGATTCTGTGCGGTTGTGAAATCGCTGGGATCTTGGAACACAGTGAAACACTGGGTCCCGATGCAGTATCCGCTATTCGGCTCTATCCCGCCGGCTCTTCCCATCAGGGAAGTCAACACGACGACAAACAGTCCCGTAACATCCTTCATGTTTGAACCTCGTTTGTGTCCGTTCAAGTTCTTGCGCGTTCCAGCAGTCTATAGGCGTGTTTGTTGGAGAAAATGTTTTGCTCGCATTTATAACCCCCCAACTCCATGTTAGTGCCCCGGCGGAGGAAGGAAGTCGCTCTTAATCAGCCTGCAGCCCCGCTCGCTGTCCCTTCACAAACTTTCTCCTCGGCACGGCGGACCACATCCCCAATTACGCACGGCTTTTACGCATGTACGCACCGAAGCCACGCGCACGCAAGGGGAAATCTATCCAACGCCCCCTATTTGCAGTAGACCCTCCCCACTCCACTCTACACAAAATGTCAGTGTAAACAAGCCGTTTAGTCTCGTGGTCAGACTTAAAATCCAGTGTTCCTTGAAGCGAGGTTAACATTGTGACAGTTAGATGACATAATTACATACATTTTTACATGACATTTTCTGAACATGACCGTCATTATATCTCAAAGCAAGGCAGAATATGAAAGAGTGTAAGACAATGAAAATCCTAAAATATGTTGATTTTCATCTGAGAAAAGAGGTCTGCAGTGAAATGCAGATATACAACTTGTTTTATATATAGCCTGTTTTGAGAAAAATAAGATAAAGTAAATGTATCTAATTGTAAATATGAATATGTTCTATCACACTGACTCCACTCCCTGGATGTGGACTGCAGCCAATTATATGACTGCAATGTACACTATGTGATAAGGTTTAAGGTTTACAGACACTTCCTATCTAAGTCCTCATTGCCTCTATAATGTTGGTGATCATGCTTATTCCAGTGTTGTCCTTACTACACAATTGATCTGAATAGAGTCAGCTAAGTGTCTATAATAGTATAAATACACTGCTATAAATGTAAATATATATGAGCTTTTGTGAGCCTCACACCAACTATGCAGTTTGAGTGCAAAGTTAACAGGAGCCAGCTGAGAAAGAGGAACAGAACAGTAATTTAAACAAATATTTACATTTCTTTCATGGGATGCATCAAAGCACAATGCACCTAAAGATTAAAAAAAATAAAATAAAACAGAATAAAAAAACTTGATATATACTTATAATATTTGATGTAAAAATAGAAAACAAAAAACACAATACAACCCATATCTCCAACTTTTAGTCTTTTAATTTATCGTTCAATAGTGACATATTCACCAATAAAAATTCAAACACTGCAACAAGTGAAAGCCAGCAATAAGCCTGTTATACAGACATATAGTGGTTGGGCATATCACAGCAAGGTGCAAATGTTTTTTTCGTATATGTAGACAATAGCAGCACAGTTTTACATTCATGTTTAGTGGATCTCTCTGAGCCTGCAGCACAGCGTCTGTGGCTCCAAGAGCGGTCAGTTATACAGTAAAGTTAAGAACATCCAACCTCACGTCAATGTCAGTGGTAGCATGTACAGCCAGTATAGCGCGTCAGGATTATTGATGAATATGTTCTGAAGCACATAAGCCAACTGAACTGTAGCTGTTTTATTTAATACTATTTGCAGTACATACAGAATAATGTCTTAGAATTAATTGTTGCCCTGCAGCTCATGACTCAATGTTCAGATAGAACAGAATGTGGACTTTTTCTCCAAAGTATGCACCCAGAAAAAAAACCAATATCTTTAAGTTTATGAGTAAACTACACTTTGGACATTTCAGAATGTAGATTTGTCTTTTTGGAATGATACCCGTCAGGTATATGCATGTGAAAATGGTCCATATAGCCTGAATACATACTGCCATCAGTTAATATGCATCAAAAACAGTTCCTATAGCAACCAATACATCCCAAAACAAATAGTCTGCATATCTGTCTCAAATGTCATAAACCATGTAACATATTTCATTACCAAGCATCAGTCACAGAGAGTCATTGGGCCTGTGTAACACAGAAACACTAGCAAATAATGTGCATTTGACTAAAGAGAACTTTATTTTGGATCCTTTTATGGCTTAAAAAAAAGTGTAAGTGTTATTTTACCAAAAGATAAAAACCATAAAGATTTAACTTCAGTTCTTAAAAAAAAACAGTATATATTACAACCAATATGTGGAATGTTACATTACTTGCACTATGTGGAATGAAAATGCAACGCAAAGACCAAGGTATATATTTTTTTTCCTTTTTATGTTAAAGAACCTAACAGTGCAGTGAGGCGTGAATACAGTATAATTAAACAGCAACAAAGTGAAATCAAACATACAACTGGTTCTGTTATGAGAGAATCGTGTCATTCATGACACTGCCAAATGTTTTTTAGGACACTGCACTACAATTAGAAAAAGAGACCATACTAACTTTTTAGTACCATTACTATTAGACTTTTCCCCCCAGTGTAACAGCCTCTTATTTGTTATATATAACTTCAAAAAATGGTCTAATTGCTACATTTTTCCATTTTTGCAGCAAAAATGTTGATAACTATTTAACTGAATTTGTTAATTTAAATAACAATTCTATATAGAAATCTATTATACTTTCAGAAAGCATTAAGCTGTTTTCCTATAAGGTCCCATATCTTCATTTTATGTGTATCCACTACTATGATGTATACTATGACTTTACAGTATGTGACTGATTGCAGCTTTAAAGGATAAATGAACAGTTTCCCGTTAACACTGCACATGGACAACTGTGAAATGGTCCCATACTGTATGTTTGACGTCTGTGAGGGAAGGAAACAGCGCAATGTGACAGGAGAAGAAGGTCGAAGAGCAGCATGCTTCCTCACAGGTGTGATTTAGGTATTTGCGAGTCGTTTTTGAATTGTTTGTCGAAGGATAACCTCTTATATGTCTCCGTGGTCACCTGCTGCAGGTAGAAAATATCGATATCTGGGTGTTTGAAGGAGGAAAGCTCAAATCTGCCGCAACGTCTGACCACGTTTCGCATCAAGAAAAACAGCAGCACCGCACACAGCGCAATGAACACGGCGATACCCAGGACGCTGCCCGTCTTGATGTAAGAGGGCACTGTGGCTGGGTGAGCGCTGGCTTGTGTGGGGTTCGGAGGGGTTGAGCCTGATCCATCACCATCCTCCTCTTCGATGGGTATACACATAAACTCATCGTGCAGCTTGAACCCCTCATCGCACAAACATCTGTAACCACCGAATACATTTTCACACTTGTGATCACACTGCTTCTCAATCTCACATTCATTTATGTCAGTGCAAAAGTGGGTGCTGTTTATTATGTCCTGAATGTAGCCCTCAGGGCAGAAACACTGAGGCATGTCCTTCTTGTCCTTCTCGGGGTTTGGGATGCAATTGGCTGGACAGTCTCTCTCCGTGCAGTGCTGCTCACACTTGGTGGGGTCTTTGGCTGACACCCTGAACCCATCCCGGCACACACACTCATAAACCCCATTGGATTTCTCACAAATCATGTGCTCACACTTTTCACAGATTGCAACGTCCACACACACGCCATCCTCCTCCACGAAGCCATCTTTGCAAATGCACTGGAACCCTCCCGGGGTGTTCACACACTCCTCATCCTCACCTGTGCAGGGGTTCTCCTCTTCACACTCATTCACGTCCACGCAGCGCTTCCTGTCCTGCGCCAGCGTGTAGCCTTTGCTGCACTTGCACACATAAGTGTCGCCCTCCGGTTGGCACCCGTGCGCACAATCGGTGCACGGATCTGTGGTGCAGGTGATGTTGTTGGGATGGAGAGTTTGTCCTTTGGCACAGGTGCAGGTGTGTGTTGTAGAATCGCAGCCGTCCTCACAGCCGCCCTTAAACACTTCACAGCTCCAGGGAGCTCGTAACCAACTGCTCGAGAAACACACATGTCTGGAGTCCGGATATTTACCGCCAGCCTTTTCCGCTACAGCGATGGTTCCTGGTGGAAACCTTTCCGAATCGTTCACCTCGAAGCCCATATGCGCGATGTACTTCACCTGTGCGCCCCCGTCTGCCTGCAAGCCACTGCAAGACTCCGAGAATGTATACCCGTATTGGCACAAAAATCCGTTCAGGTTTTTACGGCACGGCTCCCACAACACCGTGACGTCCCGTCCCACCGACACGGAGATGGAGGAGCAGTTTTGGATACCTGCCGCAGCTTCCACTGTTGTCCTGCCGGTGTTGGGCAGCTCTAGCCAGTAACTACCGCTGAGCCCGCTGGGTGGACTCCTCAATATCTTCTCTACGTGTTCCAGGCTGGACATGAATAACTGCCCATCAAAGGCTTTGCAGCTTTTCTGTGCGCCTAAAAAGTTCTCGGACTTCTGGAAAAGCGCAAAACACTGATTCCCGGTGCAATGTCCGCGCTGAGAGAGGACCGTTTTCTCCAGCCCGCAGAGGAAAAGCACACAAATAAGCAGTGCGTTTGTTGTAGGAATCATGATGTCGATCTTAGAAAAGCTGCCGGTGGCGGTATAAACCTCTGTGTTCGACGATCCGAAGCTGATACAGCGACTGAAAGCTGAACATAGTCCCCATTTATAATAAGCCTCCAACTGTACTGTTTTTTTTGTCAGACCAGGCAAGGAAGGAAGTTCCGTCCTGGCCAGTTGTTTAAGCCCCGGTCTGATTGCTCAACCCCCACGCTGTCCAAAATCCTTAGTTTCTCAAAGAGACTGGCCCATCAAAACACACAAACACACGCACACGCACGCGTACATGAACTTTTAATAAGAGAAGGGTGAACAAAATCCCATAAACCTCCCCCAGGAGTTACTCTTCCCTTTCTCCGTTTAGATGATATTATTGTTAAAGTCTCATGGGAAGAGAGACCTCTGCCAAAAATCCAACTCTCACAAAACTGATACTGATGTATAATCTTTACTATTGTTTTTTGGCATCCTTAAAATATAATTAATACTCTGTCAAAAAAATATGTTAAGCATGTCACCAGTTGACATTAAATATTTCATATTTAAAAAGTTAAGAAACTATTTCTCTTGATAAACCTGTACATGAATCAGTTTTCAGAGGAACAACCCAGTTTAGCTTCATTGTTACTTTATATCTTGACCCTCATTTTTTATTTTGGTTGAGGGCAGGATAACTGAATTGGAAAAGCAGACGAAGACAATTGAAATAAGTTGGTATATTGGGAACAGGAAGGTATTTTTGAGTGGTCAAATAATGTGTATCAGAGGTTTTCAAAGTGGGAGGCGGGCCTCTCCAGGGGGGCTTCAAAGTGTTTAAGGGGAGGCTCAGTGAATGGAAGTGAAAACATATTACATTAGTTAACAAAGAGACAGTTCAGAGATACTGTGGTTTTAAGGAAATATGAATATAATATTTTCCCACTTTCCCAGCGTCAGAAACTAATAAATGCCTTAGGACAGACCTTTTTTATGTATTTGGTGTGCTGTTTTATATTTTCACTTCAGATCCACTACTTTCTACTTACTTTACAGATGCCTGTGATCAAATTACATGATATTGTCATATTTTAAACTATAGCTAACAATAGCCTCTGCAATATGAATTTGTTAGATTTTGCAGCGTCCAGACCAGATACAGCTTTAAAATGCTGCTTGCATGTCATCCTTCAATAAATCAACATGTTAAAAGGGAAAGTTTCTCAGAATTATTCGAAGAAATTCAAACTTAAAGCTGCACCAATCAACATTTTTACATTAACAGTGGATGAAATGACTATGTGTAATGTGAAAGGGGTCACTCATAATGAAAAACCCACAGAGAATTATCACCCAACTCTGCAGTTCCCCTCAGTTCTACAGAACGGTTCAGTGTCTTTAAACCTACTGTACACTAGCTTTAAAATTTTCCAGCACAAAATGACTAGCTGGTGAACACAGTAGAGCATTTAGCAGCTAAAGAGCCAGATATTTCCCTCAGGAGTTGGTAGAGACCAACAACAGAGCTAAAGTAAGAGTGAATATTCACTTACATTTGCCAGGTGGACAGAAACATGACTCCAAACGAATGCTGATCTTGCTCTGTGTCTGCTGGATGTGTAAATAAGCAACTGTTTGCTAGCACGTTAGCTATATCAACTTTATAAGGTGATAATCTGTCAACATTGTGTTTTCAGCTTGTTCTGTTGCCCCCAAGTGACAAAAAAAGACAAATTAAACCTTAAAGCAGAAGAAGTGTTTATTTCAATTGTGTATTTTTACCTTGTGCAAATTGTTTTTCTTGCTGTAAGTAAAGAATGTGAATCCTCCAACACTGTCATTTTTTTGATTACCATGAACACATCTCTGTGTAACAGAGAACAAACGAAATTTAAAATGTACTTAATAATAGAAACATTAACTGAGAAAAGCCCTTCTTCCAGAGAGAGACACTGACTCATGGATTCGGAAGGCAGACAAACTTCCTTAAGGTACAATAATAACTGCAGAGGTAGAGACACAGTTGTCTGGCATGGTCAACCCAAATCAATCATCATTCTAAAACTATTCAACGTCTTCTCTCAGGTTAGTGGGGCTGGCAGAGGAGGAAGAGACCTGCCTTCCACTTTCCTTGGGGGGGGTGGGAAGTGACTGGCCTTTGAGGAGGAAGTAAGAACAAGAGGGCTAAACTCACTTCCTACAGCCACATGGTGCAGAAACAAAACGTGACAAGAACTACATTACGTAAACCCACATTCTCATTCCTTGAGCTGCCGAGTTTCCAGATGGAGTTTTGGTTGATTGGTTGGTAGATTTGAAGGAATGTGATCACGTCCGATTGAGTCCCTCCCAAAGTGACACAGTGGATGTAATGGGAGATGAATCACATGTTTCAGTGCAGTAGAGTATAGAATCATAAGGAAATTATTATGTAAATGAGTAAGAGCTGTAACCACATTTGTATTCAGAGACCTGAAAACTGACTCATCACTGTGATTAAAGACATTTATGACACAGTGAAGAACTACCCAGAATTCACAGAGGTGGTAGCTCAATGCTATTTCAGTGCCTCCTTATTTTCCATCATAAAAGGGGTGTGGTGGGATGGAATGGGGTGGAGGGGATGTGACAGAGGTGTACAGGGAGGGGAATCCTTTGTTCACGCTGTATAAACAAAATAATCAGTTCAGTGTTTTTATTTGAGTAGTGAACGTTCAATTTTAAGATTGTAACCTTTGCCAGGATGCCCAGCAGCGGGTGCCATGGATTCGGCCCAATACAGTGACACACACTTCTGTGTAATCTTAACATGCAGTCGGTTTGGCGACAAAAAATAGGCTGGTCTGTCTCAGTAAATATTTTCTCTGATATCTATCTTTAATGCCCACACCTACCCAGGGGAGCGATCAAGACATGTCTGAAGACTGTTTTGTTTCTCCTAAATCAAAGCCTGTTCTTTCCAGTCATTCCTTTCACTGTGTTTTCAGAGTAAAACCATGTGATTCAGTTACTTTGACAAATTTTGGTGTCAGTGCCACTAACAACATCCTCAGTACGCTCTTGTTTTTAATTCAGTATTTGTATATATACTTCTGAATGACCTGTGAAGGCCTTGCTCGTTTCATGCTGCCTGTGAAAGACTATATATGGCCAACTTTTGGCCAAAAGGTTGCGTCGTGTCAAGTTCAACTTTGGTGAACTTTGACCTGCGAATTTGTGCTCTTGACCAGTAGCAAGCCGTCTTGACCTTTGAGGGGACAGAGAGCTGCAGAGACCAAAATAGGGGAAGCTGTGTTGCACCATTCACTTTTAGTATTAACTGCTCCACAAAAGAGCAATAGTTTGCAGACAGTTATGAGACAGGAGTCAATGGTACAAATACGTCTTTTGAATAAATTGTATGGACTTTAGCGACTGAGCTAAGCTAAGCTTGTTAGATCGGAGAGCTTTATTTTCCCTTTTCAGTACCTTTTCATTGAACAAAATGGTGTGCAAGGATGAACAAAATGCCAGGGGGAAGTAAACAGAACAGTAGAGAGAAAACAGAGAGAAACTCTGGGAGCTTTTGTGACTGACTAGCGCTAGCCCAGCCCGGCTAGCTAGTTAGCTGTTAGCCTGCCAGGTTCAGCAGTTCACCATCTAGCCCTGTGAGTAGCCTATAGTCATTATGTCGTCAAGACTCTAGAACCAAATATTTCGCTAAGACGCATTTCACTGTAGCACTTTCTGCTGAGATCAGGTCATAAGGCTTGGATGGACACAAGCTCTCCTACTTGAATCATTAGAAAGATGAGCGGCTGCTTTAAAAAAAATCATGTTTTTTGATAAAAAATCAAAGGCACATGACTGTAAACATAACAACTTTAAGAGAGAAGTCCACTGTTTGACTCCCAAGGAGCATTTCTGCAAGAAACATCCAATCACCAAGCTTGAAATTTGATTACCAGTTTTGGACGATTCCAGCAACTGGTGCTTTCTTGCAAAGTGAACAGAAAGCTTTCTGTTCACTTTGCTCTACTGGTTCAGTCAACGTGGTGAGGTGTTGAAGTTCACTTTTAACACTTGAATGTACATTTAATATAGCCAGATTTAAATTTTTCCCTAATTTAATACATTAAAAAAGACCAAAGTGCATGATTTTACATCATGTTGTCATCTGTTGTGATTCCAGTTAAAACTCGTGGAGCTTCCCATCTTTTCAGGCTGGGGTGATTTCCCAAAGACACTGTAGGACTCCCATGTTACAGAACAATACCAGTGACAGATGCTCTGTCATTTATTTACATGTCTTTATATACCAGTAAGAAATTACTATTCTTTCAGTGGAATGCAATAACAACGCCACCATTCTTTAAATACTTCCACCTCCACCATTTCTTCAGGTTTCCTATTTACATCTTCATCAGAACCATGATCCACAGTGAAATTAATGGTTGCCATTACCGCCGTTCTTTTCTGGAGAGTTCACTTTTAACACTTGAATGTACATTTAATAAACCCAAATTGCATTTTCTTCCCTGTTAGCAGCAGGAATGCTATGTGTCATAATATTAGCTGGCTCCTCTTTTTCCTCCTGCATTGCCACTCAGTGTAACTTTCACTCAACAATTCAACTCAAACATTGTGATTGTTTCTGCCTGCATAGCAGCTTTTGTACCTGATGAAATGTTTCTGCGTTAATCTACCTGACCCTCCCCATCAACAACAGCATGGACCCTGTTGGATCTTACCAGCATAAACACAGTGTTTTCCCAACCTTTAACCTAAAGTACAGTTTCAATGTCAGTTTCATGGCAGTTGCCAACGACGTTAAGCTACTTGCCAAGAACTACAGAGAGCAGGAGAGAGCTGTCACCAGCTGAGGAGGGAAAGACTGGTGTTTTCATGTCCTGGATGAGGATAAAAGGAAAGAAGCGGAAGTTAATTTACCCGTTCCCTCACACACACACACACACACACACACACACACACACACACAGATGTGACACTCGTTTATCACTTGCCCTGTGACACCCACACCCTGAGGAATTGACTAAGCACTGTTGCTATGTCATGGGTGGCACCAGTGGACACACAGACACATGACCACCCAGATGACCTTTGCTATGCTGCACATCCCCTCCAGAGAGTAGTTGGTCTTTATGTAAACACACCCACATACTGAAAGGATATTCTGAGATTTACAACTTATCGGTTTCCTGAAAAACATTACAGCTTTCTGTTAGATCTCCAAAATTGATTTCTATGTTAGGCAGATATTTGTTTTGTCATAGTTTATTTGAGGTTTTAATCATTTTGTAAATGTTAGTTCTAATTATCTCCCCCAGTTTCAAGTTGCATGTTTCCATTAACACAGCTGCATGCCACAATCTCACTAAGCGGCCTACACTATACACCCTCAGGTAACGTTTCTTTTCCATCTTCATGCCGTCACACAGCAGCTCGTGTCTTTGGACTGTGTTAGTTCTGTCATAACTCAAGTGGCTTCAAGTGGTATTAGGCACAGCAACACTTTTGCTCAGTTGCATGCCATATGTCTGGATTACTTGGCTCAGAAAGTGATCATTGGGTGTCGTATATATCAGTTTATAAATGCATAATAACAAAAAGATCATAATTTGATTTTCTTTAAAACATGTAAACAATTTAAATCCTGTTAATAAGAAGTTTCACATGTAGAACCTTTTAACAGCATCAGGTCTTAATATGCAGTAGTGCATTCAAAAGTATTTGACAGTAGGTAAGCTCTTTAACATTGTGCTGGTAAATATATTTCTAAGTAGAAAATAAATCAAGCTCAAGTATGAATTGATGAGGATTATTATAAAGGGTCAAGCTTTCAAAAATTTGCAGAAAAAGTTAACCCAACAAAAGAAAAGAAATATGAATGCTGTCCTGCAACAGTTTACATTAAACTACAAATTGATTTTGTTTTTATTTGGATTTGTCCTTTTTTAATGTTATACTTTAGGTTTGTTATAGGTTAACTGATAAAAATGGTGAAAAAGTCTAAATTAGAGTATTTTACATTATTATTTTAGGTGGAAATTTACTGCAAATTACTGGCTGCTAAGGTGTATTACTATTACAACGTTTACTGTTAAAGTATAATGCTACAATATTTTTACTTTCAAGCCACACTTCAATACAGTATGTCACAACAGCATACTTCTACATCACAGTAATTTGATTTGACTATAATTTACTTTGAAAATGGCACAGTAACGTCCTGTGAAAGTAATACAACCGGTAGCCAGTCATTTACTGTAAATCTGTGCTCAAATAATTTACAGCGCAGATTTACTGCTTGGTTTTAAGTAAACAAGCACAGTTCATATATTATTTGAGTGACCATCACAGATGGGTCTAATTTAATACATTACAAATGACCAAAGTGTATGATTTTTATATCATGTTGTCATCTGTTGTGATTACAGTTAAAACTCAGCTTCCCATCAGGGTCCCATTCACCATTTTCTTCAGAATTAATTGACATTTGGTTTGGATCATTTTCAATATTGTCCATTCTTTAAACACTTCCACCTCCGCCATTTCTTCTGGTTTCCTATTTACATCTTCATCAGAACCATGATCCACAGTGAGATTAATGGTTGCCATTACCATTTTTCTGGAGAGTGGGTTGCAACAGATTAAGTGCCTCATTTGCAGCTGGTTGCTTGCTTGTAGTGGTGTTCCTGTACCACAGAATAACACGTGAGCAAGCTAGAGACGCCTTATTTATAGGTCAAAGCTACAGGAACTCATCAGTGTAGTGTCAAGTCATGCTGTAGGTGGATACAATACTGTGTTTTCAAACCTGAAATAAGTGATTTTTTTGGCCACTTGGGGGCAGCGGAAACAAGTTGTTGACATATCAGCACCTTTTAGGTTTTATATAGCAAACCTGTTAGTAAAGTGTCTGTGTCAGTGTCTGTCTGGTAAATATGAATCCATTACTGACTCTCTTTTAGCTCTGGTTTGGTCTCCACCAACTCCTGAGGGAAATGTCTGGCTCTGTAGCAGCTAAATGCTCCACTATGTTCACCAGCTAGTCGCTAACTGTGCCTGTCTGCTGTTTGGTGCTGAGCAGGTAATGTACAGTGGGTTTTTAAAGCAATTTTGCTTTAAACCTTTTCTCTATACAGTATATCAAGTAAACCTTGAAATCACAAAAATGTTCTCCTTTCTAGGTAACTGAAACCTGATGTAATCTTAACAACGTGGTGGAAACAAAGTAATATGTTCAGAATCCTGTCAATTTTGGCCATGGTTCAAACCAGCCTCTCAGCTAGTCATGGTTTTGAAATTCTGGCAGGGAAGGATGCGTCTTGCTTTCCCTCTCTGACCTTCACTGACCTGTGAGGAACTTGCTGTGAGGATATTGTGTTTCACCATCTGAGACACACAGATAAATGTCGGCTGTGTAAATCATGTCCTGTGTTGAGGCACGGGGGGTAGATCCACTGCCTCAATGGCAGGAAATGCCCCCTCGGGACTCCTGGGCGATATCACTAGCCTTCAGGTTAAACAAGCAAAATATGTTACAACTTTGTCATCTTTAACGTCTTTGTTCATTCCTGATTGACTCTAAAACAAAAGACAAAAGAGGAAAAACATTACAAGCACAAACTGTATTTATGTTTGTCAAGCTAATTTCACTATTATAGTTATTATCAAAATTAGATTATTAGTGCATTATTGGACAGATAATTAAAATGGTAATGGTATCAACTAATTAGGGTAAAATTCTTGGTTCTTGTGTGACCGACACTGATGGATTTTATTGGCTTTGGAACAGAAGCTCTACCAGAGGTTATGAAAGACCTTCTGAGCTGAACACAGGAAATGATTGCATGAAAATATCTGGCTCGGGTTTTCCTGTATAAATCAAGCTGAAGGTTTTGTAACCCACTTAAGGTAAGTTATATAATAGTGACCCAAAAATGTTTGTTTGGGTGACATGAGTAAACCATTGCAAACTTTCTGTCTTAGATTTGGTTTGTTTTAACCGTGACTGCAATATTTCCCTAACCTCAACCAATTGGTTTTACTTAAAGCTGCTTTACTTGATTATTTAACCACTAGATGCCAGCGCAACAAGCTGTAAACACACCACTGATATATTATCATCTTATGAAGATGGTACGGCAAACTTGTTAGCAAATAGTTGCTTATTTACACCTCCAGCAGACACAGAGCAACATTAGCATTTCTTGTCCACCTGATGAATTTAAGTCCAACATTCATTATCTTTTAGCACTGTTTTTGGTCTCTACCAACTCCTGAGCTGGTTGCTAACTTTATCTGTCTGCTGGACAGGTAGTCAGTTTCTTTTTTTAACTGAAAACAGCTGCCTGCTGCACAAAACAAAACAATGACACTTTTAGTTTAAATAGACAAAAGACTCCATAGAGGTTAAGGGACAGGACAGTTGACAGACACATGCAGTGCAGGCTAATATTTATTATTTATTTATATAGGCAAAACAATTAGCATAATTAATTAGCAGTGTGTCCTGCCAGCAAACCAGGTGGTGAAGCAAAAGGACTGTTTGTTCTTGGACCTCCAGTACCTTTTCTGCCTTTAAAACTTGAGTGCATCATTGGAAAGTTAAAACAGAGATTCTTGTTAATTAATGTCTGCCAGTTAATTCAATTCAATTCAGTTTTATTTATATAGCGCCATATCATAACAAAGTTATCTCAGGGCACTTTTTCTAGTAGAGCAAGTCTAGACCGACTCTTTATATTTACAGAGACCCAACCTTTCCCACCATGAGCAAGCACTATGCGACAGTGGCAAGGAAAAACTCCCTTTTAACAGGTAGAAACCTCGAGCAGAACCAGGCTCTAGGTGGGCGGTCATCTGCCTCGACCGGTTGGGTTGAAGGGGGAGAGAGAGAGCAGGAAGAAAGAGAACATACAGCAGCACAATACAGTTTCACACAGAGATGTAACGCAATGGCCGCGGCAATGGCATGGCTGTCAACACCAACAGAAACAATACTAAGAGCAATATTACAGCAGCAATACTAATAATAATAGCAACAGCAGCTGCAGCAGCGGGTGCAGAGGAGGAGCACGGGGGCAGCAGGCGTCCGCAACCATAGATCCAGACCCTACAGCTCCGGAGGCAGAAACACCTGCAGAAAGCAACAGAAGGAGAGAAAAAGGGGAGAGAAAGCACACAACTACGGGAAGAAGTTGAATTAGTAACAAGCATTGATGGGATATGAGGGCGTACAGATGGAGAGGAAGAGGAAGAGGAGGAGAGAGGAGCTCAGTGCATCATGGGAAGTCTCCCGGCAGTCTAGGCCTATAGCAGCATAACTAAGGGGTGGCTCAGGGCTCACCTGAGTCAGCCCTACTATAAGCTTTATCAAAGAGGAAAGTCTTAAGCCTACTCTTAAATGTGAGGAGGTTGTCCGCCTCCCGTACACAAACTGGGATCTGGTTCCACAGGAGAGGAGCTTGATAGCTGAAGGCTCTGGCTCCCATTCTACTTTTAGAGACTCTAGGAACCACAAGGAACCCTGCATTCTGGGAGCGCAGTGCTCTAGTGGGGTAATAGGGTACTATGAGCTCTTTAAGATATGATGGTGCCTGACCATTTAGGGCTTTGAAGGTGAGGAGAAGGATTTTAAATTCTATTCTGGATTTTACAGGGAGCCAGTGTAGAGAAGCTAATATTGGAGAGATATGATCTCTTTTCCTGGTTCTTGTCAGTAAACGTGCCGCAGCATTCTGGATCAGCTGGAGAGTCTTAAGGGACTTATTGGGGCAGCCTGATAATAGAGAGTTGCAATAGTCCAGCCTAGACGTAACAAATGCATGGACTAGTTTTTCTGCATCTGTTTGAGACAGGATGTGCCTGATTTTTGCAATGTTACGTAAATGAAAAAGGCAGTTCTTGAGGTTTGTTTTATGTGGGAGTTAAAGGACATATCCTGATCAAAGATAACTCCAAGATTCCTTACGGTGTCGCTGGAGGCCAGGGCAATGCCATCTAGAGAAACTATATCTTTAGATAATGTGTTTCGAAGGTGTTCGGGGCCAAGTACAATAACTTCGGTTTTGTCTGAGTTTAACATCAGAAAATTGCAGGTCATCCAGGTTTTTATGTCCTTCAGGCATGCTTGAAGTTTAGCTAATTGATTAGTTTCATCTGGCTTGATCGATAAATATAATTGGGTATCATCTGCATAACAATGAAAATTTATGGAGTGCTTCCTAATAATATTGCCCAAAGGAAGCATATACAAGGTGAACAGAATTGGTCCAAGCACAGAACCTTGTGGAACTCCGTGACTAACTTTGGCGTGCATAGAGGATTCATCATTAACATGTACAAACTGATATCGATCTGATAAATAGGATTTAAACCAGCTTAGTGCGGTGCCTTTAATGCCAATTAAATGTTCTAGTCTCTGTAATAGAATGTGATGGTCAATGGTATCAAACTAAGATCTAATAAGACAAGTACAGAGACAAGTCCTTTGTCAGATGCAATTAGAAGGTCATTTGTAACTTTCACCAGTGCTGTCTCTGTGCTATGATGCACTCTAAATCCTGACTGAAAATCCTCAAACAGCTTATTGTTGTGTAGAAAGTCACACAACTGATTGGCAACTGCTTTCTCAAGGATCTTAGAGAGAAAAGGAGGGTTAGATATAGGTCTATAATTTGACAGAACCCCTGGATCAAGAGTGGGCTTTTTAAGAAGAGGTTTAATTACAGCTACTTTAAAGGACTGTGGCACATAGCCTTTTAATAAGGACAGATTGATCATATCTAGTAAAGAAATGCTAACTAAGGGTAAAACTTCTTTAAGCAGCCTAGTTGGGACGGGGTCTAAGAGACACGTTGATGGCTTAGATGAGGAAATCATGGAAGTTAGCTGATAAAGGTTGATGGGAGAAAAGCAGTCTAAATGTACATCAGGTTTTACAGTTGTTTCTAAGGTTCCTGTGTTTGAAGATAAGTCAGTACCAACTGAGGGCAGGAGGTGCTGAATTTTGTCTCTAATATTTAGAATTTTATCATTAAAGAAGCTCATGAAGTCGTTACTACTGAGGTCTGTAGGAATACATGGCTCAACAGAGCTGTGACTCTCTGTCAGCCTGGCTACAGTGCTGAACAGAAACCTGGGGTTGTTCTTATTTTCCTCTATTAATGATGAGTAGTAGGCTGCTCTAGCATTACGGAGGGCCTTCCTATAAATTTTAAGACTATCTTGCCAGGCTAAACGTGATTCTTCCAGATTGGTGGAATGCCATTTCCTTTCAAGTTTTCGCGATGTTTGTTTTAGTTTGCGGGTTATACCATGGAGCTAACCTCCTCTGTTTTATTATCTTCTTTTTTAGAGGGGCGATAGAGTCGAGTATTATTCGTAGTGAGCCTGCAGCACTATCAACAAGATGATCAATTTGGGAGGGACTAAAGTTAGCATAGGAGTCATCTGTTACATTGAGACATGGAACTGAATTAAATGCCGATGGAATCACTTCCTTAAATTTAGCTACAGCACCATCAGATAGACATCTAGTGTAGGAAGACATCTAGTGTAGGAAGACATCTAGTGTAGGAAGACATCTAGTGTAGGAAGACATCTAGTGTAGTTAAGCAAGCTGTTTCTCCGTGGAGTCTAGCAGAGCAACATGCTGTATTTTCACTCTTAGTATTTTGAGGTGGTTGCCACTGAGGTTCATTTATGTGTAAATCAATCAGAATATAGTTCATTGGTGTTTATTTATGCTGTCATTCTGTGCTCATATGCGTTATGTGTGGTTAAGAAGTAGATATTTATACATATGTAAATGAAGTATGGACACAAGCATTTATTTGATGGTAATTGTGTTTAGATACTATTCTACATGTAGATTATTATTTGTTCAGTAGGAGATTTGAATGCATGAAATATACATGCCAATTCATATATATATATATATATTCTTTTCTTTTTTATTTTATTTTATTGATGTATAGTTAAAAGAGTGTTAGTATTTTAGTTCATCATGGTATCAGACAGACAGAGTTGGGTGATAATTCTCTGTAGGTTTGTCACTACGAGTGACATTACATGTAGCTATTTGATCTATTTGTCAAAAAATGTGACTAGTGCTTTAACATTGTATTTTGCTGTTTAGGTTGGAGCACTCGTGAAAAAAATGTGAAAAAATAGGCCCTTTAATATTTGATGGAAAATAGATGGAGTATAGGAGAATGATGGTGGATGTAAATGGCTGTCACTGTAATTTGTTTTAAATCTCAGCTCAGAGCATTCTCCACTGTTCTCTGTTGCATGCAATCTCTCTTCATTCCACAGTTAATTGCTGGAATCTACTGACCTGAACGGGCCTCATCTCACATAAAGACAGATTATTCTCAGCCTGTGTGTTTTCGAGAGAAGCAGTGAACAAGCCAAATGGAGGAATGTGTTCTCCCAAACAGGGCCGTCACTAGGATTGAGAGATAGGGGGGGCTTAGCCCCAGGAGTGTGTATTAGAATGCACGCGCTATGCTATTTCATCGCACCTACAAAGGCTTCGTCAATTAATTCATTATTTGAAGAACATTTATCGCAACCTGTTATATGGATCACTTTCTTTTCCTTCAGGATATCTTCTTTTTATTAAAAATAAGCCTAAATCAATCGTCTTATGTTTATGAAGAAAGATGTTTGCAAATATATCCATTAAAAATTAAATATGTTATATTTCCAAATAAAGCTATTTATTTCAGTCTAATGCACTGAACAGGAGGAAATGTTGTGGTCCTTTTATTTAATTAGTTTAATTACAACTAGCTTAGTTCAAAATCCTCGTGAAATCTGACAATAAAGAACAAATGAATATTTCTCAAACATTTATTCTGCCAAATGAGTATACAAGATACGTTAACCTTTTTGGGGACACTTACTTTTCAGAGCACATATCAAACAAACAAATGGGCTTAAACTGATAGTGAAGTTTAACATTTCTGTGCTATTTCAAAACCAGCCTTCATTATTTAATTGCTTGCTAAGGGATGAGTTAAAACACAAATTAAAAAAAAACTAAGGAAGGTGCCATGCATTCGTCGTCATAAATGTACAATAACATCATAGGAAAGAAGCATATGTTATGGAACAGAGGAGGTGTCTTCAAGATTGCCAGAATTAAATATGAAATAAGGGCATAAAGGGCATGAATATAAGACAACTTAGGGGAAAAAAACACCTAGGTCGAGTTTGAGATGCATTACACGTGGGCCATCACTTGCTGTTTGTTTTGTGTTTTTATCCAAGCTTGATTAAATGCATATAAATATGGGGATTACTTTCTTTTCGACTTTTCACTCTTGGCCAAGTTCAGCGGTCACAACATTTTGAAACTTTTCCTACGGTTCCGATTCAGCTTATATGTGACATTTGCAACATTTTATCATTTTTATCTCGAGGAAAGCGTTGCACTATGTTGCGGCCAAACGCCTCATTCATAACGGTGCATTGGACTCACTCCTGTTTTCTCTGTAGACCTTTACTGACCTCGATCACGCAGACCTCCTCAGCATCAGCTCCCTGCTCCTGCTCCTCACTCACTCTCTTAAAAAATCTTCTTATGTCCATCTAGCCAATGAATTGAAAGACAGTTTAAATTTTCTCATGCCAAAACTAATGCTACTATGCCATTTAGTTTTCGCTCACAATAATTAACATTAGGCTACAGATGTTGTGTTGAAATAGCCTACTAGAGAAATGGGACAGAATATGGACAGCTGTTAGCCTAATATAGCCTAAATTTGGTTGTTCACAATGGTTGCATTTTCCATAACGTTCCATTTAGCTGCCAAAATCAATGTTAATCAAGTACAATATCGCCTTTTCTCCCCCATAGGTAAACGTAGGTAACGTTAAGCAATTAACAATGACATCAACTTACAATCTCGTGTAGGCTATTATTCACTGCGAACAACTCTGCCGGCCTCAGGGGGGTATTCCAAGTAGGTGGTTAAGTGGCAAACCTGGGTAAGTTAAGACGGAGGTAGCGGTAAACCTGGTAATAGGAGAGCCTGGAGTCCTCATTCTCCTAACTACACAAAGCAAGCAGGCTACTCTATTAGGAGGTTTACCACTCCCACTAGCTTAATTTACCCAGGTTTATGATTTAACCACCTACTTGGAATACCCCCCAGGAACGTTAAAGCGAGCAAAAACATTTGATCCAGCTTGGAACCATATGCCCGCCTACCTAGCTAGTAGCCAATGAGGGCTGGGAATCATAACGATAATTTTATTCAATAAACAAACTTTTATGCTTATTATAGTTTGACTCGTTTTCTTGCTGGTTTGTGTTAAGTACATGTCTGCACTAATTTTAAATATTGAAAAAAAAAAAAATTCTACCCAAAATTATAGGGGGGCTTAGGAATATTTTAGGGTGGCTAAAGCCCCCCTAAAATGGACCTAACGACGTCCATGCTCCCAAAGACTCCAAACCTCCGAAACTCAGTCCCATCGTCGCCTCCATCCAACAGGAAATCACAGCGAGACGTTGCAGTTTTCATTTGCAGCTTGGAAAACAGTGGAGAGGCACGTGCAGACACAATGTAGATTTATTGGCATATGTCACTCCATTCACTCCATTTCCTGCTATTGTGTTTCGGGTTTCCTCTCCTCCTCACTGAAATTCAAGGATGCAGTTTTAATTTGGTCTCATTATAGGCAGTTATTAGTAGAAACACCATGCACCACAAAGAGTGATGGCCCTATTTTCGTAACATTACTGCCACACATTTTTTTTTGTAGTGAGTGTATGTAACTTTTGAAAGAAGAAATAACACAATCTTCCTCCTACAAATAAAAAGTTGAATTCATATGTAATAAAACACTTAGCTAATGCCAGCGAACTTTAGTCAGTAATGTCAGTTACACAGCACCCTACTACTGCTTTGTGACCCTTTACTTGTGCTACTGTTACACTATATTTTAGCATGTCACAGATAAACATTTCAGTGGTTTTATCACAGACAACAAGAGGTTAACACACCGTACTTCACCAGGAGTACAATGATTGTTTCTTGCTCAGATCGAGTGTCTTTAAAGCTGCATATTTTCATGTGATCAATGTATCAAATAACTTTGTGTGATGTGAACAGGGTCACCCATGGTGATTAAATAACAGAGAATTATCAACTGACCCTGCAGTTCCCTTCAGCTCTATGAAACATTTTATGGCCTTTTAGCTCATTGTTTTTGTTTTCTGTTTCCAGCAGCAGTTGTTTAGCGATAAAACTCTGATAAACTCACTATGCACTACCTGCCCAGCTCCAAACCACAGATGGGGAAAGTGAGTGACTAGCTGGTGAACATAGTGGAGCATTTAGCAGTTGAAGAGTCAGATATTTCCCTCAGGAGTTGGTGAAAAGAAAAACAGCTTTTCATTTAATTTATTTGTCATTTTGTCAGAAACACAACTCCAAATGAATGCTAATGTTGCTCCATCTTTCCTTGATAAATATCCAACTTTTCACAACATGTTCACAATAAACAACTTTGTTAGGAGATAAAATGTCAGTGGTGTGTTGTTTTCAGCATTTTCTGCTGCCAAAACAAACAAACAAAAATCATGTAATGCAGCTTTAAAGCAAATGATTCAAGAGAACCTTGGGAAATTAAGGGAAATGTGCCATTATCATGTATCATTATCAATGCTGTAGGTAATGCTTTTGCTTAAGATTTGGATAAGAACAAAACCACAACATAACTTTTGTTTTGTACAAATAATTATGAATTTTCCAAGAAAGTTATGTACCACTGAACCACTTGGATGCCACTTTTAAATTCGGTTTCTTTGCAGAAAAGTAATACTACTAAATTGTCTTTGCAGAATAACTTTCTTGTACTGATTCTCCAAAATGCTGATCTTGACAGACTGATTGCAAGGAAAATCCATCTCATTGTGTTTGCAGCGCCACAAACTCAGCCTCCCCTGTGCCTCTTTACAAAGCCCAGCAACACGAGTGTTTCCCCTCAGCTTTCCTCCTCGCTCTTCCCAGTCCTACCTGGAATGCCGCTGCCCGGTGACAGATGGATGCATGGAGGGATGGACAGGAACACCCCTAGTCTGTTCTCTCTACTTCTGTGGGACTGCCCCCTTGAGGAGGCAATATTGGCACGCTGACAGAAATATTCTGAACTTCCTGTGACCCCAGAAACAAGAACAAACACCCTGGACCCTTGTAATGTGGGTGTAAGTACCAGTCTCACACACATACACATACTTGTCTGGTTGTTTTCCATTTCCATGTTGTACATGCACTGGTGCACACACGCATTTATTTTCTGGCTCTTTAAGCACCTTTTGTTCTACACATGGAAACACAAAAGTCAACATGGACCTATGATAACATTGGACTGGTTGATTGTTTTCATGCCGCCGGCTGAAGTAACATCAGAATGAAAGAATGAGAGTGGAAGTCTGCAAATCAGGAGGATTATAGAGCCACAGATTTAAAGATTTAAACTTTTTCCAACAACCCATTTCCTATTTTGTATTATATTTGTATTTTTGAGTCCACGAGGTCAACATGAGCAGTCAGACAGCTAAATGGGTTTTCATCAAATCCGCTGTTTAACAAAAGTATTTAAACCATTTATTTGGAAGGGAAAGCTAAAATGGACACACCCGAAATGTCCTTTATAATCATTCATTGCATTGTAAAACTGCCTGTGTGTCTAGCCATGTCTCTTCAGATTTCAACAGTAAGTGTGTTTCCATATACCTATTTTTATGTACATTTTCAATTTGCTCATAAGCTGTTTATTTCAGTGGACCAGCTCCTAATATTCACATAACAGTAGTGGATGAAAACACGCTATTAGCATTTTCTTTTGCCAACTTTCTGGAAATTTGGTTAGAATGTGCTGCATTTGGATGGAAACCTGACTAATGCTAAGATATTTTCACACAGCACCTGATTAAAATGATGATCAAAACTACAAAAATAAGATCCATGTTGTAGAAAAACAACTTTTCTTTAAGTTGCAAGGTACTGAACTTTCAAATTTAAACAAACTTTACTTTAGCGGAAGTTAAACTAGCTGTTTTCCACCCCCTCCCCCTTTTAAAATATACAGACTCTTCTATACAGTACAGCTGTTTGTGTAACCCTTGACCTTTCAGTGTACAGTCCCATGCCTGTCACGTGAGTGGACTGAACAGGGACTATTAATGTGTATGTCTACATGCGCAGTAATTAGACTATCATATAGTGTCACGCATGATATGTGTCAGTCAAGGTGTCTAGATGGGCCATTGGTTGTCCTAGTAAAACGTCTCAAGTATGAAATAACGTTGTCCGTATTAATTCATCAAGCAGTGGCATGACAATGTCTAGATATATGCATATAGCATATGTGCAGGGGACAGGGGTCAATCTGCAGAAAGGAACTTTATTGAGAATTATTGGAAACAGTGTGTTTGACTTCACATGTGTCAGCTGTTAGTGGTCTGGAGGTGCGTGTGTTTGTCTGCATGCGAGTGTGGTGGAGATGGTGGGTTTGAAGGTCTTGAGCTAATCTACCAAGGAATTCATGTATTTTCCATGACTGCAAAGCCTCTAGAGTTCATGTTCATGCAATAGCAGCCGTGTCCTTGTGCAGGGCAACTATTCCCGCACATCCTGGAAATGACCCATCTGCTTGGATTAGGTTGACAAAATAGCTGGAGAACAATAACCTGTGGGGAAGTCAGTCCTTTGGAAGGTTTTTCATAATTCATGTTGGGAGTATGCGCTCTTGGAGGGGTTGACATGGGAAGGGGCTGCAATTCCCATCAGTTTTCACTTACACACAATGTATTTGTGGGTCTCACTTGGTTTTCCCACACAGCAAGGCCTCCCCATAAACCCCATGTGTAAAACAACCTTCTCCCTAATGCTCTGACCTATATATGTTTACAGAGAACACTGGGAAGGCTGCACGTCTTTCTCACTCTGGTTTTGTAAAATATTTTGTTCATAGCATGAATTTCAAACAAATATGAGCAGCAAGGAAGTAACCTGGAGCGTAGAAACAGTCCCGGTTTGGAAACTGTTTCCTTCCAGCTGGACAGATGTGAGGCCAAGAGTATTAATCTATTACTGGCAGTGTTAAACAAAGGGTGCAGATCTCATTGTAACTTAATCATCATTGTAACTCAATAATATCACCAACGTATATCAAATTATTTATTCTCTGAAAGTATGCATTGAGGCATTTTAAACCTTTTATTCTGTTGATGGATAGAACAAGTCACAAAACATTCAGAGACTTTATCTTTGTTTGAACAAAATTACTTTTAAGGCATCTGTCACAGGACTAGCCTACGGTCCTAGCAGTCACCAGACTCACTGAACACACAACTCACATGCTTCAGAGATGCTAGAGAGATGGAATCTGGGAAATGTAGTCCAGTAGCAAGCAAAGGTATCAGAATAAAGTACACTGTTAACTTCACTTCCCGAATTCCCACTTAGTTTAGTATATGCAATGGTTCAGACCGCTGAGCAGGATACATAGGAGACATAAACAAAACCTTCAAAAAGGGTTTATGTGTGAATTATTTCAAAAGTGGAGTGGGATTCTATTAAATATACATGCATAATTTATTTAGAAATAATTTATTGGGGGAACAACTTCATGTTTTTCAGAAGTTGGAGGGGACTCAATCTATCTATCTAAGTGTTAAATGCAGTTGGAAATGCAGTCATTAGCTTGCAACATATGAGAGTTAATCAACAAAAGGCTAGGGATTTTTCAACAGTCATTTCATCAAGGATGCAAAATGGTGTTGAGACATACAGCTTGAACTTCTCTCAGGTTTGAAGGACCATACTGACACTGAACTCTTCATATCCAAGTTCGTCTTAGTGGAAGTTAGAAACGAGAAAGCAAACTGGAAAAGCACTTCCTGAAGAAAGTGCATGTGATTGCTGTAAGTATTGATTGGCATGATTCATCTGATAGTGTTTTAAAATGATTAACATTAATATCATATGAAAACTCATTGTTTTTAATGTAAAGTATTGGCTGTATTGGCTCTTAAACTTAACATGAGTTCAGGATTTAATGCATTATATAACTCATAACAACGTATAAACTGTACATGCCATCATAATGAGCTTATGCTTAGCTGATCAGGTGTAAGACTGACCAGGCATGTGAGTCTAGTTTGTACTGTACACAATGACTGAGGTGTAAAAATACAGTGAATTGGGCTCCATAGAACTTAATGCATTTTTTAACTGTAGATACCATCATATTGACTTCATGCAGAGTGTGCAACAGTGAGCATTTTGAAATTTCAATGGAGTTTGTACTGCATACAGGTGCATGTATTTCATAACCCAAAATAACTCATAAACTGTATGTGCCATCGTATTGAATTCATACACAGTTGATCAGCGTGTACTGAGCATTTTGATATATATCTGTCAGGTTGTACTGTTCACAATAGCTGAGTAATAAATACAACAGATGTCTACATATGTATATGTATGTATCATCTTGGTAGCATAAAAGCTGTAGGAGGAGATATGCACCAATATATATTAATATATTTTAGGGATACTGATTAAAACACATTGATATACAAATGGTGTATGCAACAGCAAAGAAAAAAAGGCATGGAATAATAATGATAATAAGCATGTAAAACGGCATGACTAAAGACATTGTATTCTTTTCTTATTCTGGCACAGTTTGTGTTGAAGGCTAATAAAATGGGTTTATTCTTACATAAACATTCTGCCAAAATCAAAGGCGGTGGCAACGACATTCAGTGGGCATAATGAAATGGAAATCTTGTGCAACAGCTTTGGCTTTTGTTGCTGCAGAGTGAAGTAAAGCAGAATCAAAGTTGTCCTGAAACACCCCTAATGGACTGATATCACCAGAGGAGAATGGTGAGGTCATGTCGGGAGTGGCATGATGCGAAACTGGGTGAACAGAGGCTAAAAGGACCATTGTGTGACCAAAAAGACAGATTTGATAATTAAATGATATTGTGCAGGAGAAGTTGAGGTTCAAGAGGATGAAAATGGTGTTAGCGTTTTGGACCTACTGAGAATATAAGCAGATAGAGTTTTCAGTGCTTTCAGTTTGGGTACTCCAGTGCCCCTGAAGGAACAGAGAAGAGTGGAGAATTCATGTAAAAATATGTTAAATGCTGTGTGAAGTCTTCCTTTTAGATATCCTCTCTTTTTTTCCAGCATAAATATCTTTTACAGATTCAACTTAATGATAAACAATGGCCAATCCTTATGTTATAGGCTACTAAATAATTGTGCCACTGTTCAGTTTAATTCTGGTTAAACAGCAGTGAACTGCAGCCCATATTTTTCCACTCAACACAACACATCTGGACAGAGGCCACAGCTCTCAGTATCACCCTGAGGCAGCAGTCTTGTTGCTAATACTCATTAATGAACTGCTATGACGTCTGGTTTAACTTCCCAAAAAGAGTCTTTTGTATTTCTGTTCTACATTCTGCTGATTCAAATTCATTTTAGTGCTCTTAGCACTTTTAGAAGCCAGATAAGGTTTTAAAGAGCACCGTATTTCTGCAGCTCTTTTACAGTCACTGAAAGAAACTAGTGTATGAAACTTCACATTGACACTTTAGGATTTATTTGATGTTCTAATCTAGTAGTTATAATAAGCTGTAAACACAGTATTGGCATATTTTCACCTCTTAAGTTGTGATAGCTAACATGCTAGCAGTTGCTTATTTACACATAGAAAGCAACATCATCATTCATTTGGAGTGGTGTATTTGGCCACCTGATGAATGTAATATATTCACTCTCTTTTACCTCTGTTTTTTGTCACTACCAACTCCTGGGAAAACTATCTGGCTCTTTAGCTCCTACATGTCCCACTGTGTTTACTAGCTAGTTGCTAGCTGTGTCTGTCTGCTGATGCTGAGCAAGTAGTGTACAGTGGGTTTTTCAAGCTTTTTCGTAGAAAACAGCTGCCTACTGTGGCAGAAAACAACTCTATGAGAGCGGTGAGAGTGAACCAAAACAGTAAAGTTGTGGGCTGTAAAAACCAAAACAATGAGCTGAAAGACGCTAAAACGCTCCGTAGAGCTGAGGGGAACTGCAGAGTTGGGTGATGATTCTTTGGGTTCTCGACACCTTGTGACACCTTGCACTTCACATATAGTAATTTGGTCACTTGTTATTATAAAAATATATTGATTATAGCAGCTTTAAAATGAGTGCAAGGGTAGATTAGACTTAAACATAAAGAATTACTACATTTATAGTAAAATAAACTGCAAACAATACAGTGTATACAAATACTTTATGTACAAGATGCACTTAATGCGTACACATTGTAGTAGATCTAATTTCTTTGTAGAACAATTGGCACCTAATTTGTGGTTTCCCCAGCTTTCAGTTGTCTAATGTTAACAATATGTGTAACAAGCTTAAAAGCACACCTTCAGTTCCTTTATTGCTTGCCAACAGTTGAGCCTCTACATAAGCTAAACCCTCTCTAAATTCTCAACCTATTTTTTGAATGTGTGCTCCTTGTCTTGGCCCGCTCTCCTGTCTGGTAAACACGCTGGTTCCTGGTTGTGTTTCCCTCTATTTATGTTCTCATGTCTATCTGAGGGCTACAGGAGGCCGACACGCTGTGGGCCTCCAAGAGTTGGTTGGTTCAGACAGAGCTCAGTAGCTGTCTGGAAATGTTATTGGTATATACAGTAAGTTTGAACGGAGGAAGTGCCAAAGGAGAAAGTTTATCTTACAAATTAAAGACTTGGGCTGATTCAATTATTTGTATATTATCTTTACTACAGGAAGTGTAGAAGGAAGGAGTGGATATCTCGTCAAAATATTTTCAATAGCCAGTGCAGAAAATGCCTGAAAATGTGGCAACAACAGTAGATGCCCCCTACACAGGACCAGTGGATAGTTAAAGAAATCTTCTTAAAACTGACACATATCTTAGAGTAGAAATGGCATAAATTGACATTATTAAGAGTCAGAAACAGAAACACAGATGATGGAAAAGACAATTAAATGTGGAAACAGGACTGTCAGAATGATGAACGAATTATTAAAAAACGTGTTTCCTGTTTTCTGTATGTTTAGTGTGTTGAACTCAATAGATATTCAAGTTAAAAAAAAAGATAAAGCGTTGATTTATTGATTTCCAATCCAAGTCAGAGTTGGCATTCATTCAGTCTGTGTTGTAGTATTAACACAACAACAAATGGACCGGACTCCAGATGGTAAATTAGTAAGGTAGTTCAGTTCAAATACAAACATATTTGAAGTGCTGTCTGGATGAGAAACATCATATTCTAAACAAGCAGAGGGACATAACGCATTTTGTCAAAAATGTAAATGATTCTTTGTTTAAATAAAGGAAGCAGCTGGATGCACTTGTTTTTGTTGATGTAAGATGTTTGGATGTCAAGTCCAACCTTTTTCCAAGTCATCAATCTGACATACAAGTGCTGAGACATTTTCATGTTCGAGGTCATTTACTCAGAGCATTTTAAAATTGCAGACGCAGATGAAAGTAAAAACATAGCTGTTGGTTTTAGTTCCTGAAAAATACGAGACTTGATGTCTTGAACTTAAAATAGCAAAATAGCTCTAGGCAAAACAGAGTGGATGAAAAACATATGCAAAAACACCTTGTGAAGATACTAATCCCAGTTTGTGTTGACTTTTGTTCTTGTGTTGTTCATTAACATTGTTTAACTTATATCTAATACAACCACAAAATGTGATTTTTTTAAACCACAAAATCCTGGGAGTGCTTGTTTTGTAGGGGATAGTAAATTACTTACTTAGCCTACCTAAATTGTCCATTTCACTCATCTTTGAGCTTATTGTTTTGTCACTGTTTGTTGGCAAAAATGGCATAAAATGTTGTCAGTTTTTGTTTCGGGAGTTCCATTTTTATTTCGTTATTGTCTCGTGTTTATTAAAAAAAATCTTTTCTAGGGTGCCCCCAGAGACCAGGGGGCCCTAAGCAACTGATTTTATCGTGTAATGGGCCGGGAAGACACATTTCAGCTTGGCCCAAGTCATTGTGTGGTCATTTCAGGCCGATTCTCCCACACGATGCAGATTCTTCTGAGAACAAGAAAAGGGTCAGCACCAACATTCCCGTTTTTCCAGGGTTTTCTACCGTATTTCAAGGCCATCTCCCGTAGCCCTCCCGTTTTGTTGTTTCTCCCGGGGAACTCCCGTAATTTGCATGGTGCTCAAACTTTATTATGAATAATCATCATACACGGGTCCATAAGTAAATAATTAAACAAATGCACTACAATTGAATAAACTTTGACCTACTTTCTGCATCATATATTGTTGTGGCACTGATGTGTCCAACTCATCTATACATCCCGATAATCAAGATCATTTCAAAATCTTTCAGCAACTCACAAAAGTGGTCACTTCCTGTCATTAAATAAGGGGCAGATAACACATCAGCAAGACCAACGTTGGGAGAAATATTTGTTGACATACTGTTGGACAGAACAGTGCTTTTGGATAGTTGCAGAGCTCTGAGAAATTATTGAACAGGACCAAACCATTAGCTTGAGTGTGTTTGAAATCGCATACTAACGTACTGCATACTACATACTCAGTCAGTATGTACTGCATACTGCATACTAAATTATCGATTAAGTATGCCATTACCAGCAGGCTGTTCACACTGAAGTACTCAAGCAATACATCTTTGCCACATCACATGACTGTATCGATCACATTACCAGTCCCAGCTATTGTTTATCACAAATGTAAATCAACATAACCTCTTCTACTAAATGTAATATTTTCCAGTGTGATTTTAAGGCAAATTAAGATAATTCAATATTTTCAGGTTAAATATTTTTTCTACAGTACATTATATATGTGAGCTCCCGCATTTTTCCTCTTAACTGTACCTTAACGTCCTGGGTCCTGAGTAGCTTCTGTTCCACGTTCACTCTCCATCTTTTGTAATTATTTTACCGCCATTAAGCTCACGTAACATACTCAGAAATTCTTGCTATTCTATTATATATATATCTATATATATATCAAGTTATTTCTTGTGTACACAAAATCCACATACTATTACAGATCTGCTGGTCAGATATGTGACATGTCTACTTACTGGCTGTATGAGATTGCACACATTGGCTGATCAAATTTTACTTTCTATATGTGCCTGTGCAGCTCTTTCACAAAACACCAATAGGCCTAAGCAAAATTATGTAGAAATGCTTTAGAAATGATAGTCCATCAAAAGGGGATTAAATCTATCTGCCAGACAGATAACAAACAAAGCAAGGCAGCACATATATGCACACTACAGTTTTTTAAGGTTATCCTATTCTATAAGAATTAGGAGCCAAGATGTGGATCCACAATTAGTTCCTTGAACAACTAAACTAAAACTAATCTAAAAACCTATGAAATGGGCATAAGGGATGAATGGCAAAGCTGGATGAATATTATTGCAAAAGGCCATAGCATAATATGTATATTAACAGAATCACCATAAAGTCAGATTTGGCTTCTTACTCTGCAATTCATGTCCAACCATTAGGATCAATGTGTATGTAGATGTGGGTGTCATCAACATGTTGGCAAATTGATATAATGGCTGTGCAGTCTTCAGCAGTCGAGTTTGAAACATTAGGTCTGATTGTGATATACTCTTCTGAAAAACAGCCATTTCACTAATAGACCTCTGTGATGGTGTCAGACATGGTTGCTAGGAGATTTCTGATGCAACTGCAAATCCTCTATGACGCAAGGGTTACCCTTGTTAGATGACTGTACTACAACACTAGTGTATGACTCAGTTGGTTAAGCAGGGCTGCTGTCTGCAGTCCCCACTGAGTTAGAGGAGTCAGTCGACCGCAGACAAAGAGTCAAATGGTTGGTTGCTCTGTTCCGCCTGGCTGATGCTGGTCAGTGAACGCACTGAGGTCAAAAAGGGATTTAATTACGCACCAGTTGAGCATTTATATCAAAAAGCAAGAAATAACTGAATATTATCAGAGAAAACTCAATTGTGACTCACAATTGACTCACAATTGATCATGGGGACCTTGGTTGCATGTCACTCCCCTCATTTCCTATCAGTCTAATACTGCCCCAAAAACACTTAACATGAGAATGATAAGATAACATACAGTAACAAAACATAACATAACCCAATGATCCCCAACCAGGGGTACCTGTACACCAGAACAGAACAGAGAACAGAGAAGCCAAAACACAATGCCACTGAACAGCATGCTGCCCCTATTATTTTCTATGCACAACCCCCACACCGGCGGCAACTAGTAGACCGACACGTGACATTTAATGCCACTATCCTATTTCCAGGCCCACCGCGCCTGAAAAAACGCATTTATTTTTCCAGAGAAAAAGCTGTTTTGTAAAAGTTATTTACTAGTTTGTTGCTTGCGTTTCAACTCCTTCACTTGTGCCTGTATCTACAAAGCAAAAAATAAATAAATAAACTCCACTCGCTCCCTACTTGTACATCCCAGCTCCTGTAGCAGCTCTCGCCTCGTGCTGCTGCTGTCTCTCGTGTGTGTAGAACGATGGATGAGGACAGACTAGACTGGTCGACGCGCTGCAGCGCAATGATTCTTATTTGTGCTAGGGGCAGCATATGATGCGGCGGCAGTGTGTTTTGCGCGTAAGCAGTTAGCTAAAAGTAATGGATAAATGGCTGAAATAGATAGCAAAACATAATGAATTAAAACAGTTTAGATAAACAGTTTAGATAGCTAAAAGGAGAAACAGTTGAAATATCCATCCATTATCTATATCCGCTTATCCATTGAGGGAGCAGGAGCCAATCCCAGCTGAAATAGTTAACTTAAATGTAATCGATAAATGGCAACAAGCTAATAGTGGATACACTGGAATAGCTAAAAAAAAAAAAAATGGATAAATGGCTGAAAAAAGTAATGGATTTGGTTGAAACGTCCAACTTCTGCCACTCAAAGTGGTAGTAATACGAATGCAAACTTGGCCAAACCGACCTAAACATTAACAGTTTAATTGTATGAAAAATGATTGTAACAATCCAAGTTTTGAATTTTATATCAATTCAAATGAATGAATTGTAAAATGACGGGTGGTGTTGATGAAGGGGTACTTGAGCTCATCTGGCAGGGCTGTGGGGGTACATCAGACAAAAGACAAAAGGTTGGGAATCACATTTTGTTTTTAGGTTCACACAAAGTTTGTTTGAATGCTTTAACACAAAATGTATGTTGAATAGGCCTGAATTTGAATTGATTCTGTAACAACAGGAGACGTCCATGTTGCCCTTGGTGACTCTTATGCTCCAGTGTCCCCAGAAATGTTGCAAAACCTAATTCTGACATCACCTTGAACATTATGGGGACACTTGTGGTTTCCATGACATTTTATGATTAATAACAGAGTGTATTAACGTCATGAGCAGAGAGTCATACAGTGTAGCTCATGGTTATTATGGAAACACTTGTAATGATATCATTGTGGAATCTCCTTCAGTGTTGCTCCAATGTTGACCACAAAATCCAGTGAATTGAGCTGGATCTGCAGCATGACACTCTTATGTCTCAGCAACTCCCTGATATATTCATCAAATATTGCCATGCCTTTATAGTATGTGGGTGATCTGAAGAGTGACCTGTATGAGTATTAGGGCCAGATCTCTAGAATAATGTTGAAATATTTCAGTATGAAAGTTGTAATATTACAAGAAAAAAGTTGGAATACTTGGAGAGTAAAGTTGAAAATTTACAAGAAAAATAAGTCAGAGTATTTCAAGAAAAAATTGTAATATTATGATATTATGAGGTTTTACAGTTATACTCCATCGTTGTAAACAGAGCAGTCTGTCAGCTTTTATGTGCAAAATGAGTGAGTTTTAGGCTTCATCAGTAAGCAGCTTATTATCACAGATTTTAGGATATTAAAATCAAATGAAATAACAGTAACGTGTTTTGAATCAGCAGCTGGGACACAGCGGGGACTTGGTTTCCTCCAGACAGCTGAGCCCAAGAGTGCAGACATGGCATCGGAAAATAATTAAGGCTCAGTGGGCTTTATGACTCTCTGGAAATGATATGGAAGGCAGCCAGAATCTGCCTGTTGTATATTCTGCTGTTGGTACGGTAGAATCCCATTCCGACCGACACAGTGACCCCTAGCCCCATTTAGCCCTGCCTCTGAATGAGACAAAGTTTAGTGAAGCGGCTGTTTGCTGCTCTTTAGGGGAAGTTAACAAAACATACATTTGACAAATCAACCACCAAGTCCTCATCCTTAAAGCCTCATCTCTTGTAAAACTGAAACAAACTGGTCCAATAAAGCATAAATCTCATCTTTGTGTGGTTTATTGTCCACACAAATGTGCATCCTGGACTTTTGGAGACAATCCCAAATGGAAGGAGGTGCCCGCTACAGATGGAGCTATACTGTGATGGTCACCTGCGGAAGAGCCAAGTGACGGGGGACCCAGAGGTAACAGGCCAGGGCTGTATGCCCATTATAGGAAAGTGACACTGCAGTCCAAAATAGTAACTGTTAGCTACAGTAAGTACTGTCTGGAAATGCTAAAACGTGCACATGTAGTCAACCTAATCTAAGCAATATAACAAATGCCGTTTTGTTCTTGAAGCAACCTTTTTCTCATAGCACTATGACATTATTATGGCAATTTTACGACTTTTATTCCACAAAGTATTATGCCTTTTTCTTGTAAAATTACGACTTTCTCTCAGAATAGGATGAATTCTTCTCGTAATATTCTCACAAATCTCAGATTTTTTTTTCCTGACAGTGGTCCTAATACTCTGTTTTAGCCTCTTGACTTGAAGGTTTATGTATGATAGCCTGAGAAAAATAGAATTTTTTCTTTGGAAATGCAGAACATCAACGCAACAGCAGTGCTTCCTTTCCAGGGTTTAACGCATCTCATGTGATAATTTGTCATCATCACGTTTGGGTTTTCAGTTGTGTGGTGCAAAAATGTCCATGTGCGTTGTGTTCAGCTACCGATGTCCTGGACAGTGAGTAGTATTTGAGTTGGCAGCCATGTTGGTCCCCTCTTTACGATAACAGTGGAAAACAAGTAGAAACAAATCAGTCTGTGAGAGGAGAAAGTCCCCTGTGTGAAACATTACTGGCAGGCCTTTTGGCGTCATCAGTGACCTGCTGCTTCTGTCTGGCCCGAATCACCGTGTGTCAGTGAACGCTGGTTTAGTCTGCATGTGGAGAGAGAGTGAGGAGTACGAGTGAGTGTGAGTAAGTGGAGTGTGTGCGTCTGTGTGTGTGAGTGCTTCAGATATGATGTATTAAAAAGAATAACAGTGATTTATTTGTAATTGTGTCAGACAGATGATTTGACGTCAAGAACTAAATCATGACTTTTTGGGCCGCACTTCCTTTTTACTCACAGGAAGAAAAGGCACTCTTTAGTCAGTAAATGATTAATTTCCCACTCCAGATGTAATGAAGACAAAATGATCGCCACAAGGGATTCTGTTGACCTTGGAATCAAAAAAGTTAATCTAAAATATTTGTGGACCCTCTTCCATTTTGGAAAGAAAATCCTGGGAAACCAGTCTACTGGCAGCAAGCATGAGACAGTTCAATTTAGTGTCATCGAGTCAGATCAAGTTTGACTTTATTTCTGTAGCCCCTCATCACAAAAAACTTTAGAAAAACAAGCCAAGCTAGATTTAAGTATTAACAAATCAATCAGACCGCAGCTGAATGTGCAATAGTAGGTGGCAGGACAACGATAAATGTTCAATAATATGAACAATTATGAAAAACACAACAATGTAGATATGACAGAAGCATGATAAGGGAGAAAACCAGACATTTTGGTCGAGGTTGACGAAGTGCAACAGGCAGTAAAAAGAAAACGGCAAACACACAGTAAACTAATTTATTGCTAAGGGATACGTCCAGTTCATTACAACTTGGGTCTTTTCATAGTTTTGGACACACTTCTATTGGTGATGATAACATTATACTTAAGTGCTGAAATCTGGGAACATGGCAACATATCCAAAAAAGTCTGACTCTAACACCAGCAGTCAGATGATCAGACAGGCAGCACACCCAAAATGATGTTAATAATCCCTCATTGCACATGAAATCTGTGTGCACATGACTACAGTAAGTACGGTAGGTCAAAGTTGAACCAGCACCTGCAACACAAGGGTCACACAGTCGACAAAGGCAGCCAACACTAGCAAGCTATTCTGCTAGCTTGTCAACCATTGGCTGTGGGAACTATTATTACTATGCTGTCTTATGTAGATCACCATTGGCTGTGTATTTGACAATGTTATTTTGTGAGTTTTCAAAAAGTTACAGTTCAGTGTAAAATGAGCTGTGTTTCATCATTATCAGACACTTCTCTGACCAGTTCTGGGCAGCCTACATATAACACACACATTCTGTGATAGTAGTCTTGAGTGTGGAGGCTGCCTGCAGTCTTCAAGGGACCACCAACCTATGAAAATGGCAGCCGCAGTTGCGATTGCTACGGTGAACACCGCACTAAAAGTAAAAGCACATTTGTTTTTATTCATTTTTAATAAAATTGAATTGAAGTCAAGAGAGCGAACAAGCCAGAAGATATTTTGACAGGCGACAATTGCGGTCAAATGTTGGAGATAATGCTCCGCCCGGTTGCAACTCGCCATTAAAAAGAAGAAGAAGAAGAAGAAGCGGTCATCATTCCCGGTAAGTGCACAACGAGCATGTTTTGAGACAACACTACTCTGTCAAAATTCACTACGCCTATGCAAGTAAGTACATAGTGTACACAGTGTACTACATGGAAGTGTACTAACGGAAGTATCCGAATTGACACTAGTGTCCCCCTTACTGAGTAGCTTAGTTATGCTTTCAGCTGCCTCTGTCAGCAGTCATCAGTGTCGGTCCCTTGAAAGTGTTTACAACAGACAGGTAATAATTTGACTGTTTATTTTTGTTTTTTCTTCCTAAAAGGTCTGGCTAACTTTGGGGTTTGTTTAAAACTTATATCGTCTGATCACTCATGTTTTCTGCCCTGTCAGACTTCTTTTAGCGATGTTGCTATCTACCCAGATCTCAGCACTTAACTTGGTGAGTTCAGTGTTATTATAACCAATAAGAATAACGGGTAGTGTTCTTTAAGGACAAGTCACACTGCTGAATCAAACACATAAAGCCAAGTGCACAATCATACAGACAGCAGACAGGCCAAGCTGCAGCCTGAAACATAAATCTTTCTAAGCTATTAACAGATGAGCTGTTAGAATTAAAGGAATCTGAATTTTGAAATTTCCAAAGAACCAGCTGCCCAAATTTCAAAAGAAGATGGGAAGTCACACGTTAGTAATGAACAGCTGCCTGCAGGATGTTTATTATTATATTATATGAATAATATCATATACATAATATTATTATATTGTGTAGTTACACACTGATAATAAAGAATGTTATTATGTTTAGGTTACTAATGCAACATTATTATGCAACTAATGCAACATAAGAAGTATAATGTTCTCTCTGAAGAGGACAAAAGTTTAACTAACGACTTCAAGTATTGTCCTCCTAATCAGAGCTGAAACAATTGCCGTCCCTTGTTAATTCCAGTATACCATGACTTTCCATGAGTTACAGTGAAAAGCACTTCCATCTTGCCATTACAAATATGCCATCACTCTCAGTGTTCTTTGTATTTCTTTGGCATGTCAAGCAAACCCTTTTGGAGTGTGACCTCTTGAGTATTCTTAGCTGTTCATGTTCCACCTCGTCAGCCGTTGGCTCTCCTAAGTGGCCTTGAGCCTTTATCTGAATGTGTGTGCCAGCTCTTGTTAAACAAAAAGTGACAATAATTTTTCAGTGCTTGTTAGTCAACATATTCAAGTCCTGGGGAAATTGCCCTTTCCCCGGTGAGGAACCTGATTCTCACAGTCTTACTAACAAGAGGACTTGGATATGTTTTTTTATTAGCTGATGATTTGAGAGGAAAATGTGTCTTTGTCCACACATCCCCTTTGGCAACAATGTTGTTTGTGTCACTAGAGGTCATTTAATAGCTGTGGCAATGACATTATAATAAAATACACCACTAATATGCCAAATCATAAATCCAGTATGACAGTCACTGGCTGCAGTGCCAGCTGTATTCTGTTGTATGGATGTTCTCCTGTGGTAGTGGGGTGATTTAGTTCTTCCTACGTTCAGAGGCCATTGTTACTGAAACCCCATGGACGTCAGCCATTGGTTGTTTTTTTACGGGTTTCTTTTTGGAGACCACAAGCACTCCAAATGCATTTACAATGAGGCAAACCACAAAAAGAGTCCTCATTGCAAAGAAAAAAAAATCTCACACTGAAATTTCTTAGTGGAATAATCAGCAATAAGTGCTGTGATGATTTAAACTCTCCAAAGCACAGGGTTTGGCAGGGTTTGGTTAACTGGCATGACGAGTCTTCTAATAAAACCTTCTGGAACACCACAGCTTTGGAAAGGACTGCTCAGTCTCTGCACTGATTCAGCCAGAGCCCAGTAAGAGGACCAATTTAAAAAAATGATTTTAAAATCTTCTTTAAAACTACATCCCAGTAGCATGAGCAAGCATTAATTTAAAGATAAACGGGATCTCTTTCCCTTCCTTAATAATTTCTTGGATTGGAATAAAACCTTCACATCAGCAGCCTTATAGTTATGCTTAGTTTTACTCTTATATTGACGGTTTATAGGGAGTGGTTATGGTTGGCACATTCTGCCCTCTGTCTGTTACATGCTCAAGCAGCCACATAACTTAATAGCATGCTCATTTAAGGCTGCATACACAATATGAGAATGTGGCATGTACTGTACGTATATGATACTTAACCCATGCTTAATCCGTCTTCTCAGCAAAGTGTCATTACCTACATGATTTGAACAAAAAAAGGTTGCTTTATTCAGTAAAATTGATCTTATTAAGTACATTTTGTGAATTAGTTTTTATGTGTTTTTTAAGTTAAAGCTGCATTAACAGCTAACAATTTAAGTTAAATAGTAAATTAAACAGCTAATCGCTTGAACCTGCAGTAACTGATTTTATTGGCCACTTGAGGTCAGTGGAAACAAGTTTATATACACAATATTGACATATCATTACCTTTGAAATTGACATTTACATTCATGGAGGCTGACAAATAACTTGTTCTTGAGCCGACACACACTAAACTCATGACATGATGAGAACAGCATGAAGGAGGACAGGAACATTTTGCTAACTGGTTTATTCAAGGCAACGGCAGTCAAGTGCAGGATGTCAAAGGTTCATGTAAACAACTTAACCCGAATAAGACTTTGACTGGAGTGTGGCCAGCAGCCGGGTCACTGCGTGCATGTGAACGTAGTCCTGATGGTAATATGGATTAAAAATAACTAGAGTTTTATAACTTTCCAATAATATTTCCAATTGTATTTCATTTTTCCTGCTGTTGTGCTTTTTGATTGTAATGATTAATGGGATTTCTAAGCACTGAACATTCAGTCCTAGCGTGACATTAGCAGCAGCTGCGCTCTGTGCTATTACTCGCACATGATGTCTGGAGAAAAAGAAAGTAACAGAAAGGAAAAAGTAAGACAGAAGGTCCATGGCACTGCTGTTAACACCCTTTTGAAATTCCAGTCAGTCCTCTCCATCCTCTCTTAATTTTTCAATTTTCAGCAGAATATGTTGTTCTCTGTTTCCCTGGGTGACCTGACCACATTCAAAACATGTGGGGAATCAGTCTCAGTATTGATGGTTCTGGGGTGTGGGCCTACATTATGAGGCCTGACCAAACAAATCAAATCAGAGAAGGATTTTTAGCAACAGCACAAGAATAGTGCCAAAAGCCTCACTGACTTATAGCCCACAGTTATGCAACAGGCAGAGTTTAACTCCATCCAGAGGACAGTTTTTACCTTCAGTTGCCTTGGACATTTTAAATGCTCATATAAAATCTGGCCTTGTAAAACAACACCACCACCACATGGTTTACATTGCTGGACTCCGGCATTAAATGTGCTGCATAGGTCAGGCAGGGGGGGGGGGGCTTGAAGGGCTGGAGATTTGCTGAGGATGTTTTCTGTTCACTTTTGAAATACCTCCCACTGAGTAGTGTGTTCAGATGTGTTCAAAGGTTTAATCAGTGCAATGACAAATAACATAAAACTACCAAAGAAATGCTTGTGAAATGTCTGTAATTGAATATGTCAGTTTGGCAAAACAAAACCTAAGTAAACAAATCATGTCTAATCTCCATTGCCACCAGTCTCCACCCCTGGCCGGCTGTCAGTGCATTCACCAGAATTATTCGTGAAGTGATAATTAATCCTCAACCACAGCCTATAATCACTTTGAGCATTCCTTCACTTTGGCTCTGCCTCCATGAACAGAAATGATTTTCAGGAACTCGTCCAGCTCACAGAAAGTTATGATCCTGCTGATGTTTGGCAGCCCCCCTGTTTCACCAGAATCACTACAATTAATGATGTTATGTTCTTTTTAACAGTGAGGAGACAGGATGAACATATATGATATCAAACACAAGCTTCATGTTTCTCCATCTCTGTGTCTCTGGGATGCTACATTGTATTATAATATAACAGACACACAGTGGATGCACAGAAGTGGATGCAATACTGTAATACATGAACACTAATGGCACAGGTTAAACTCATTAACTCATCTAGCTCTCTCAGTTGTTTATTTACAGTAAACATCCACATGCGCATGCAGGACCAGAAAAGGGTCTGACCATCCCATGAGGCTTTTGCAAAGTCATTAAATTGCATATACTGTAGGGGGTCACTTTCACTACCCAAGAAAATAAACTGTAGTACCTTAAACACATTTTCAGATTTACTGTAATACAGAGGAACATGATATTTTACTTTTTATTTTGAAACTTAGATGCCTAAATTCCAAGATTCCATTGATAACTCTTATCCATCCCTAAATTAATCGACAAAATACGTTGTTTGTCCATGCCCTCTAGAACAAGCCACAGAAGTGTTTTCCGACCTGACGTCCTTATCAACAGGACGACATCATTTGTCTGTGCCTTCCAAAACTGGTACAAATCCCTTTTGGAAAATAAATCCTTTTTAACTGTTTTCAACGAGCCCACATAGCTTTGGTAAGGTACCATTATGTGTGATTTAAGACATCTGTTCCTTTACAACATTCAACATTTGTGAGGACCCTTTATCAAGTTTGTATTCCACTGGTAAAGTGGAAAATAGGATGCTAATGTTAGCACTGATTCCCACTAGACTTTACTTTTCGTTCATATTATTTCAGCACCTGCTGAGTCATCGGCAGCTCCTGCACACTCAGACTCAGTCCACACTACTACGTTTTTGTTTTAAAACACATACATTTTGCTACGTTTACACCTAGCGTCCACACTACTCCGGCGTTTTGTCACCCCCTTTTAAAATGCTGCTGACCCTGTTTGGTTTTAGATTACGTTTTAGTGAGGACGGGCGAAAACAGAGGCGGTTTGACTTTAAGCCCTGCTGAAAAGGCAGCACATACTTTTGCTAATCTGAATTTTTTTTTATTATCATTGATTACAAATTGACAACATTGCAGATCTTCGAAAAAATATAATTGTGCAGCTCAACAAATTTAGCAAAGATTTAAGGGGGTTTAAACTGTTATAAATACTGTATGTGTATGTTTTAATGTCATGTCACATAACCTGACATATACTCATAGCCTTCTGATCATGTAGAGCTCTTTTTATAAAGATTTTTCCTTAAGCTTGTGACAAAAGCAAAACAAATCATGCACAATAGCCATAGATTTATAGTATATTAAGAATAAACTAAATTCTATTATAATACTATATAATTCATGATTATTTAGTATTATATATTATAACTAGAACTCAAAATAAAGACAAAAGCAATGAAGTTAGGAAAACAAAACAATAAAACTACACATTACTTTCAAAAACGTTGAAGTTTGGAAACAGACAAGCGAGATGCTATGAAGAAAGTCACCCTTACTGGAACTGAAAATGATGTGTTTCTGATTCACATTTTAATATCCCCCGCTTCCTCACAAAGTCACGATTGAAACAACGAAACCAACGGCACGCACGCACACACACACACACACACACACACACACACTGGCTAACCCCCTGCTGTGTTGTGCAGTAGCTGGTATTTCTAATCTTCAAGCTGTTTTCTTTAATAGGGTCAGTCAGCTGTCTGTCCATCTCGGACCGTCTGCTCAGACTGTGGGAAGATCCTCCTCTAAAATGTCGAACACAGTGAGAACCCCATGCATGTTGTCTTAAAAAGGCACTTTGAAACTCTTGGAAAATAGGTCCTACAGGTGCTGATCTTGCGTTTTTTGGATCACCATAAATATTATATACCAATAAAATAGCTGTAAATCCACCCATAACAACACATAGACCCAGTTTTATAAGGATATTTAAAGTGTCACAGCAGCTGCCCTCAGAACAGGCTTGCCTTGAAGACGCATCTTTTAAAACTTTTAAACAAGGAAAGATTAACTGCATGCGTGCTAATAATGTCTGGAAGGTTTTCACAGTTATATTTCAAGACACTGTCCGTTGGCTAGAGAGGCGTCTGTTTATTCAAACTGAAAGACAACTGAAAGAGTTTTTTTGATGCCTGCCAGTGTGTTTAATTTCTCTATTGTGCTTATACGCAATGACAGTTTTATGGACATGGGGGAATGGATCTGCCTGTGTTTTGACACGTAACTCTCCAAATAAAAAAATTATACACTACAAAAGTAGTAAGGTAATAGAGGATTTAATGTTGTATCTGTGGGTTGGTGTGGTTTCATATTTTGCATCTTGGAATCAAGAGCTCAACTAAGAGCTTTTTACAAGCTGTATTTTTTCAGTTACACACACAGTATTTAACCGCTCACAATAGCTGTGTCTCAAATCGTGTACTCCCGTTAGTACACTCACATGCAGTACACTGTGTACATTATGTACCGACTTGTGTAGTGCGTTAATTTTGACAGGGTAGTGTTGTCCCAAATTGATTACCGCTGTTGCGCGCTTACTGGAAATGACAATTGGAACCTTTGACCGCGTCTTCTTCTTCTTCTTTTTAATGACGGATTGCAACCGGGCGGAGCATTATCGTCAACATTTACCGCAATTGCTGCACGCCGAAATATCTGCCAGCACGTTTGCTCACTTTACTTCAATTCAGTTATATTAAAAATGAATGAAAAATGAACGTGCTTTTACTTTTAACAATCGCAACCGCGGCCGCCATTGTCATATTAGATTAGATTAGATTAGATTCAACTTTATTGTCATTGTGCAGAGTACGAGTACAGAGCCAATGAAATGCAGTTAGCATCCAACCAGAAGTGCATGAATATAGTAGTCAATATGTTGGTGGTCCCTCCCTTTCCGCTACGTGGCCAAGATGGCGACCGTTGAGGGTGAGAAGTGTGCAGTGTTCCATACACCATCCTGGTACTTGTAGTACACTGCATTTTGCCATACTTACCAGTGTGAACGCACTTATGCACTCAAAATACTAAGTTTGAGTATGCAAGTACGCGATTTGGGACACAGCGAATGTCTTTGTGAAACTAGTTTCTGGGTCCTTTATTTACTGCACCTCAACTGCAGTGAACAAATGGCCTTTATTTGAGACAGGCTTATATTAGGGGAATAATTTCTAATTTCCCATTACAGGTAAATCTTATCTTATTTTAGTAATAAGCCTCCATTTATGCTGTTCTGCTTCTGTTTTAATTTGCTGTTGTTGTTTATAATGCATGTACTGCATTATAAACAATATAAAAAAAACAATACTACTAATACTGCATGAGGCTTACTTCCATTATGGTCCTCCAACTTACAACAGTCGCTCTTCTCTAATAGAAAAAACCTTGTTTTGATCGCTGTGAAGCTATCATCAATGAAACTCAACACTTCCTGTTGCTGATAGAGAAGAGAATCTCTCTTCAGAGAAGAGAAACTCAGAGCAGTATGAGTATGACATGACTCTGTTCTGCTGATGGAATTAGTGCTGTGGAAGTGTACATTATTCTGTATTTACTATGTGAACTATTAGAGTACAGTTTCAGGCTGTAATTTAAGACTCTGAATACCAGCTTTTATTTCTGCAAATTTACGCTACACATTCAAGAAGAGGAACATTTTAATCTCAATAATAAGTATCCAATACTCAGCAGCCAACTCTTTCCATGTTGTAACATATATCTGAAAATGTATATTCTACTTTAACAATCCTGTTTCTCAAACAGCGGGTTACCAGCTCTTATGCCACATTTTGCTGACAAGAGAACCAGATGGAGCGACACTGCAGCAAAATGAACCGATATGTTCAATAGCTGCTGTAAAATATGGACTAGTAATGTGTTCTCTGCATTGTTCTCTGTCTTGTATGTGGATGCAATATCTACAATCCAGTCCCCATCTTAAAGACTACATCACAGATTGCTTGACACCGGACACTATGGTAACTGTGACTAAAAACAAACAACCACGTTTCCCCACTTCCCCACTTGTTTTCTCAAGTGTTGGTTTGGATTGTTCAAGTTCAACTCCCCCAACCCACCACCACTTCCAAACACTTCCTGGTTTTTCCTCCATTGCCATCAATCTCACTCCATTTGTTTTCAAACATTGCTCCCCTCTGTGACTCACAGCACTCGGTTACAGTTCAACATCTCTCTGCCTTACAGCTGTCTGTCCAACATTTGTAGCTTTAGCATATGGGAATCAGCAAAATCTCTCTTGATACTGGGCCCATGGCCCTCGGTATGATCCAAAAGGCCTGAAACCAGATGTGGAGCTTCCGTTATAGTGTCCTATCTCACCATTGCGCCAACAAACACAAGACTTAAAACCCTGAAGCTTGATTTGTTGCTGATGATAGAAATGAGTGATGGTTATGGAAAATCTAAGCTCCCTAATTCACATACTCTGATAAAAGCCCACTTGCAATAAAATCTGTCAAACAGACAAGTGGCTCGACTTTCCACAGCTGAGTATCAACTGTGTTTTCAACCAGAATAACCTTTGTTAGGCCTAATTGGCAGGGTGGATCCAGACTGTGCTTCTTGAATTTGGCTGTTGAAAGTGGATGGAGAAAAGCTGTGGTCCGTCTGTTAGACTCAGTATAATCAAATTCTGCTCGAATGGATAATCAGTATAATCAAATTCTGCTCGAATGGAAGGGGAGAGTCATGAGTATGTTTGGATGATGTTTTTTGCAACCGCACATGTTTCTTATGTCTGTGGAAAACACTCCCACATGAATAATTACCACTGCAGCATGAGATACTCAGATAGTTACATGAAGCGCAACAACAGTCTATGTATTTGTGCACTGAGTGAAATGGAAACAAAAGATAATCAAACTGGAGCAGGGAAAAAGATTCTGGGGGAATTTAGTACCATAATTCCAGATACAAATGCATCTACAAATAGTTGGATAAAACTACCTTACTCTGAACTATACATACTGCTTCAGATTATTTATTGCTCATTAAGATCAATTATGTTCCAAACATTCCAAAGTATGTCTCAGAAGGTTGTGTGCTCTCCTGCCTCTGTTCTACACTCATCTAAGACCACGTAAAGCTACTCTTCACCAACTCAGGAGACCTCTGGAGCTCTCTTAATTTTATGAAATTTAATTTTATGAATGAGTCAAATTAAGTTTGATAGCTTTTATTTTTAAGTTTGTGAGCAGGAGTAAAAGTGAAGGATTTTAACTTTTATCTTTCACCGAAGTCCCATCACTTTTTGCTGGCTAAAAAAGACAAAATAACTGTTATTTTTGGTACTAATTAGTCTTCAAAACCTGCAGCTACAACCCTGAATGTGAGATCTGAGCAGCAAAAAATTATTAAGATTTTGATTTAAAAGAGAAAGTCACAAAACATGCCATAGCCATAGCCTTCTGAGCATGTCCATCTCTGGGCAATTTCATTCTTAGAAAAAAGATGTTGGTTGGTTGGCCTGTAACAAAAAGAGAAAAAACGTGTGTAATATCTATAGATATTTTTGTAGATTTATGATAAACAAAATTCAACATGATCAGCGTCAACAAGAATTTGGTTGGGTGTTTAATGGTAAAAAAAAAAAAAAAAACTCAAGGTAAAGACAGATGATTAACACAAAAAAGAAAAACAACTTTAAAAAAGAAAGAAAGTCAGCTGTAAAATAAAAATGATATGTCTTATCCACTTTTTAATATCTTGTTTTCAGATGATGAAGCTGTTCCAATGGCTGGGTGTTACAGGCTTCAACTTCAAAATCAAGATAAAATTGCTTGGAAAACACTCATAGAAGACGTATTACAACTGTAACTAGCTTACATAATGCAGTCTTGTAATAATTACATAAAAGTCAAAGTTTATAACCCCCATTTTTCTTTACTGAGGGACAGAGGAATTTGGAGGGGAGGCTCTGGGAGGCTAAAATTATGAAACATTTGAGGCAAAGCTAAATGTTTTGCCTCCTAAGCTGACCCCCCCTTGCACAGATTTAGCAATGATCTCCACAGAATATTCTTCTTCTCAGGTTGAACAAAATATCAGTTGCTTTTGACACAGGCGGACTTGGAAATGATCCTAAATCCACAGTTGTTTGGTTTCGCAATTCAAAAGTTAGGGATCAGAGGAATCTCTGGAGCAGGATGCTAAGAAAGTCTTTTTATGCGCTAAAAGAGAGGATATTATTGGAATGAAAAGGAATTAATATTAGTGTAGACAGACTTAACTGGAAACAACTTACTTACAACTCACATTTCTGTCTGATAAGAGAAAAGATCCCCACACCCACTCCCCCGCTGATCTCTGTATTCACACCCACACACATACACACAGATACCCACAATCACACACATAGAAAAACATCCAATCAAATTACCACACACACACACACACACACACACACATACATTTGCACAAATATACACACACATTCTCTCATTTCCTGGCATGAAAGACAAGCTGAGGTGTCAGACGTCAGGCACTCTCACATGACTAGCGCTCTCATCTGCTTTCACTTACTTCTCACCATCCACATGTCATGACCCTGGCACAGAGCACCACTGGCTCGGGAACTCGTTGCGTTGCTCGGCGTGGATGTTTCCTAGTCTGATCTTGTTTTGCTTTCTTCTCTATTTTTGCACTTTTTGTCTAACAAACAGTCTCTGTCATGTCTCTTTTTCATTTATCCACCCTATAACACATCAGCTGTTAATGATATGCCTCACAGTCTTGGTAACTGTTATATACCACCACATACTTGGTGGTATACAACAGTTAAAGAAGTACTCCAGTGTTTTAGTAATGTGCTTCCATAACATTAGGAGACTTACAAGAGACAGATAAAAAACAATGGTTAAAGTCGGAGCAGCAGAGCCTGAGATATCCTGACTTTTAGTCCTTAATATGGACTGAGCTCTGAAAAAGTGAGTTAGCTGTGGGCTACAACTTGAGCCCCTTTCTTTAGTCGATGTTTGTTTACATTTTGGCAAATTGGCACCATTGAAAGTATGCTGAATTAGCTATGAGCAGTTCCTGTTTGTAGTATACTCATGGATGTACAGACTACTATCACTGGATTACTTTGATATTGAAGAAAACTTGATTTCTAAGCGGATTTATGGACTTTTATATCCTCTGGAAATGTAAGTCACACTGAATCTAAAAATATGTGTTTCATTTGACTGAGTTGTGACTGACTAGTAGTATGAATTTTTTATGCAAATCGGGTTGCTAAAGGCTTTAAAATAACTTAATTGCCTCCATGAGTTGTGTGTCACAGCCACTGCTGGAGCTCCAACTGCTGACCATGTTGGTCAATGGGCCAAATCAGTGGCCAAACTACAATGACCAGCTTCCCGTTGTTTTCAGAATGCCGGCATGCACCTGTCCCTTTCACCTCATGCAGTATCTTTGCCTTATGTCACTCGCTCCCTCTGTGGCTCCCTGCAAATCCCTGCACACCTCACAGTTTGATACTACACTTCCCACTATGCACCTCGATGGGGTCGTTCATTGGACTCTCCCTTCCTGGTAAAAACCTGCATCTTTCAAACTCCATGGTCCCAATTCTTAACACAGAATTTTCATTAAAGACGTGAATTCTTCAAACCCAAGTACTCAATGATGAGCACATCATGCTTTAAGCTGTAATGTGTCAGTGGTTTTGTCTGTCTAAAATTCACCAAAATGATCAAGACCTGAGGTGATTCTTCCACTTTTTTACCACTGGAGTGCCACCTTTTTTCCGCAACTTATTTTGAGGAAACAAACATATTCCGTGCAGGACATATGCACATGTTTCTTCTTATGAAAACACGTTAGAACAGTCACAAGCTCTTTATGAGTAGTGCTCTTTGTGATGAGTAAACTGATCTTCATGTGTAAAATTGTTGGAATTTCTCTTTAAACAGCATCCAAGGGTGGAATTTTCCTTCAAACCTTAGTACATGCTTTAACTCAAAGGTCTCCTGTGAAGTCTTTGACCACTAGCCATACTTTAATGAGCGGATGCCCATTTTCTTTGTTTCTCATGCACAAGCACATGGGAGATGCAGTACTCATTCCCACCAATGGCCTCACGCTATTCCATTGATTAATAGTTGATTCCGGTTGAAACGCCAAGAAATATGTGCCAGCAAAAGGCAGGGAAGAGCTTGGAAATTATTCTAAATCCACAGTTGTTTGGTTTCACAATTCAAGAGTTAGGGATCAGAGGAATCTCTGGAGCATGATGTGTGAGGTCTTTTGTGTTATTTTTAACAAAAAGGATGCTAAGTCTTTTTATGCACTAAAAGAGAGGATATTATTGGAATGAAAAGGAATTAATATTAGTGCTGACAGACTGAACTGGAAACAACTTACTTACAACTCACATTTCTGTCTGATGAGAGAAAAGATCCCCACTAAACACACCACCAACTCCCCCGCTGATCCCTGCATTCACACCCACACACACACTCACACACACATTCTCTTATTACTAGATCATACAAAGGCTGAATTACCGTACAAATAGAACAATTATTGTACGGCTGGCAACACTGATAGATGTAAACAATGCCGATTTCAAAATATTACAAAAAATGGCTTTGCAAATGTTTCATGAGGAAGGAAACTCATAGCACATGTTAGCTTGGCTCTAAAACAGGCATTTCAAGGTGTGCTCAGCAGAGAAATATTTATTTGGTCCTTGTAAGTGTAAAAATGTAAGAATACACAAATTTGAAATCTGATCTCCACACAGGTACATGATGTTAGCAGTTAGCTCACAGTTTTTGTCTGAGCTGAACCAGCTGCTTTTAACCCTGACAGGGCTGAGCTTCACTGGTGTGGCTCCGAGCACGATGAAGTCATCTGTTTTATCACGCAAGGGATGTTTTCAGAAATTGTACAATGGGATGTTTCAACCAATGGGATTGGTTAAGAACATGTTCCAGCAGTGCTGCTGTTAATTTCATGCTTTTTTCACGCATTTACTACTTTGAAGAAATCCTCTTAAACATCAGAAACAACTGTTGACAATTAGAACAACTACAAATATTTGACAAATGTGGAAAGTTACTTTTAAAGTGATACTCCACCTAAAATCTAATCTAAGTCATATTTTGTTGAAAAGATCACATTTTGTAACACTGTCAGTATGCAAATTGTCAGCAGAAAAGTACATTTTGCTGAAGGAGTGGTTTTAAAAGTTTCTATTGATGTTTTGATACTTTATATATACTTTATACATTATTATAAAGTTTTTTTGGCCACTTGGAGGCAGTGATACCAGCTGTAAACACAACATCAACATACTATGATGTCATAAAGTTGATATAGCAAACATGTTAGCCAACAGTTACATATTTACACATCCATTAGATACAGCACAACATTAGCATTTACTTGGAGTTGTGTTTCTGACCATCTGATGAATGTAAGTCCAATATTCACTCTCTTTTAGCTCCGTTTTTGGTCTCCACCAACTCCTGATAAAAATATCTGGCTCTTTAGCTGCTAAATGCTCCACTATGTTCACCAGCTAGCTGTTAACCTTGTCTGGTTGCTGCTTGGTGCCATGCTTCCTGGCACCAAGGAGCTTTTTTCGTTGAAACCAGCTGCCTGATCCATCTGGAAATGAAGCCGGTGAGAGTGAACCAAAACAGTAAAGTTAAAGGACCGTAAAACTAAACAAACAATGTGCTGAAAGACGCTAAAACACTCTGTAGAGGTGAGGGGAACCTGCAAAATTGGATGATAATTCTCTGTGGGTTTGTTACTATAAGTGATACCTTTCACATTACACATAGTCATTTGACCCATTGTAAATACAAAAATATTGATTAGTGCAGCTTTAAAAGAGTGACTAGTTGTATTCCAAAATTATTCCTTAGTAAAACAACAGCTGCAATGTTTACACTCGTAGGTTTAAACAGAAAAGCATCTGCATAATATTTTTACTGGCTGGGTCAGCATAAATTCCTCCTCATGGTCTTCAGCACTGTTCTGAGTGTGTAATTTGCTGTTACAGTGAATTCATTTCTGATGTAATCAGAGAGAGGTACAGCCAGGATTAAAGCAGGGAAACTCTGTGGAAACTGTGTGCTGCTATAATGTAATCCTCTGAGTGTCTCTGTACAATCCTGGCAGATTCATTTTGAACTTATCTCTCTTTAAACACCTTGTGGAAACAATCGGTAAATTACGATGAACTGAAAACAGTATTTAGTCTCTTTGTATTGAGTCACACAGTGACTAGTAAATCTGATCTCGGCCTTGTTTCAGCATTTAGGAATGTGTCCAACTCATTTTTCACAATGGGCTGAAAAACTTGAGGGCTGAGATTGTTTGAGTTTTGGAGTTGATTTTTTCTGGCTATGTCTCTATCCCACTAAAACATCTAAATTTCATAATGTAAGAATTGTGGTAAAAGTGGAGCACAAGAACCAACCCTGGGGACTGGCTGTCTTGTATGCTTTCTGTCTGGACACTGCCTTTGGTCCATAAATCCTATTGCAAAGTTACTTGGTTGGATGCTTAAAAATGTATCACATCTGTGTGAATTAATGAAAAGGGTCTACAATAATTATCTGCACTCTTAACAAAACCATATAGGCTTTCACAGCATAGGGGTCAATGTTTAATGATAACATTAACTCATACAAGGCATGTTCTGACTGACTTCTATTGATATGTACATTTTGAGTTTGTTTTTTTTCTCTGACTCTACTGTCAGATAAATAATATTTCAGTTTCATGGCCATTTATGATTTTTAGATCAGCAATTACGCTTCTTTACATATTCAAACGTGTTTGGTTATCTTCTGTAATGTCTGCTGCTTTGTATGTGTTTGTTAGTGTTCTTGTCTTTGTTTCTGTATTTTAACTACTGTTAAATGGACCACATGACCAAGACTAATCCACAGCCTCTTCCTGGATGGGCACGTGGCTGCTGGATTTTACAGTCATCGGCTACATTTGGTGCATATGGGAGGGTAAAGGATGTTGTCCTCAACTGTATAAATGAAACATATGAATGCATCATGACAAAGCCTCACCGAAGACTTTCGTGACATTTTTATAATCTTTGTCTTTGCCTGTAAATGTTGTGTAACAGAGTCTAAATTATCTGTGCTTTTCACTGGCAAGAGAGAAGGAAGAAAAACTGCTCTCTGACTTTGTTGTTCCATTCAAATGGAAAATTCAGAAAACAGCAGCATATGTGGCTGCTCCTGGAGCAGAAACTCATAATGCCTTCCAGTATCTTCTAGTGTATGGTAGGCCTAAGGTAATGTATTCAGATTGTGTTTTGTCCGACCAAAAGTTCAGAATCTAAGGATATTCAATTTACAGAGATATAAAACAGAGAGAAACAACAAATCCTCACATTCGAGGAGCTGGACACCGTGAATTTTTGCTTGGTAAATGACTCAGTTTATTAAGTGATTATCAGAATAACTGCTGATACATTTTCTGTCAATTGTCAAATTGATTTACTGACCAATTGTTGGTCAGTGCTTTACAAAAGAAAAACTAAATTAAGACAAATCTGCACCACAATGAAATCCAGTAAATAAAAGTACAGTAAATAAAATAGAATAAAATATCCCAAATACAATAAGTTAAGATAAAAACTATGGGGCACAGTTGCTTTTACCAAAGCAGAAAGTACTGGAAACCTGTTTCATTGCTAGGTTTTTTGGTTTGTTGTAGTAGTAGTGGTGCAGTAAGTTGCCCTGCCCAGTAGTTCGAAAAAGTATGTGGTTTCAACGCAGCCTGCTGTCATAATAGATTTATAATTAAGTGGTGCGTTCGTCTGATAAAAGGCTTCTGCGTAGCATGCTCTTGTGTATCCTGAAGCCGTTTGGAGGTGAATCATCTTGCTCTAGGGCACCTCAGCAGTGGGAATGGGTAAGGAGCATCCACCTACAAACCACCAGTTAGATGCCCTAGTGTAATAAATATGAAATGTGAATAGATCCCTCAATGGCTTCCCAGTAGTCAGTTGTTTAGAATGCTTGGGAAGTGAACACAGATTGGCCACCTGGACACTATAATATCTTCAGTTTTATAAATCCTTGTTGGTGTTTGTGTGGTAACAGTTAACACATAACCTGTGAAAAATGTAATCGCTTACTTATTACAGTACATCATAATCTCAACAAGTAAGGGTGTTATTAGGTTTTCATTATATTATTCACATTTATCACATTATGTGCAGTAATTGTGTTATGAGCTCATACAAGGTGCCTGAAGAGTAAAAGAAAACAGTCGGCTGCACTCTTGAGTGAGACAATGTGATTTGATTTGATGTGCACACAGAGAGCAACAAGATTACATAATCCAAAATGATTTCCACCCTCATATCCTGTTGTTTCTTCAGTCTTCAGTTTCAAGTTTATTTTCTGTGCAAGCTGGGTAGTCAAAATTTCTTTTGCAGCAGAAGGAAGCTTGTGCATCAGGATAATTGTTCTCTTGTTCTCATGGGCATTTCTCCAATACCCACTAACTGAGTGTTTATTGCAACAATTACAGAGGGAGGATGTGTCTTTAACAATGTAAAGACTAGAAGGATGTACAGTAACTCTAAGACTGCTAGCTAGGTGTCACAAATGTACAGCACTTTAAACATAATGTATTTAATAGTAGTTTGATGGTTACTTGGCATTCTGGGATGGCCTGTCAGAGGAGACCTTGACATTTGTTAATTCAGATGTGGGGACCTCCCTGCAGAGGAATGCAGTTTGTACTGGTCAACATGTTTAGATACAGCAGCAGTATACATTAAGCCAAGTGTTTGAAACAAATCCTGACCATGGTGAAATACAACAGTGTGTCGAAAAAGAGCCCTTTCAGCTGCTTCCTTTATGGAACTCAAATATTTTTATCCAAACTTTAACGCTGAACTGTAAACAGACAGCCTTGAAACCGGAATTCTAACAGTTTTCAACTGCACTGCTGTCATACCTCCCAGGATTGTTGAAGGAAAGATGCCTATGTGGAGGATTTTTAACAGTACGAAGATGGTAAACTACATTAACTTCAAAGGCAAGGGGTAAACCAAAGGGGCACTCCGCTGATTTTACACATGAAGTATAGTTTATTTGTCATGAGGAGTACTACTCTCAATGTCTTCTGTTGCTCTGAAGGGAGCTTTCTGAAGCCTGATGATGGGTTGTCTTGGTTGGGCTGAGAGACAACATTTTTAACAAAAGCTTGTGTTACCAACTGGGGTTGTTGAGTTTGAAAGATTGGGGCATTTCCCTGGCAGGGAAGGCTAAACAAAATCCTATTTTTGGCGCTTGACCCATACTAGGGACTAAAAGTCAGGACATCTCGAACCCTGATGCTTTGGTTTTGACCATTCTTTTTTAAATCTGTCTCTTGTGAGCATAGACAGGTTATAAAACAATGTGCCCTGGACACAGAATGTAAAAGGCCCCCCACACCTGACTGACAACTGCAATGTTTGTAGTCATTTTGGATCTCTTTGTAGTTGTTTTGCATCTCTTTGTAGTCGTTTTGTGTCTCTTTTTGGTTGTTTTGCATCTCTTTTTTGTCATTTTGTGTCTCTTTGTAGTAATTTTGTATCTGTTTGTAGTCATCTTGCATCTTTTTGCTGTCATTTTTCCCCTCTTTCTAATCATTTTGTCTCTCTTTTTGATTGTATTGCATCCCTTTGTAGTGGTTTTGCATCTCTGTGGTGGTTTTGTGTCTCTTTGTAGTCGTTCTGCATCAATTTGCAGTCATTTTGTGTCTCTTTGTGGTGGTTTTGTGTCTCTTTGTAGTCATTTTGTGTTTCTTTCAGTGACATTTTGCAGGTGAGCCATACTCTGAGGTGCTGCTGTTGATTCAAAAACAGCAGATCCACAGTGACCCTCCTCTGCACAGTTATACTAAGTACTACAGCACACTATACAAAATATTATAGGAAACCATCAAAGAAAGCCTGAGATGCAGCTGTAATATGAAGGAAAAAACAACCAAAAACAAATATTTGATTTGGTTGGCAGACACTCAATATTAAAAGGAAATATCTACTTTCAACTGAGCTCTTTGACTTTCCAATAAGAAATGTTAACAGTCACTTCAAACACAGGCTCTGGTCTAGGGGCCCCCTGACCATTTGGGCCCAATATTAAACAATATTACATTTCTGGAGTACCCATTTAACTAATTTCTTTAAACCTTTCAAATCTAAGTCAGTCTATTTTCAGGCTGTGAAGAGGATCACCAACAGAGTCTACTTCTCATTTTCAAAGAGGACCCTTTTACTTGGAATATCAGTGCCTTGATTACATCAGTTAGTAATATTGTACATCAAGGACCTTTAACGGCCCTTGACTCTGTGATCCATCTATGAAAGTTATCAGGAAACGGGCACCAACCCAGTGTGCACCTCTTCCTAAACACCATATACTGTCGTTTTACTGTGCCTGGACAAATGCAGGGCAAATGCATTCTGGTGATTGTGCTGAAACGAATACACGACAGACCAAAGCAGAAAATTAGAAAAATGTTACTGAAGTGAACTGTTCTGTATCCCATATGGGTATCTTCTCAAATAGCGTGGAAGTCCAAGGCATGACAAATGGCTTGCTCCCCAGCTTCATCAGAGAGGAACAGAGCTGATGCCATCTATTGATTAGTTCCACATTGTTTTTGTTCAGAGGATGAAGACATAGTGTACTTTTCAAACTGCAGAATGCAGATGGAGGGGTCCGTGTTGATGATGTCATGATCCACTAAGGACTCTGTTGTGTTTTTGGTCTTGTTTCCTGTTTTATTTTGAAGTTCCCAGGTCTTGTCTCTTGTGTGTTATTTACTTCCTGTCCTTGTGTCTCATTCCCCACACCTGTGTCTAGTTACTCACCTGTTTCTGTTTCCCTCGTTTTGTTCTTCTCTATTTATACCTGTCCTCTTCCTTTGTTCCCTGTCGGTTCATTGTTTGATTTGTCAGTTCTCTGAGTTTCTCCGTTCCTGTTTCCTGGTTCCCCGTGTCTCATGTCTTGGTTTCCTGATGTCCTTGTGCCTTGCTGTTTAGCCTATTGTTACACAATCCTGTATCTCTGGCATGTAAATCATCTTCATCATCATCTTTTTGAGTTAAATAAATCTCCTAATTGCTGAAGCCTCTTCGCCTGTCTGCGTTTGGGTCCTCTCCCTGCTGCCTAGATGGCAAACTATGACAGATGAAAAATATATTGATGTATAATCTTTGCTATTGTTTGTGCCTCTGCATATTTACTTTTTTAATGTAGGGTTTTGTGCAATTATGCAATGTCTGTTATCTGCATTATGCTGTGGTTTGGGGAGGAAAAATATACAGTGTTTCTTGAAATGCAGCCAATTACAACTCAGTAACAATTGTTCAGAGCCTGTCGGATGAAACTCTGATCCAAATTTCCGATTGGAAAAAGCTGTTGTGTGGGAAGTGTTGCATACACACAGGAGCCTTCAGTCCTGGCCTTGCCTATGTGCAGCAGGCTAGCCTTCAAAGTGTCCAAATGTGTCAAAGTATAAAAACCTACTTATATAATTTCCCAAATTAGGTAAATGGTAAACAATTATATGAAGGAACCCTGTTAATTCAGAATTACAGCAATATAGACACTGATGAGCCACTATGTTGGGTGTGTGTAGGACTTTACAAAGATACAGGGCATCAAAAGTCCTATCCCTTGTGGCCATGGTCAAAACTACAAGAAGACTGATCAAGTGCTCTGTGGTTGACTGCTACCATCTAGTGGCTACAATACAAAACTGCACTGAGCATATGACTCATATGTTTGGAGTGTCTGACTCATGCTCACTTTATCAGTTAATGGTGTTTGTCTGCTTGGGCTTTCCATCTTGACAAGTTGGCTTCAAAGAATCAACAGTTTCCTGTTTTAGATTAATAAAGATACAAAGCTTTTATAACATGTCACATCCTGTACAGTGTATGTTTTCTAGATAAGTTGCTAGAATAAAGAGCACACAGCATAATTCAGGCATTAACAATGTCCCAGCATCATGAGCCAAAGAGTTTTCAGGGGGCCTTGGCAGGAAAGTGGCTGTGCTGGATGATGGCCAGGAGCACAAATATAGACAGCGCAGGCAGTGCAGTTGCACTGGGGCCCCTGGGGTGGGGTGGAGCCATAGAGAGCGTGGGCCCTCCAACAATGTGTTGGTAGAGAATGGGCCCTTGTGAGTCGGAAAGAACTCAAATTAAATATGGTGCTATATATGCCCTTGAAAAGGCAAAACCATCTCTGTCATGGTTTTCATTTTTGGGGGTGCGTGTGTGTGTGTGTGTGTGTGTGTGTGTGTGTGTGTGTGTGTGTGTGTGGGCGTGTGGGCGGGCCCATCATAGTGTGCACTGTCCGTCGTAACTACCTTACGCCACTGATGATGGCTGATCTTCCCCTGTGCATGAGGCAATCAGGACAGGAGGACCCAACTGCCTCATGCATCTAGGAAAACCGCTGTCTGCTGTTGTCTCCTGTAGGGGGTAAAACGCAGCAAGAAGAAAATGTTCTAATCTTTTCCTTTTTAAAATATGAATACATTTCTTTTGTCAATGTCATAGTGTACTGTTACTAAAACAAAAGGCAAAATTTGGACAAATTTGTCAGTTACCTTGTATTCTCCCATTTCTTGGCTTCCTGTGCCCCCGTCAGCCTCCCCTGCAGTCCCATCATCTGTGCAATTTTACTGTTTGCACAGTAAGACAATTCAAGTCATTATGCCTGCCCGCTGTACATTAAACATTGTATACTACAGATACAATTAGCATAACAATCAAGACATGTCTTGAAATCAATTTGTAAGATGTAATATAGTGATATAAATGAACTCACTCCCAGGCTAGTTTGGAAGCATTGCACTTCCTGTATAAAGAGCCTCATTGCTACTTAACTTAATGAGGAGCTCTGTCTCCTCGTCAGACCCTATAACAATATGAAAACAATCAGTGAGTTGAATATATGAAAATATATTTGTGTACTTAGACGTGTAGATAGACGGCATGCTGGCATTACAATAAGTAAAACCTACCTTGCTCAATTTATTCATCTTCGCCTTCTTCGATGGTCAGCAACCAGTTTTACGTACATTACTTCTACCTAACCATGGATATATTTTCTTGCACCAAATGCATGACTGCAATGCATTGTGGGTGATATACACTTTAAGTGACCATCATTGTTGACTCACTCCCTCAGCCCTCCGAGGCTCGATCTCACAAAGTTCACTTCAGACACTTAAGATGGTGGCGGGGACTCCCCAGAGGGGAAGTGCCGAGGGGAAGTCAACGAGGGCCTGTTGAAGCTCCACCCAACTTCCACCTGAGCAGCTGTCCAATCAGCCAGGGTAACTGAACACACTTGTGTGAGTGTGCAGGGCCTCTTTTGGAGCAATATTGTAGCTGTTCCAGGTGTTATAAAGTCTGAGTATTTTATAAACTGTTGGTAAGAATATATTTGATAAGCTTATCATATTGTGTGTCTTGTATGCAAAACCACCAAGTATCTACAACCATCCAGTTAAGTGGAATAAAATTTACAACATTTCCCTTTTAACTGTAGTGGAGTCTCACAAAAAATACTAAGTGCCACAAATTTGTAATTAGGTGCAATACTTAAATACTGAACATGTATTTTACTAATTCCCTCTTCTTCTGTGCTTTAGTAGTCTTGTTGCAGATGCTTTTTACAGTTATGCTATTTTCTGATTCAATGCATGCAGAGAACATGCAACTTCTGATCTGTATGATACACCTCAGTCAAGGCTTTAAGAGGCTCAAAGAAGTACAAGCATAATTGCTAGTAAGTAAATGTACACAAGCAGTTGGTTTTTATTTCCAGCCTTGGCTAAGAGGAAAAAGAAGCAAGAAAATGTATTATGTCAGATAATATAATCAACACAGTCTTTAGTCTGGTTTTAATTTATTCTGAAGGCTGGTGTGATTTGCACCCTCTGCCTTTGCACAAATGTCTGCAGACAGTGAGGCTCCACGGTTTGAACTCTCTTCCTGAGGTAAAGTAGAAACATTAATCGCATCAACAAAGAGGAACAGAAACTGTCACATGAAAACTAAAAAATGCAAAAACTTACAAAACATGAATTGATGATTTTGGTCCTGGTGTTTTGGCCTCCAACAAGGGAAGTGAGAGAAAATATTTTATCAGGACATTATATGTATTTCAGTGACTTTGTAGAAACTCAGAGAATTAAAAAAAAAAAAACAGCAGTACATGCCCTTGTATGGTGTGGAAAGTGGCCCTTTAAAGACATTTTTGAGTCCATGGATTGCCTCTGTGCATGTGTTTCAGGCTCCCTCAACCATGGCGCAGTCTCAACACTCCCCCCTCTCCATCATGTGGGTCACAGATGAGGACTGACAGTTCCTTCCTGCAAGGACAGTAACAAAGTGTCATTTCTGAAACAGTATTTCATTTAACTGGAATCTGTGCAGAAAGCCGAAGGAGACAAATTGTCATTCTACAAAGCAGGTGAAACAATGTACAATGAAATACATTCATATTTGAGAGTTAAAATGTTTAATTTATGCTATATGGTTTTTCAATCTTGGGTGTCTTGTGAGTTAGTGGGAGGTAAAGAAGTGTGGGAAGTTTTCCTGGCTGAGACTCAGAGGGCTGTTGATGCTACACAAGGGGCCTGCTACAGGACATGACAAACCCCCGCTGCAATGTGACATGGCTGCCTGGGTAGAACTAAAGCCTGGGAAATGCAAAAATAGTGACAACTAATGCACATCCTGGTCTGAAGTTGTATTCTATTCCGTGCATTTATAGATTTACAAATCTCCATTACATTAATGGACCATTTAAGGCTGCAGTAGGCAAGGTTTTAACTGAATATCACAAAGTGGGTCTGCAGCCTGAATTAAACGATAGTGTCATGTATTGTTGCTTCTCCGTGCATATGGAGTCACATATCAAACCTTAAAGAGGTGCAGAATCCCTTTTTTCAAAAGACAAAAATCATCACTGTCGAGGCACTGCCACACACTCAGCGGAGCCCCTCAGTGACCAATTCCTCGCATTATGATTCGTGAGGCTGTTTGTTGCAAATGTGGAGAGAAAACATATCCGAGTTCTCTTACCAGACACTGTAATTACAGCATCTTTGATATCTCATCAAAGGAGAGATACTTTGGGTGTCTATACCACACATTTCTGGATTATACCAAACTGAAGTGTAAGATCTGGAGCTCTCTAGCCTCTGTCATCTGTTATTTCATAAAACCTGTAAAATCAAAAAAAAAAAAAAATCCTACAACTTTTACACATTAGTAGAAAGCTTTAATGTAATGTTTTCCTTCAATGAAACAGTCAAATCGTAGAGCAGTCTGACTCAGGAAGGAAGCTTCTTCCTGTCAGCAGCCAAGTCTTTGATATATAAATAACTGATGAACTTTAAACTGTCTTATCATTTTCTGCAATTATTACAGCCATTATTGATGGGATACCTAGTACATTATTTAGGAAATGAATACTTGTGTTTTATTGGCATTAAATAGAATAATAATTGCAAAGTCAACACATATTTCTTTCTTTTCTTCTGACTTTGTTAAAAGCCTGTATGTGGAAATGTATTGCTAAGTGGTAACCCTTATTAAACATTGGTTAACATTATTACAGAATATAATTCAACATTGCATGTTTTAAATGTTATATACTTTTTATTTATTTTTTATATATTATATATATATATATATATATATATATATATATATTCTCCTGTTTGCCAAAAAGTCATTCACAGACAAAAAATCTACAGTACTTTATCCTACATAGTGACATTACTTATGTTTGGCGTCATTTAGACCCCAGAGAGGTTTAACTTGAGTGTTAGACCTCTCACGAACAAACTGTTAAACTCCATTAACAGAAATCCAAATAGACTTCCTCTCTCACACACCGCACTAAAGAGTCCTGGCTCTGAAAGACACTCAAACAAACTATTTCCAAATTTACGATATATACAGTCTGTTCCCATGAGAAAGCCCACCATCCACAGGAACCACCTGGACCCCAAACACATTAAGAGTTCACTGAATCTGAAACTTTATCTTTAAGAGAGACTTGATTAATTAGAATTAATTTACTGAAGTGTACTCTTTTTAGATAATCTTTTTTGCCTTTACCTGATAGTATAAGATAGAAGGGCAGACAGGAAACATGGAGAGACAGAGGGGGATGACATGCAACAAAACTCCCTGGCTGTATTTGAACTGGGCATGTTGCAGTTTACATGTTAGTCCCTAGACCACTGACGCCTCAGGACGTGTACCAATTGAACATTTAGTCTATTTCCCCTAAAATTAGTATCAAATACTTCTTTCGGGTAACCTTCCAAAGAATTTACAGTTATGTCCGTTCTTTTCTAGGAAATTATTAGGAAACTATGGGACGTGTAAAATGATGTTTTACCGGTTGTTTCTAGTTTACTAGTGCATGCTGGGATAGACTGCAGCCCTTGCCCTGTGACCATATCAGGAAAAAGCAAGTGTAGATTACAGATGGATGGTTTGATTCTGAAAGTGTTCCAGTAAGCATCAACACATGGTTTAATTCAGTGAATTCCATTCAAATACGAAACCACAAAATGACGTTTACCCAACTCAAACTATACTTCCCAGATTGCTTTTAGCCTAGCTGTGCTAAAGTTGTAACTGAAGGTATGCCAAGGTGAATCTGACCACTGTTACATTCTTTTTGTTGCACTTATTTGTTTTGTGGTAAACATGGTTTACGTTATCTGCTTTGCTGCTGATCAACCACAGGGAGGCCTCAGTTTACACTTCAACTTGAGCTCATGATAGAATTGCATCGAAATGTGCAATTTAAAAACTTTCAGTCTCTATTTGTATGTTTATATAAAATAATGAACACTTGCCATGGTGCAACACCTTTTTATTTTGACCACTCAGAATGAAAAAGTCTCTTTGCAGTGTACACAAACATTAGAAATGCTCTAAAATACTGTTTATCTGTGATATATTATCAGTGCTCAAACTTGCACTAGTTTTCCAAATATTCAATTTCCAGCTTCAGAACGGTGAATGTCTGATACTCGTGAATTCGGCAGCACTGTGTTCAGAATCTTTCTGATAAAATCTTGGAAAATACTGATATGTTACTGTTTTTACCAACACTATTTCCTGGAAGTAGAGGTGCCCTCTGCACCGCGATTCAGACCACATTATTTAAAAGTTAAATTATTTCAGGCAGTGTGACAGTTTATCTCTCTGGATCATAAGCCCAGTCTGTTATCTGGAGGAAGTGTTCCAGCAGCCTCAGCAATAACAGTCAAACCTTCATTAACATAACAGCCTGGTGGGGGATTATAAAGAGTAAATGTCGCATTTAGTAACAGCCCTCTATTTGCATTTCTTGCAAAAGAAGATTGTTAGATAACCTCAAAAGAAAAGTACATTAATATGTGTGAACTGCTATATTAAAGCTTCCCATCCACAGCCTGTCATGTGACAGACATGTGGTTGAGGAAATAAAATCAAATTTGACTTATATATCACATTTTATGTAACAATGTACGCCAGAGTGATTTGGAAATATTGGTTTTAGGTCATTAAATAGTGTATGTATATATAAAAGTGTATATATTTGATACTTTATTCACATCACAAACCAAATGTACTCATTCAAACATATGAAAAAAGTACAGGTCCTACGAATGGCACGATGAGGATAAAGTAAGAGAGAAATTAGAGCAAATATGACATACATTGGTGTTCGTCAGGTCAATTTATCTATACAGTATATAGTAACATATTTTAACAACAAATGTTGACCAAAGTGCTTCACAGAGAGATAAGTACAATCAGAGAACCCAAACATAATTATGAACTTCAATAGATAAATTATTAAATACATGAGGAACAATCATTTTGGATAAAATCCTAAAAACACAGCAGGCGTATTGCACAGAGAACTAATAGATAATGAGATCAGAGTGTGACCAGTCATGTCACTGATGATCAAAAAGCTAAAGAAAAGAGATGGGTCTTAAAGCTGGATGAGGATATCAGAGATAGGACCTGGTGCCAGTCCATGCAGCGCTTTAAAAACTAATAAAATAATCAAACTCAATTCTGTATTTTACTGGTAACCAAAGAAGGGGGGCCAGCACAGGGGAGATATGATGTCTGCTTGGTACCAGTGAGGAGTCTCACTGCTGCAGGTGAGATAAGGCTGACTACATAGTTGAAACGAGAAGATAGAGAAGCGTGCACTTCGGTCTCCAAATCCTTTAATGACAGGAATGAAAGTTGATTTGTTTATTAAACCACAGTCAAAGATGACACACAGATTTCTTGCATGGGAATTGACGTTTTAAGACAGCACCTCAGTTTTATTGTAGCTCTAGGAAACTTTTTGCCATCCAGGTTTTATGGCATTATGAGATGTTTAATTTCAGTAGAAAAACCCATCAACTCATCTTGTCGTTTAACAGTGCTGTCCTCAGAAGTAGATTTACACTTAGCTAGAACAGAAGAATATGGCATCTTAATACAGTTGATATCTCATATTAGCCTATCACATGGCTTGTTGGCAGAGAGATTGCGGTAGTGATGGTGATTCTGATCACTGCTGAGTAATGTTTATCAACCTAATACAAAATTAAAAGATTTAAATTGAACACAAAACACCAGTTAATGCCAAAGGTCAAAAAAAGACTAGAATATAATCCCAGTTGCCACTGGAGACATTGCATATAGGGTTGGGCAATATGACCATACACTGTATATTGTGAGATCATCATGAGCGTCAGAGATTTGCCACAATGTTTGGATTTCTGTGTGGTTATTTTATTCATAAACAGTTTTCCACAAAATGTTCTATAACATGATGTATACCGATATCCCTGGATAAGAGTTTTTTTAAAACTTTATTTACACAATGGAACTTACAACAGGAAAAAACAGTATCAAGGTAATGCACACAACATAACACATAAAAGAAATACATAAAAAATAAAATTAAAAGGCAGACATAAACAAAATTAAATTACGCAAATTACAAATCAAATTTAGAGTTTGTGCAGTATTTTAGTGTGTCCAGGTAGGATTTTCAGTAGGATATGAAGACAGTAAGATTGGGTTTCTGTTTTGCTAATTTGCTGGTGTGTATATGGAATTTAGCTAATAAAGGGATAAGATTAATAACATACAATTTCTTGACAGGCAGCATTTCATCAGAAAAAAACCCAAAAACAAAATTAATTCAGTCTTGAGTTTGAGTTGAATGTCGTATTTTCTGTTTAAATAAAGATTTAGGTCACACCAAAAAGACTGACTAAAAGGTGCAGTCCCAAAAAAGATGAGTTGTAGTTTCATCTGTGTGGTGACAATAGACTGTATATAAAGATATACAGTCTTTATATACAGTCTACGGTGGTGATAGAAGGAATAAAGGGAGTCAACATTTAGCCTATATTTTATAATTACTGAATTGACTGGATAACACCTGTGCAATATTTTCAGAGACACCTCCTGCACCTTATTTGAAACAAAAAAAGGTAATAAATAATTAAATAATTACCTGGGTAATAACCATATTTTTCCCAGTTTATACCAAGATACAAATTATTCCAAACAAATACAGAAGCAGGTTTACTAATTGTGCCTCTCTGGATTATTTCCCTTTTACATTTATTATTTGTTTTTATATAAAAAAAGGATCTGAATTTCCTATGTATAACTAGTGGAGTAGTTGGATGGATAATATCTGGTTGCAGAAGATGGCAACATTTTAATACCTGATGGAGTAGCATCAAAGACAATAGCAAATTCCCTAGGGACTAGAGGAATATTATATTCTGATAAGAATTCATCATAAGTAAACATATGACCCTCCTTGTTAAACAATTGACAGACAAGTAGTATTTACCTCTAGCTATTAAAATGTAGAAAACAAACCATTTGACATTTTATGAGTCATCACCATTGAATCTCAACATATTACACATGGCTTAACAAATAGCACAGGTATTCTTCCACACTACAGTGTCCTATTTAAGCCTGCATACTGTCCTAGTATCTGATCCCAGTCCTAGCGTCTCTAGTTCCATCTCCTGTTGTTAAGTCCCCTCCTATCAGGGGCATCAAGTTTTCCAGTCTTGTAGTTTCAGGTATTACACCCCCACACCCTTTTGTTATGTGTCTGGGCAAGATTTCTAACACTGGTTGAATTGATTCCAATTCAACCAGTCAAACCTGAACAAGTAACCTAAAGTTCGGGGGGGGGGGGGGGGTTTGCCCCTGAGTGCTGAGCAGTTCCTGTTGAAGTCATACTTCCTTTCAAAAACACTAATATTTTTTTATAAATGTTATAAGCAAAAGTGCAACTATGGGCCCAAACTGAAAATCCTATTGTAATGCCACAGGAGACTACTCAGGCCTAAAAGGTAACTATACACTCACAAATTACTGACATACTATGATACTGTAGATTAACTTACTTTCTGTAAGCAAGTTTCCTACTGTTCACTATTCAAATTGTGCTTGATTTACATTTCCTTCTCATATTACACAACTATAGGTAGGACCATGATTCGTTGAGCAGGAGCTCAGTCTCTCCCCCGTTGGCTGGATTGTACACGTCAGCAGTCAATAAGTTTTAGTCAAGATGTGTCCTATCATCCTCTTCCTGGTACGAGCGCGTTGACACATTGTACCTAGCTTGGGTAAGTCAAAACAAGCCAACCGTGGCGTGTTAGCTTCTTTTTATTAACACGTAACGTATAGCCTATATTGTTCACTCACTCGGTGAGCTTTGTTCTGCTTTTTCTACAGGTGGCAAAAAAACAAGCGGCTGAAGCGACTGCCTAGCAAATGACACGGTTTTCAAGTGGAAAAGACAGTCCTGCGAGAGGAAAAGCAGCCATCAAGTAACGTTTGACATTTGGTTTAAGACACGGGTCACGCGACGTTGGACTGTTTCTAGCAAGAATTGGGAGTTTTACTGAACGAGGAAACAGTGTTTCAGACGACAAGTTTACAATGAGGACGCGCGCGATAAGGTGAATGAAAGCCACTGCTGTTGTATTCCAAAGTCTGTTTTTACTTTGAGACAATGAGGTTCCGGCTGCTCAAAAAGAATCTGCTCGTGCTGTTGGGTGTTTCCTTTGTAATTGTGACTCTCCTGTTTTCAACACGTGTGTTGTTAGTTTCCGATAATGACACAAGTGGACCCTTCGTCGTTCAGGTAAACCAGCGCATGTATTCTGGTGACATGGTGAATCTGAACTTTGTTTCGCTGCCAGAATTGACTCGGTCCGTTTACAATGCCAATTACAAGCAGTATGTTCACAATGCGGATAAGTTTCCAGGGGAGCCTCAACTGGTGCTGGTTGTGCAGGTCCACAACAGGCCTGAATACCTCAGACTGCTCATCAAGTCACTGGAGAAAGCTGCTGAGGTCCACAGCTTCCTCCTCATCTTTAGCCATGACTATTTTTCAGAGGAAATAAACGCCATTGTGCAAGGGATAACTTTCTGCAAAGTACTGCAGATTTATTTCCCTTTCAGCACTCAGCTGTATCCCAATGAGTTTCCTGGGCAGGATCCACGAGACTGCCCTCGAGACATATCCAAGGACAACGCTCTCAAAACAGGATGCCTCAACGCAGAACACCCTGACTCCTATGGACACTACAGGGAGGCTTTTATCACTCAAACCAAACACCACTGGTGGTGGAAATTGCACTTTGTGTGGGAGCGAGTGCAGGCGATGCAGGGCTACAGCGGCTTTGCAATCTTTCTGGAGGAGGACAACTACATCTTACCTGACTTTTTCCATTTCTATAAATCAATGATAGAGTTCAGGAAGAACAGCTGCCCAGATTGTGACATGCTGGCTTTGGGTAACCACAATGGCCTGAGTGATTTTACCAGACTGTCCAATAAGGTGTTGACCACTGGGTGGATGTCCACTAAACACAACATAGGCATGGCCATCTCCAGGGAGGTGTACTACAAACTGATGGGCTGCAACAATGAATTCTGCACCTATGACGACTACAACTGGGACTGGACTCTGCAGCACCTCTCGGGAGCCTGCGTATCAAAGCCCCTCAAAGTGCTAGCGGCACAGGGCTCCAGGGTTCTCCACACAGGAGATTGTGGCCTTCACCAAAAGGAAAACTGCAGGCCAGAATGGGCCTCACAGAGGGTTGAGGAGGGCCTTCAAACAGCCAAGGATGACTTCTTTCCTCCATCTCTTGTCCTTAATGGTGCCGAAGCAGTGGAGCACAAGGCACACATGAAGAACGGAGGATGGGGAGACATTCGAGACCATATTCTATGCAAAAACTACGCCAAACGTCTTTGAACTATAACTTTTCTCTAATTGATATGGATAAAATGTTCCTTGGTATTCTGCAGATGTGCCATTCATACACAACTTTTCAGGGTTTCAGAGGCTGCAGTGGGGGTGTGTTTTCACTTTGAGTGTGTTGTTGTCTTCCAGCGAGGTCTTCCAATAAAGAGGACCAAATCAAGTCCAAGCATGTTGCATGTACACAGCTAGACTTCCAGCTTGTTTTAAAGTCTTTTACTTTATTCACCAAAGCTGCACAATTGCCAAAGACTTTCTTGATACCTGTGTTGTGTGTAATGCATGCTGGCTCGGTCATGCTGTTCAATTTCATGTCACCAGGTTTGTTTATCTCTGGGTGTCTTGCAAGCCAAAACATTAGATTAGATTTATTGCACAATGATGGGAAATAAGAGTAAACTATATCAGTGTGCATATATACACACACACATTTTAATTTGCAATTTTAGTTGCAAATATATTTCCTTAACTGAGAACACAGGACGTGTTAGTGTGTCCTGAATTAATGTCTTGCATTGCTTTTTTTGAACCAGTTGCAATGTTTTTTACATGTACTTTTTATGGTACGATTTAAGTGCAACAACAACAAAAAAAAGCACATGTAACGTACAGGCTGAAAGGTTTAATCAAAATGTGTATGACAGTAAATATAATGGGTTGACTGTTGAATTTAATGTCAAAATGGTTTCACGCACATAATGGAATTTGTGTTACTGAATGTAACCTTCACTTTTTGTCTGTTATAACCAGGGGTCTTTTTTTTTTTTTTGAGGTGAGGACAACTGACACCACTTACTTAATCCCTGGTTGCAACAACAAGAGCTGGCTTGATATTGATTTTTTTTTTTTTTTTTTTTTTTTCGGCTGTGACTGTATATTTGCTTTCTGATAGGCGAAAAGTGACCTTTTGGAGTCTTGTTCAAGATTCTTCGTTCCACAAACATCAGGGTCATCTGTGATTTCTGTATTTCTATATTTGCACCTTTTTTGTTAGAATTTATTTTGGGTTTATAATGTCCAAGTGAGAACAGAATGGATTGCATTGGGATTTTATAAAGAGGAAAGATGAAAAAGGAAAGATGTTCCTTTTCTGGCATTCATTCAATACTTGGTGAAACTTTAAAAGAAAAAAATTCCACTATAGCTGACGTTATCGTTTTACAGTGTAAAACAATGAGAAAATTAACACAAAACTTAAAACTGACCAAAAGTGCCTTCTGATTGTTCCTTTGTGCCTGAACTTGTTTTAAAGGAGATTTTAGAGGTGCACTGATAACGTTGTTGACCAAGTACTTATATGCACTTGTCAATGCTGGGGACTTGTAGTTCCCCTGATAGATATTTTTTGATTGTGCCTTTATTCATCAGATGTTGAGAGGAAATGGAATGTGAATGTTAATTTCACAAAAATCTTAATTGTACTATCAGGTAAATTGACTGCATCACTATGGTATCTTGCTTGTAACAGGTGACAGTGGCCCAGATAAGTGGTTTAACCTGATATTGGTGCACATCAGTGTCCTTTATGGAGACTCTTGGCCAAGTAATATGAAATTAATTTGATAGTGAAATATATTACCTTTCTGTTTTATGGTGAAAAGCACAATCGATTCTTAAGGAACCCGACAAAGATGTACTTTGTAAAAATGATTTTCTCTGATGTGTGTGTGTGTGTGTGTATGTATGTATGTGGGTTGTTTGATGTTTCCTTAGTTGGTAAGATGTACAGTTTTTGAGAATGAGACCAACTTTTTTTTTTGCTTATTTTTTTGTTGCTTTCTGATAATCACTTGAAATAGCTGTTCATTGTTCACCTAATGTTTGCCAAATGGGGAAAAAATAAAAGGCTGAATTTTCATTGTTTGTCTTATCATGGATAGTACTTGTAATGAGAAATGAACTGATAGGTAACTGTATTCCCTTATAGAGGTTTCCTGGAAATAACTATTTAATTTGGTTCTAAATTAAGTGAGACGGTGTTCAATGGGTACACTTCTGGGTAATTCCAATAGCAACCTGGAGGTTTTAGGCATAAACTGTATATAAATATACAGTTTCTGGTTTTAGGTCATTACACAGCAGGTTAACTGAACATACACAAATAGAAAATCTGTCTAAAGGCAAGCATACAATTTAGATATTCAGTCAACAGCTGCTTATAAACTCAAAACAACAAACTAAACTCACATAATTTGTCTTGTGTTTTGCCTATAATTACAACCAAATTAGGTATTTCCAGGAAGCATCCAAGGAAACAATGAGGAATTCCAGACAGAACATCAGTGACTGATATGACACCTGTTAAAATAGTCAGATCATGGCATGTTGAAGGCCTTTTGAGCTACTGAACCCTGAACAAAAGAGAAGCTGATCGGAGATCTGAGGTATTTTCCGGGCACATGTCATGTGACTGAATCGCGTGCTATCATTGGTCAGCTTCTACTCCGTGTTTATTTCCGGAAGTAAGTTGTTGTCAGTGTCAGACTTTCCATAAGGAGTATTAAACCGCAAATCTACAGCACCGGAACGACAGGTAAACAATGAAACTTATACTATATTTAAACGATTTCAATCCGTTTATTTGGCCGTATAATAAGTCAGTTGTCACATCGCTTCAATTAATCATGTTTACGTTTCTAGATGTAGCCAGTTTTAGCTGTTAGCCGCCGCTCTCCGTAGCTTACGTAATGGACTTTTGTCAATAACAGATAGACAAATAATTATTAAAAACACAATTCATAGCAGGCCAAAGTAACGCCAGAGACTTTGTATCAATTTTTCAGTAAGGTAACCTTGGGGAAGGGCAAAGACTGCCTTATGAGAGTGCTAACACGGCTAGCGAGTTGTAGCGACCGTATCGGTAAAATGACGTTAGCCAAGATGACACATACGCTAGCTAATGCTGCCTACTTAATAAATACCCCACTAAAATATGTGAACTATTTGGGAGGCCACCCATTCCACAATATCCAAAAAGGTATTAATACTAGAGATGTAACTCATTCATTAACTGCTTGTCATCCTGTGTTTTTCAACCTCTTTAGGTGTGTCCTCATCCACAGGATGGCACATTGGTTTCACAGAAACCCACTGAAGGCAACAGCGCCTGTGTCCTTTAATTTTTATGGAGTGGCAGGGAGCCCCGCTGCCAATAAGATATGCAAGTATGTCTTATGTCCACTTAATACACTGAGAACAGTGTTATCAGATTTTAGTGTGACTATGATCACGGACAGAAATAGTATATTGTTTTTGTCTGGTCTTCTTACCTTATGATGTAATGTCCTATGGCGTGCTACTGTTACAGTAATCTGATCACAGTCACCTCTTTGCCTTACAAGAAAGTCTTGTTGGATATGATCGCTCTGAATATTGTAAGGATCACCATATTTTTAGAGCATCAATTGATTGCTATTTGTTTGACACATTCAGTGACCTGAGGACAACCAGGGCGAGACTCCTGGAGATGTTCACTGATGTCACCTGCAACCCAGAGATCATGAAAAATGCCACAGATGCATACTTCTCCCTCCTACAAGGTATGTTTACATTCCAGCATCTATTCTTCTCTCTTGTTGGGGTTTTAACCCTTTAAAATGCAGTGTTGCCGGTCAGTGGGTCAGTCAGTACAAATTCATGCTGTTCAGGCAAACATTGTTCAAACCAACAGAACTTTATTTTAATTCTAGTAGAAATCCCAAAGTTTCCTAAGATACCAAATGGGGCAGGCTGAATTCTGCTGCTTCTCTAATTGGTTTATGATGCAATAGGCTTTATCTTATCCTTGGATGGAACTACACAGGAGAATAAGATGAGGTTCTTCCAGAACTTCAAGTGGACGGACACCTTACAAGGAAACACACCAAGGTAAAAACACAGACTGCATACTTCCAGTCTCATTGTAAGTGGAAGCATTTTATTTAGTGTTCATGGTTGCATGGCACTGGTAAGTGGATGGGTTGCAGTTTAAAGGAGGGCTGAAGTAAATGATTTAAAGTGCTTTCCAGGAGGCCATTAACCAGCTCTTTGAAAGATGTTTCACTTATATTTGAATTACTGAGTGCTGCAACTAATTCTGGGCCGAACTGATCACTAAAAACTTGAATAGCATTCAAAAACACAGAAAAGACCTCTATTATTTTTATCCTGACTCATGAGTTGAGTGGCAATCTAGTGAACACACAGATAAACATCTAACATCAGTGTCATCTACTGTCTCACAGGTCTAATCCTGTGTGAAAGTCCTCACAGCAGTGATCACTACACATAACCCAGCTCTGTGTTGCTCATACAATTTTTACCACAAAGGCTTATAGGATATACACAGACTTTCTGATCATAGTCGCAAAACCAGCAGCTACAGCTACAGCTACAGTGAGCTGTGTCTTGTAGGTGCAAACTTTTACCTTTAGCATTGTTGACTTGTGTGCTTATACCAGTCTGTATAACCCACCGTCTCTCCATGCTCTCCTTCAAGTGCCCAGCAGGATGCAGTCTTTGAACTGGTCTCCATGGCCTTCAATGTAGCTCTCTGGTACACCAAGTTTGCCTCGAGACTAGCGGGGAAAGAAAAGTATGTGCTATTTATGTTAAATCAGTCGTTATGTGGATTAATCCTAGATATTTAACAATTGTGCATTGCTTTGTTACTATACTAAATATTTTGTTACTGTCATGTTCGCTGGTCAATAGCATAACGGAGCCTGAAGCGAAAGATGTTCACCGGAGCCTGAAGGTTGCTGCTGGGATATTCAAAAACCTCAAGGTGAGGTGCATCTACAGATGAGTCTTCTCCCTAAGTTATTATACAGCTGTGGGACTTGGATGTTTTGGTGCTGTGATCGCAATTCACCCCCAGTCTTACTCGTAGTATTTCCTGATATGTATTATTTATATGTTATACATAAGAACAAAATTTGCTGTTCACTAATAAGTAAATTTAGTGACCCCACTAGTGACCCCAACATGCCATTTTGCAAACAACTTGTGGGTCTAAAACAGGGGTATTCAAACTGTGAGGTGCGCCCTGCCAGGGGGGTGTGGGAGATTTGTATGGGGGGGGCACGGAGGGAGAAACTTGGGGCAAAGATACTGAGGTGAAAGGGACAGGCGCGTCAAAACTCGTACTCCTTCTTCTCATAGTCATAACTCTGTCAAATCTGAACACACAGACATGATGCATATATTTTTAGATTCACTGTGACTTACGCTTCCCAAGGATATCTTTATCTATGATGTCCATTGACAATAAACGTCCATAAATCCGCTTAGAAATCATACAAAAAGACTGGTTAGAAGAATGGTTACAGCACATGCCATATACCGCAAAGTCGCCAGTTCACCTCCAGCCAGTGACCTTTGTAGCATGTCATGCCCTTCTTTCTCCCCCCATTTCCTGTCTGCCTCTTCACTCTCACTTTGTCCAGTAATATGTGATATATAATAAGGTGAAAAAATGCCCCAAAAAATATCTTAAAAAAAAAGAGTTATCATACAAAAAGATGCTTCTTGAAACTTGCCAAAACTTGCCAGTGAATCATCACCTTTTAAAATTCTTCAGTATCAAAGTATCCAGTGACGTTTGTCTGTACATCCATCTGTACACGGCAATCAGGAACTGCTAATAGCTAATTCAGCATACTTTTAATGGTGCCAATTTGCCAAAATGTTAACAAATATAGATTATGAAAAACGGTACTCAAGTTGAAGCCCTCGGCTAATAAACTGACTCCAAGGCAACATTGAGGGGAGGGGAGAATATGTGGGTGTTAGCGGGGCGCAGTAAAAAGCTATAACAAGGGGATTTTGCCAAAGACCCTGAAACAACAACAGCACTTCTTGTTCCTTTACTTCCCCTGCAGCACACAAGTCAGATTAATACAGTCTCTGAAATACAAAGCAAAAGCAAAGAAACGCATAGATTAATAATAAATCAATAACTTAAAAGCTGATTTTTAAAACAGCTAATTGTCTGGCATCTGGCTCTGTTTGCTACAGGAGGTCCACATCCCTCGTCTCATCACCCCAGCTGAAAAGGGTCGAGACCTGGAGCCCAGAGTGATTGATGCATATATCATCCAGTGCCAAGCAGAGGCGCAAGAAGGTACAGTAGCTCCACGCTTGAACACTGCACTAGCCACTATAAAGCTCTATTAATTTGTACTCATTTTTAGCCATACCTAGCATGCATCTGGCTTGCTCATTGTGTGTCAGATGCATTTCTATTAAGTTAAAACACCTTGTTCCATTCTACAATTTTTGTGTCTCTTAGTAATTGCTTTCTGTTGAAGTTTTAATCTGAAATCCTGATTTTGTTCCTGTTTTTTTTTCTTTTAATTTATACTGTCTGTGACATGATGTGGGGATATCTGTGTAGTCTAATATCTGTATCATTTACATTGATGATATTAGTCTGTTGTCTTGTATTTTTAAATATTTGTTCATTATAACCTGTGTGTGTCAATACTAGCAGATCTGAATCCAACGACCATCTATTTCTCTTTTTTTACAGTGACAATTGCCAGGGCGATTGAACTGAAGCACAATGCCACACTCATCGCAGCTTTGGCATTTGAGACAGCAAACTTCTATCAAAAAGCTGGTCAGTATTTTGTAGAGATGGGCGGATGATACCGAAGCACCGAAGCTTTTTTCGTTCCTGTGAAGCGCGCTGTTTCAATACATTGTGCTGGAGCTTGTGTCGAATGAAGAATATCACGTGACTGATGACGTCCGAAGCTGGTGCTTCGGAAAGCGCTTCATTCAGTTTGACAGTTTAGAAAGTTTTACAGCTAAACTCTGTGATCGGCATATTAGTGGGAGAAGAAGAGGAGAATATTTGGCAAATACGGCGATGTGCGCTAGAAAGAAGTATGAGAACATTTCATCCTGATACCAAGTCATAATGTTATAAAAGTAATAGACTCTAATGAATGAATTTAATGAATATCACTCTCATATCGCATCACATTGCAACTCATATGAAATGTCACACAGGCCTAAATATCAACCATTAAGTTTAAAAACATGACCCACAGTGGCACTCGGTTTAAACTACACTAAAAAGGTACATTAATGTTTCTTGTCAGCAAAAATATTTTATATCTGGGCTTTTTGGACAACGCATAATTATTTTACTCTAACATGTTTCACAATAACATCTATATTTAACGCAGCACTTCTAAACAAAAGTATACAGATTTAATAATAACACACAGGCTTCTTGGACTTTTATTGCACACATATGAGACGACAACTATTAATATCAGCGAGGTGTGGCGATGCTTCGGCCCCAGCCATGAAGGGCTGCTATAAGTTTTACAAGCCACCAGATGTCGCTGTGTTTACTGAGTTTGAAGCCCCGAAGCTTCAAATCTTTTTCGGCACAAATAGAAAGAAAGCTGCAAAGCTTCATAAGGCTTCATCCGTCCATCACTAGTATTTTGGCACTTGTGATTTTGAAAACATGCTCATTATGTTTTGACAATTATTTTTCTTTCTTTACTTGTTAGTTTTGTGTAAAATACTGTATAATAATCAGAGCTGTCTAGGGAGGAGTGCAAGGCCCTGTGAGAACTTGACATGGGGGGTCCTTATCAGTTTAGTTTAGTTTATTTGCACATAAAAAAGACAGCAAGAATTGAAAAAAAGTTAGAATATTGTGCAGGAGAGGTTAGAAGCCAAAAGTGTCTTATGACAATACCCCCCCCCCCATAAAATATCAATAGTCATACTTGAAAAAGAAAAAAAGATAAAAACAAAGACTGTATAATTCATCAAAATTTCAAGACTAAGCAGTAATACAAAATTGATAGAAATGTACAAATTACATAGAATGTGTGTTTACAAATTGAGAGACAATGAAATCCACGAAGTGTTATAAATCTTTAGAGTCCTTTTCAGAAGTCTTTTGAATAATGATAATGTAGATGTTGATTGCAGTGATGGAAGTAGGTTGTTTCAAAGATGGTCCTCTGTATTTCAATGAATATTGATATCGTCTAGTCTTACTTCATCACTTTCACTTAAAGCCAAAGAAAATAACAACTCTTAGAAAGTTTTCTGACTGTCATGCTGGCACATTTTAGGATGGCGGCACTATGAGAAATCCTGTCATGTTGTGTTATATCTCTGAGTGTCCTCAGCTCTCGGAAAGCTCTAGGTCCAGAGACTCAGACATGCGCAGTGCGACACTCAGTCTGTTGCAGTGCCTTTGCAGATCAATATCTTTTCACACAGTTTAGTCAAATAATAAATAGACCCAAACATCTTGTCACACTCCTGCATTTGTGTAAAACACGCAATGAGATCAGTGAGATCAATGAGAGCCTGATCAACCATGACGTTGATAGACGTACATAGGCTTTCTCTGGAGTCTAGAACCTGAGACGTTAATCCGGGAAGGAATATCCACGTATATTTGTTTTCATGTGACCTTTATTTTCACTGGTCCTTAAGAGGCGTGAGGCCCTATGCTGCCGCACCACTCGCACACCCCATGTGACAGCTATGGTAATAGTATGAAATGCTCTCTTTGTGACTGATAGGTCAGTCACCAAGAGAGTGCTGTAACAGTCAGTATTTCTGTCTGCAGACCATACATTGAACACCTTGGAGCCAGAGTGCAGTAGCAAGTGGAGGAAGTATCTTCAGCTGAAGCAGCACTTTTACATGGCTTATGTAAGTTAATGCATATCCCAGTGCAGTTCACAGTACTTTTATTTATGGCAAAGGAACCTCACTAAGCATACATGCATTGGATGAAACCTGCTCTTCTTTACAAAGACACAAGAAAAAAGACAAATCAGGCTTCTGATTATACTCATTCATTTGTTATTAATATTGTTGTTCATTTAAATGGTTTGCAGGCATACTGCTATCATGGACAGACACTGCTGGCAAGTGACAAGTGTGGTGAGGCTATAAGATCTCTCCAGGAGGCAGAAAAGTGTATGTATATGAATGTCTTGGATTTAACATTTGTTTTATCTATTTTTGGACCTACATTAAAAAAAAAATTAGAGTACTGTATTTGTGTATTTGTACTTTTTTTTTCCATTTTCGTGCATTTGGCTAAGTCTGCAAACACATTAGTGAAAAGTACTTTATTCTTCTTTGGGTTGATTTTAATACACTCATTGTGTCTTGTCTCTGAAAACACAAGGCAGTCAGACAAAGTTCATGTGACATAAGTGTGTTGTTACATTATGTACAGTATGTTATTATGAATGCATGTATTGTTGTGGTCAGTTTGTCTTGGTTAAGGGTGTTCTGCAAAATAGCCTTATACAGCAAGTATCTAATTAGTCTATAAAAAAGTTGAAAGCAGTAATGTTTAAGTACTTATAGAATATATTATATGCTCACTTGGGTTCAGTAACATGTAGCATACTTGCATATAGGTTATGACACAGGTGTTTCCTGTGTGTTGCTGCAGTATTTTTGGACACATCTCTTCATGAAATGAGGAGTCGCGTTTTTTTCCTTGCTTCACTTGCTTTACTGCCTGGATTTCTATTTGTATTAACATGAAGACTTCTCTGTTTAGGTTACTCCCGTGCTGAGGCGCTGTGTAAAGAGTATCGTCAGACCAAAGGCCCGGGCACCACAGCCAAACCATCAGAGCAGCTGTTCTTCCTCAAACTGGGCGGCGTCATTAAGAACACACTGGAGAAGTGCCAGAGAGAAAATGGCTTCATGTGAGTCAGTCAGGACAGACACATACACACATGTATGTAGACACAGATACTGTACAATACATACATTAAAAATCACAAGAAAACTCCAAGGCACTCTCTTTTAAACATTTAAAATGCCTTTATTGTTATGGCATCTCAACATACTATACGTGGTAAATTTTTTTTTGAATGGGAACTGATCATTTTACTACCAGACATGATACGAACGTTCGTAGTATAGTGCTGTATGTCAGCTTCTCAGCAAATCTGATCAGCATCAGCTAATCATCACTGTGATCTGATTTTCACTGTAGCTAACAACATGTTAGCTGACAGTATATAACTGTTAGCTGCTGTAAATACTGGCTAATGGTGTGTTTACTGGTTGTAGTAACAGTCACTAACAATATCTCTTACCTCTTACAGTTACAAATCTAATTCATCAGTCCATTCAGTTTTACTTAGTTGTTTGGGCTTAACCCTTTGTTTCTGTGGAGTATGCTACACTGAAACAAAGACACATACAGGCGACTGAAAAGTAAAATGCCCACAGAGGTTTCAGACTGAGCCCATGTTATTTGTGCACATAAAGTTTTCTGTCATTTAAATAAAGATTTTCTCAACTGTGTGCACACGTTTAGTTGCCTACACATACTGTATCTTTCCCAGTTGTTACATATTTGGTTGCTAAACAGATCCAGGTGCAACACTAAAAGCTCTGAGATATTGCACTAAGCGGCAGAGGTCAACATTATCAAAACTTAAATATCTACTCTTAAACACTTCCCCTCTTAAATTGTAACTTTGGACACATTTCCTCAGATACTTCCACAAGGTCCCAGCTGAGGCGCCCCAGCTGGAGTTGAAGGCGAGTTACGGCCTGGCTGAGCCAATCCCCTTCGAGCTGCCGCCTCTCACTGAGCAGTGCACTGCTGAAGTCTATGCCACCTTTGACCTAACCAAGGGAGCCAAAAATGACAAGGTACTGCAGCTCACCTCAGCGTTTATTTCAACAAAGGCTGGAAGACCTAATGAAATCTTTATTCCGAAGAACTCGATTAACAGTTTACATCTGTTTCTGAAGCTGTGCTGTTTCATATTTGTGTTATTGTTGCTTTGACTCCAGGCAAAACCCAAGGAGGAGGAGGTGAAACCAGTGAAGGAGCCAGATTTGAAGCCTCAGAAGGACACGGGCTGTGTTGTCTCCTAAACTTTCCGGATTCCATTTTCAGCCTCCACGCTTCAGCACCATCTATTGTAATGATGGCATCCATATTTCTTTTCATGTAAACCCCCATAGGAAAAAAAAATGTTTTTTTGTAATATCAATCCATGGTGTTTTACATTCATGCTGAAACATGCGTATTGTATTTGGGTATGACAGCCATTGTCCTTGCAGCCAAACCAGAGCCAGTCACATCCTCTTGACAGCTCACAGCCTCTCATAAAGTAAACCTGAAACATTTTAAAAGATGGAAAGTTCTTTCAGGTTATTGTTATTATCTTTAAATGAGGTAATTTCAAGTACAACGATTCTAAATAAGCCTTATGGGTGAAGTATTTATTAATGGTGCCTTTGGCTGCAATGTAAACCTGTTCACCGTGGCCCCTGACAGACGTGTCTGGTGTTTAACCTTCTTCTGGCCTGATTAGATGACTCATATAATGGAAACTGGCTTATTAAGTATGCTGACAAACGGCCTCAGGATGTGGATCTAATCAAAAGATTCAGTAGTAGCACCTGAAATGATAAAAAGACAGATTTATATTGAATATATATCACTACATGGAATATGATGCAGCCATCCAGAATGAGTAAATATAGGAAATTGCATTCCCACAATCAGCCTGTATACTACCATACTTAATTTGATGTGAACACATTTCAAACTGAGATTTGTCATAAAACACACTTCTGATAATTAACAGGATTGAAATGTAAATCAACAGTGGACAGACAAAATGAACAAGACTGCGTGTGTTATTGCTGGTGCATTTGGTTTGTTTTAGCTGTAGCGGTTTACAATCAATATTTGATTTAGATTACATGTACTGTAGTTCTTTTTGTACATGACATGACGTTGTTTTTGTTTTTTTTACTTCTATTAATTTAAGAAAACTTTACTACTGGATAAGGCTGAATCATTCTTTCACAAGCTTTGGGATTTTGTGATATATCCCTTTATAATAGTTGTTCTTAATTTATTTCTATTGTTATGTCATGATATTTGAGTTGAGAACTTAAAACACTTATGACAGTATACAATTCTATGTAACTCCAATCATATGTTTTTGGTGATAGTTTCAGTGGATACACCAGAATACCCACTGATACTTACAGTAAAACTCTTACTCTTGTAAACTGTTGAGTTGCTGAGAGAGTGCTGATGTCAATAGTTGACACAATGTATGTACTGGACATCTATTGAGTGTTATCCCCTTCCTTAAAGACAAAGATCGGGGCATGAGCATGATCAGATTTTACAGGTGGGAGGGCACGCGAACATTGTGGACTAAAATTCTTGGATGTGCCGCTCTCCCACTTTGAAAATAAAGTAGTCGGTTAAAGCATAACTATGAACTTGTATAAACTGTAATGTACTGCTCACATGCTCATTTACGCCCCTATATGTATATTAGCTTACCTGAGCTAGACTCCAACAGTAGTGAGAAGCAGACCACCTAACTTTCTCACTAAATTTCATTATAGCACATTGTACACCATTGCACTTTATATTCAGTTGTTCATGGATTTCAGTGGGGATCTAATGGAATTATAATGGTCAAGGCGTTAAACCTTTTTTCATTAGAATATTGCAGAAATCAGACCAGTGCTTGTCCTCTATCCTTTTCAAGGCAACTGTTTATTAAAAGGGTGTGTCAGATCACCATTACAATGTACACTCCTGTAGCTCATTGTTCCTCCTCTAACAGTGTCTTTCATGTAAAATGTATTTCAAATGCTATTAAATCATCCATTAAACTCCATTCTTCCACGCCTTGTGCTTATATATGTCAACATGATTATGAAGTTAAATAAGAGACAGTAAGCATCATCTATGAATGTGTTAAAGGGGTGTTAAAGTTCAGATTTACTGGTCATGGTTCGTACTACTTATTCTGTGAAAACAGTTGGATAATGACTTCTGTGGCTCTGGAGGAGCTTTGTCAAGCCTAGGAAAACAGCCCTGGTGATGTAATCAGGTCTGGCTTGAGCTTGGAGACAGAAAGCCTGCGTTTCAAAGACGCGGCGTGTCCCAAATCCATACTACGTACTAAATCTATACAGTATGTACTACATATACACATCCCTCACTCCTAGTAGTATACAATATAATCAACACACTTTACCAATAAGGAAATTATGTTCTATGTCAATTAAACTGCTACTTTGGAATGTTACTGTCAATTAAACTTCACTTATATATATATACATTTGTAGTCAGATACAGTTAGTAATACAAACACCCCAAAAAAGATGGACTAACTTGGAAATCCAGAAATATCATGATGGAACTCTTCTTTAAGGGCATCAAGCATATTCTTTTAAAAGTTACCAAACTTCGTACATGACCACAAGTGAGTATGATTGCCAGTTTGTGATCCACATTATCTCCAGCACTCGTCTGAGCTGGTTGGGCTCCGCTTTGCCGTTACCTGTAAATGGAATTTAAACAAATAGTACATTTTAGTCAAGGTCTCACAACACCGGATATCTCAGGCTGAGTTCAAGGGAAACATCCAGCAAAACGTGGTCTCCTGGATTCGAATATTTCACTTTAGCATGAAGTGAAGTGCTGCAACAAGCAGATCACACAGTGTGTAAGAAATGTTTTACCTGCCTTTTGGGCCACCTAAGGGACAAATCTAAGGGGATTATTGGAAACATTAGGGTTTAAGTGGCTAAAGTTGGCAATAAACCTTGACATTCTACACACCGCAACAAGCCCAGCCCCTCAAGCCCAAGAATGAAACTGCTTGCGTTACAGTGACAGCTCTCTACTTGCCTGTGATAAGGTTTGCACTCCTGTATTTGGCGTCTCAGATTTCAAGACTGACTTGTTTTTCTCCACATAGCAGAGTCAGCGTGGATGGACATACAGTACAGCTGTGACATAAGAAAGAATCATCGTTGCATTGGAGCGATAAAGACAGACTTATAGTATCTGAAGAATGAACAGCCACCAGGAAGTAAGTGTTGTAATAATGAAGCAAGACAAACAGACATGTTAGCTTAGGTTGTGTTCAGTAACTAGCAACGGTGTAAATTAACTTTCAACAGCTGTCTGTGACCAGCCATTGGTAAATCTTCACTCAGGAGCCTGATGCAGTCTGTATATAAAAAAGCCTATAAAATGACAACATGCTGGACACAGATAATGTGCCATAAAGACAACGTGTCAGGTAAATGAAAGAGAATACAAACAAAACGTTGATGTAAAGACCTGTCGAATCTGTCAGACATCACTAGACATCCAGGAAACAGAGTTTGGGGGCCCTGCCGTGTCCAAAGAGAGGAGGATCATCCACTTCTCTAGCGGTGAAACTCTGGAGGAGGAAGACAGTGAAGAGGAAGAGGAGCAGTCATCAAACAGACCTCCATTCAGAGAACCTGCAGAGAGGGTGGGACATTGTTTGAGGACGACACTTCATGTTAGATGTCATAAAGTAGCAGCCATATCATGTTTTTTTCTGTCTCTTCCCTCTCAGACAAAGTTCTCATTCAAGAATGTGGCCATTCTAGTTGGGAGGATTTCACTGCTGAGTACGTCATGTGACAATTAAATACATACTAAATAAACAGTAGTCCTAATTTTAGCTATGAAGAAAGTCTCACTGAGTTACTGTCGTTTCCAAAATTAGCTTGCGATTTCCTTGGAGAGAGACTAGCTGGTGCACTAGGACTGAATGCAGCCAAATACCAGTACGCCATAGATCAACAGCACCGTGACCACAAGGTAAGGTAAAATTCAAGCGCAACAAAACAAGCAAAAAGTAAACTATGCTGTGCCATCTTAGAGACAATAGTAGTGTGATTTGTCACAATACCCAGTCTGCTAATAGTACACTGGCAGGCCTATGGATGGTTATTTCCTTGTATTTTAATCTTTGCATTTCCTGTATCTCACTCACAGACAAAAAGCAGCCAACCCACAGGCAACGTCATTAAAGGACAGGCAGAGACTTTCCACCTCTCTCCTGGACAGGATGGGAGTCATTATGGAGCTACAGGAGATGTAAGGTGCCCTGCTGATTCCCAGGCGAGCTGTGATGACAAACATATGGACAGAAATTCAGAAGGATGCCACAACAGAGCCTATCAAGCAGACTAAAAGAAGAAAAGCAAAGCTAGGAGGGTTGTGATTTGATGTGAAAGCCTTCGTTTAAAGTGCACTGTGTAACAAATAATGCATGCTTAAAGTATGGTGGGGCTGTTTGTAGTATGGTAATGTTACAACAAAACTATGTGAAGAAATAAATCACACCGACAAACTTAAAGATTTCAGTGTTGGGCTAATAAAGCATGGGGCAAGATTGCGGTTTTGTTTATGCAATAACGAAAATAAATCGAGTATCCTATCATGAAAGCAAAAACAGCTGGTCCGCCAAAGAGAAACGCTACGTTATGCTGCTGTTTGCAGAATATCGAAAGGGGTCGATAAAATACAAATGATCAATAAAATATACGCAACCATGAGAACCACTCAGCGTATTGCACTGTTGCTATAAGACACGGTTCAATGCTAAAGAATAAAAGTTAAAAAGATCCGACGAGGATGGGATTCGAACCCACGCGTGCAGAGCACAATGGATTAGCAGTCCATCGCCTTAACCACTCGGCCACCTCGTCCACGGTGCAACAAAGATGAAATAGTGTTTAGATAAACATCTCCCTCGAAAACGTTCTGTTGACAGTAGTTACCATTTTGTCACCTTCACGTGTTCGGCTAAACTTCGTGAACTCATTTCAAAAAGCCAATCTTATGTTAGCTAACGTGCTAGTAAGCCGTACTAATGTGCTATTAAGCCAAACTAACGTTAGCTACGACTAAAAATGTAAAAGTTGTGGATAACATGTCTGTGTCATCTGCATTACCCCCTCTTGCTCTTTCATTCCTAATTAAGTACAAGACATTGATTGGCCCGGTGACATCTGAGTAACGTTAGGCTTGCGATATGAATATGTAAAGTTAACATTATCGTTAGCTAAAGTTTTCTGCAACACCGCTAACTACCTAAATATGACTTGTAGGTTAGATAATTCATTTCTGAATATCTTGTTGAGCTAACTTAACGCTATGCCACATGTTGTACAGCTAAATGCTAATTCTTATAGCTGCAGTCACGCAATTTTTACGTTACTGAACGTTAACAAAATCTCTTGACAGGATAATTTAGGGGAATTTTAAATAATATAATTTAAATGACCATAATATATTCCGCTTGAGTGAGATTGGGGGATTGGGAGGGTTGCTTTTTCAGTATTATAATGTATAATGTAAAACCCTTTTACAATAGGTAACCTTTACTCATTTGACAGTTAAGAGCTTGTATGTTGTATTGTTAGCGTATTTGTATGGTGAAAACTTATTCATAGCGACAAAACCGCTGGAACTATAGAGTAAAATATTCCTGTAAAAATATTAATCCACCACCATAAAACCAACTGCAGGGCTACACTCCGGGTCTATCTTACCTCTTTGCATGTGAGTGAATCTGTATGCACAGGCACTGTATCTTAACATCCAGTGTGAAGTTACTACTATTTGTGAATGCATCTTTTCCCAGATCAGTGCTGGCCTGGGTATTTGTGGCCATCTAGTGGTTGAATTAGATAATTCGAAAAACAGGGGACTAACTCCTTTACCGTCACTGGAATCATAACAAAAGAGATATCAGAACCAGTAATTTTATTGATGTCCAGCAGTCACGTTCAAATCCGTGAGTCTCCAATCTAACTGCATGTTGGGGAAACTGAAATATCTGGAGAAAACCGAAGCCAACATGGGGAGAGCTTGCAAACTCCACAGAACAAAAGGCAAGGGCCAGGTTTTATGTTATATTCTGTTTCAAATTCCTGTTTCAGAATCTGACACAAAATTGAACATCTCAAGTTATTCAGGGGTGCTACAAGATGTTATAACAAAATCAGATTAGAAGCCAGATAACAGGTACAAAGGTAGTGTAAAAAAAGATGCTTGCCACTGCAGTCTTTTGCACATGCACTTCATAAACAATCAGTAACACTGTTGAGTCAAAGTCCTTCAGTTACTCTTTTTAGCCAACATACAGTTACTCTTTATAGCCAACATAAACTTCATCGAGGGATAAAGGTCATCTTGTCAACCTGCACATTTAAACCAAAGCAGCAACATTTACTTGGTGACACTCAGCATGATGATGAAGAGAGTGCTGTTATTGGTTGGACTTGTGGCTCTAGCCACTTCGTATACTGTAAGTATTTGTTAATTAATTATTTAGTATATGCATGATGTGATATGGCCATTAACTGCATGATGACTCACACTGGTTTTGTTTTAATCAGATACCTGTTTCCCCTGAGGTACATGGTATGTCAAAAATGATCTTTGTTAAACTGAATAACAGTTGTTGAAAGGCTGTGAATGAACTCTGAGCCATGTCTGTATCTGTCCTACAGAGGTGTATGAGAATGGTGAGGATGAGAACCCCATCCTAAACCTGGGTGAGCTACAACATTTCAGTTGTTCATTGCTCCATCACCTACACATCAACACAGTGTTCCTGTATTTGCTCGAGTAAAACTGTATTTATTGCTAATTGAAATATAATTTGTTGTTTGTACCTTGCTGCAGGTTCAGATGTCAGCCTGTTTGAAGGGGACATTTTAATTCAAGTAAGTTGTATTTTGATGGGGATACTTTCTTACTTTTGAGAAAAATGTTTTTTCTTAATCATTGCATTCCTTGATTGTTGTTGGCAGCTTCGTTCTGTTGCAGCATGCAATCACATGTCTGGCTGTTGGGACTGTTGGTCCTCTTGAGTAACTACAGTGCAAAATTTATTACAGATAACAAGTTGGGTTTTATTGTGTGTTTTTATTAGCCTTGATTAGGTTTATGGTTACAGTTTGTACAAGCACTTCTTAAACTACTCTTTTATGCTACAGGAAGGAAGGAATGCCCTGATAAACAAAGGGTACAGATGGAAATTTCCCATCCCTTACATTCTGGGTGATGATTTGGGTGAGTTTCTTTCTTTATATATTCAGTACACTCTGAACACTGTATTGACTGTAAATACTCTCTGTCGTTTTTATGGCCTGGAGTTCCTGATTTTCCAAAAAATAAATACCTTGCGATGTTCTGGGGGTATTTCCAGAATCCTCAAAGACTCTTCGAACCATCTGGGTGAAAAAATATTCGGTCCCCTTTTGTGACTGTTTTTTTCACTCCTCAGATCTGAATGCCAAGGGCTGCGTCCACCAGGCTTTTGAAATGTATCGGCTGAAGTCTTGTATTGACTTCAAGCCTTATGAGGGAGAGAAGACATTCATCAAGTTTGAAAAGAGAGGAGGGTATGGTTCTAGCTGTCTTACTTGTGTTTACTGCGTTTGCAAAATCTACTGTTGAGTTTAAATTACCTTATGACTCTCTGTCCATTGAAATCAGCTGTAATCATGGATTCAAGTTCCCAGTGTGCATAATTTTGCCAAAGCCAGAACTGAAAATAGTGGCCACAGTCCTCAGAGCAAAAATATCCAAAAAAAGTGAGACTATGTAACTTTTGCTGAACAGGGACCACAGAAGCTACAGCTGACAGTTATGGAATAATGTAGCATTTAGCTAAAATGCTAAGCTATTGTAACAGTATTACAAATGGAGAAGAGTTATAAAGTCAGCAAACCGACTCAGTAATGTCTGTGATACAGCAATATTTACCTAAAGTTTACTAACATTAGCTAACATTGGCCACAATAAGCTACTGGGCATACCACACCAAGTACTGAAGTGCACTGAAGAAAGCAGTGTGTTTTATGGCTTATTAATTTAGCTTTTCATTTGTAGAGGAAGAATATGATATTGGTTCTCTCAAAAGTCACATAGTCTCGCTTACAGTAAGTACATTTGTACTAAATCACAGGAGTGTCCCTTTAAATTTTCATTTTTTGCTTTTTGGAGAACAATTACAATCGACTGCTTCTACTATCATAGGTGTTTCTCCAGCGTTGGTGACCAGCAGATTGGTCAGATTCTGTCTTTGGGGCCAGGCTGTGACCACAAGGCGGTGATTGAACATGAGCTACTCCACGCTCTGGGATTTTACCATGAACAGTCCCGCACAGACAGGGATGACTATGTCGACATCTGGCTGAATGAGGTTACACCAGGTGTGTCTAGGAACTTCATGGTCCATCATTTTCTTTCTTTTGTCATTCATCTTCTGTAAAAACAATATTTTATTATTGGGAGTAATGCTATGAAATTTAATGTTATCTAGTTAGTTACCCAGAAATGATAACCTACAGCATGCCTTTAACCCTTATTTTGGCAATTTGTGTGGTAGGAGTGACTAAATGAACTTGACATTTCCTGCAGGACTTGAACACAACTTCAACAAATACAACGATGACTACATCACCGATCAAAACACGGCGTACGACTACGAGTCCGTCATGCATTACAGGCCCTTCTCCTTCAATAAAAACGCATCCATCCCCACTATCACCACCAAAATCCCAGAGTTCTACAACATCATTGGCCAGTACCTCGACTTCAGCAAGATGGACACCCTCAGGCTCAACCGGATGTACAACTGCTGTACGTATATGTTGCAAGAGTAAATTTCCTTTGTTGGTATTTTGATTTGTTTTCTTAGTTTCTCAACGTTGTCAATGGACAGAATGCAACATTATGAGATAGAAATGAGAGTCTTTAGGAAGTAGGACTCAGTGTGTATAAAAGTACGCTAAGCACAAAATGGGCCAAAACTTTTAAATGACTCTCCAAATCCTCACCCCTCTCCCTCCCCAGCTGGTCCCCTCACCCTGCTGGACCAATGTGCCTTTGAGTACGCCAGCATCTGCGGGATGATCCAGGCCTCCTCTGATGATGCTGACTGGGTCCATACCAAGAGCAGTGTGGGTGAAGAGGATCACACACTACTGGGAAAATGCAGAGGTTAGAGTTGAATAATGTCTCTTTTAAAATCCTAACTACTGATCATTCTCAGTTCAGACAGCATGAAAATAAGTTGTGTGCTGTAATAGCTTGTCTTATTTTGTCTGACTCTCTAGATGCTGGGTACTTCATGCAGTTCAGTACCATGACTGGGAAGCCTCAGGAGTCTGCTCTGCTGGAATCCCGAACCCTCTACCCCAAGAGGAAGCTTCAGTGTCTGCAGTTCTTCTACAAGATGACTGGAAGCTTCAAGGACAGGCTGGTGATCTGGGTCAAGCTGGATGATGGCACAGGCACCGTTCGTACAATGAAGAAAATACACACATTTTATGGTATTTATTAAGTGGCCATGTTTGTGGAGGACACCTAGTATTTCACAACAGCTACCTGGAGCCTTTGCATGAAGGCAAATATTCATTTGATCATTTGTTTAGCTGCTCCATAGTTTAAAAATTATATTAAAATCAAGTTATTTTAAGACATCATAAAACATATAAGTTAGCCAGTTACTATCTAGACAGTTAGTGCCTTCATTCACACACAGTAGTAAAATGTTTGGAATAGTGAAGTAAGGTTTGATACTGTCATTATTTAAATACGCTCATTTGCGTTCTTCCCGAGAATTAGATGAAAAGATTGATACTACTCTCATGTTTGTATGCTATCAAGCTACAGCCAGCAAGTGATTAGCTTACAGCTAGCTAGCATTGCATCGCGTAACATCAGACGCTCTCTGTCCACACTGAATCCGTTAAATATGCGCTGCTGTTACGTCATGCAAACAAACCACGTAGTCTAACTATCAGCTGTGCGTTTGAGATCAGACTGGAGAGTAACCACTCAAGTAAAAGACGGGGGCTTGCTATCTTCCTACATTTGTACTTCTTAAACAGAAAACACACGTTTTATATTGAGCTATTTAGATGTTTCTTTACTGGAAGTGACACAATATAGCCAACAGCAAGTAGGTTGCTATTAGCGATGGTCATTTGCCTTGATATGAAACTTCCAGCTACCTGACAATCTCCAGCCAGCTGTCACATTATTTAGGTTTTTGTAGTTTAATGAGGAGGTATCGTATAGATAACCAGATAACTGGAAAACTAGAAGCCGGGGGAAAAAAACAGCCTGGCTCAATCCAAAGTTGGATAGGTTAGTTTGCCAGGCGATTCCAGGAAATCACTGGCCTGGCAAAGAAATAGTTCCGCCTTGTAACTCCCCAATGTGTTAATCAGTTAAATTTAGAGGTGCTAGTTGACAGATTGTTTTTTACCTTTGGACAGCGCCAGGCTAGTTGTTTCCCACTGCTTCCAGTCTTTATGCTAAGCTAAGCTAATTGCCTGCTGGCTCTAAATTCATACCTAATGGCCAGATATGAGAGTGGTATCATTTCATCTAACTCTTTCCCAAAAACTATTCCTTTACAGTAAATACTGTAACATGAAGGCTAAAGGCTAATGTTAAGTAAAACCTCGCTACTTCACTATCCCACTGCTTAACATATCAATAATATTGCCACACACAGTAAGATTTGACATTGTTCCTTTCATTGTTACACAGCGGATTCTGACCACACATGGAAGATCGCCCATGTCCCAATGGAGGTAGGGGTGAAATTCCGCTATGCTTTCCAAGCAGTGCGCGGTGATCCCTCTGCATCTGCCGGTGGCATCTACATCGACGACATCAGCTTGACTGAGACACGCTGCCCCAACGCTGTGTGGAGGATCCAGAACTTCTCCAAGATCATGGAAACTGCTGACATCGACACAGTTATTGACAGCCCTCGTTTCTACAGCCCTGAAGGCTACGGTTACGGTGCCCGCATCATTCCTTTGTCGAGTTACACTGATTACACAGGGAACTACACTGGGCTGTACTTCCACCTGGCCAGTGGGGACAATGATGTGGTGATGCAGTGGCCAGCGGTAAACAGACAGGCCACCTTGGTAGTGATGGACCAAGACCCAGACATTAAGCTGAGGATGTCCACTGCTCGCAGCCTCACTACTGATATGATGAAGAGTAAGTGCTCCTTATCTATTATTCACAGAGGGATTAAAACAAGAGCAGGACACTATGATGATAGATTCAAATAAATTCAACAGGCAGTACAAAAAATATAACATAGTTATAAGTTTGCATGCGTATGCGTAGTGTATGTCAGATCTTTCATAGAAAGGGATCACCAAAGTTATTACATTTTATCCTGAAGGGGACATAAATGTCTGTGGTATTTGAGACATTTTACCCAAAAACACAAATGTCTACCACATGATGGTGCAAGTGGAAAAGTCAGGGGATCACCAAAGTCATTAGGATTCATCCTCTGTCGAACATGAATGTCCCTACACATTTTTACGACAATCCATCTGATAGTTGTTGTGATATTTCAGTTCAGTGGTGGACTGAGCGACCGACATTCCCATCTTAAAAACACTCAACCATCACACATGCCAGCTTTCAACAAAATAAAATCACAGGTTGTTCTTCAATGACTGCAGTGTCATTCGAATAGTGGGATCACTCCTCACGTGGTGGCTCTGTCTTTTTGTGACCTCTAGCATCAGATGGAAAGTTGTTTTGGGATAATCCCTCTAAGGTGGGGAAGTATGACCCTTCCTGTGGTTGCTACAGAAGTGAATCATGGGGCTGGAGGAACTTTGTCAAGCACTTTGACCTCAGGCGGCGTAATTACCTCAAGAACGACGACCTCATCATCTTCATCGACTTTGAGGGTTAGTGGTCTGTGCTCAACATTTGTGTGTGTTGCGTGCCAGGATGCAGACATGACAAGTAATTATTTCTTTGTCCACAGATATAACATCACTGATCAAAACAGAAGTTCCCATTAATCCAAAGGACTAATGTCACACCTGATCTTATATCATGATTAACTGGAGGTAAGACATCTGTTTTAAAGATTACATCACACTTGTACGTGCTCATGATCATGTAAAATAACTTTTTTTTCATTTGAAATAATCAGATGCAACATATGCAGCTGGAATGAGAAGAACAACCTGTGAGGATGAAGAAAGGATGGAAGATTACTGCCGTGACATCAGAATTATACACATCATTTACAAAACATTAAATGTAAAGTTATATTTGGTATATAATCTATATTTAAAAGTCGAAATACTGTACAAGCATTACAAGCTTTTGAAGAGTGTCATCATTCTGAACAACAAAGTTCTTTCTCACTGATAATTGTCTTAATAAAAGCTATTAAATTAAGCTGTTAAAGAACACGCGTGGTATGTTTCTTTCGTTTTGTGATGCAAAAATGGCTGCTATGTGAGTGACCATTAGAGCCCATGAAATTAGAGGAATGTGTACTTTAAGTTTTAAATCGATAAACTAGTATTTACATTTGGTATTTGTTATAAAAGGATGCAATAAGTGAACATAATACAACAGTAATCAACATGATTTGATAAGATGTTTTATCCTCTTAAAGGGGAACTCCATCAATTTAACACATTGAGATCAGTTTACTCGTCAGCCAGCCTTTAAAAACAGTTGTATAATGTCTTCTGTGGCTCTGGAGGAGCTTTGTCAACTCTGAGGAAATAACCCTGATGATGTCGTCAGGGTCTAACAAAAAGAGGCTATTGGTTGTATTATGGGAAATGTGGGATCCAGCTGTTTTGGAGCTTGACCCTAGCCTGGTTCCAAACCTCTGAATCACAGCCCGCATCTTTGACTCGTACAGCGATTCAAGCAGGCCTGGTGTAGTGCCCATTGATGGCTGTTTCTCCCACTAAAAAACAATTGATCAATCAGGGCAAAATAAAAACAAAATAACCCACACTCCAAACATGAAACTGCCTAACAGGTACCTAATGTCAGGCTGAATGAATGAAGCATAACAAAATGTAAATTCAGTCTTATTATCAGGCTAGCTTGACCTATGCTGCTTCAGTTTTGACCATTGTTTTTTAGAGCTGTCTCTTGTAAGGCCCTGAACTTTATGTAGGTGCGATAATAAATCGTTCAAGTGCTCTTTTAATATCAACTAAATCAGCTGCGTTGACATTTGATACATAACAGTGCACTCAAGTGTAATCGTAAGATAAGGCAAATGTAATATATCACCTTATCAGGTATTAGAGGTGTTATGGCACGACACATTGAAGTGTCAGCACTTTATTGTCCTGTGTTCTGCTCTTTCAGGGATAGACCTGAAAAACCCCCTATTTTGTGGCCCAAATGTAAAGTTATGTAAAAACAATACAGCAAAGGCAATTTAACGCAACTTAACACAACCTTCCTTAACTGTGACCCTTCAATAAATGAAAAGACATTAACAGAATGAAAATATATTTTTAAAATATTTTTTTAAATTGAAAACTCAAGTTTTTTGGGAACATATGGTACATATATTCTCTCACAGTCTATCTTTTTCGAACCTCAGTGGCCACAAAGTAACTTTTTGTGGCCACAGGCCATGGGGCCATGGTTAATGTCGAAACCCTGTCTTTGTTAACATCTTTACTCTCTAGCCAAGCACTTTAATGCACACCTTGAAGGCATCATCACTATAATAAATCCCACATCACTACAGTAGGATTGAATGAACTGCACGAGCAGTTTCTTCACTTAACACAGAGAATATGGTTTTACCCCTGCTGTTGTCCTGCATTACAAGATTGCTTTCTGAAGAACTAGCCTACATGACTTGGTAAAAGACGAATGTCCCCAGCCACAGAGAGGTCAGAGGTCAAACCCATAAACAACATAATTGCCTGTTTCATTGGACTTAAGATTAGTTCATAACAATCTGTTGTTGATTCCGTCGCCTCTCTACAGGGTCGACTGCTTACTGCTGTCATCACCTGCACATGCCAGAACACCTGACAACATGTCAGTCGTACAAGAGGCAGCGAGGACACATGTGAAATGCCTGTTACTCATTAAACACTATAATCCTGATCAAAGTTCCCCTCCTGCAGCTGTCTTCATGGGCAAGTTTACACTGGCATCAGAGAAACGCGTTTCTGTTGAATAACGACATGGGCTCTGGAGACAGTTTGAGGAAGATTGCTGCGCTGATTGGAGTCTTTGTGGTTTTGAAGGTAGGGAATTTCTGAAGTATTTGAAACTGAATCACACTGAGAAACAGAAATGGAAAAAGAAAATCTCGGTAGAAGGTTTAAATTGAGACGAATCTCTTTCTGTGTGCTAGGTGCAAGCTGTTCCGACACATAACGGTTGGTTCCTACTAACTTCACTGATCATATGCACATAAAACAAGCTTGTTAGTTACTTTTTTGCTGTAACAGTAAATGTATCTTCCAGGTGATAATGCAGATGCTGGTGAACTGAGGGATGACATACTTGAGATCAATCGAGGTATACTTTTTAAGCCTTATCTACTGTTGATACATGCACTTTACATCATGATCATTACTGGTTGATATTCATATATACTAAACATGTATTTTTCCACATTTTTAGAGTTAAAACACCTGTTTGAGGGAGACATCGCTGGTAATGTAAGTACACAGAGAGTCTGTGTAGATATTTTGTTTTAAAGCATATTCTCAACACTTTCAATGTGTCTTGCAGCCCACCAGAAATGCAATCCTTGATCAAACAAGAAGATGGAAGTTTCCCATCCCCTATATCTTAACCGATTCTTTAGGTACACTGAAGCACAAAAGAATACATTTCTACCAGCAAATAATTTGATGAATTGGTTAAATAATTAATTCATTAATTTCCATTATTCTAGAACTGAACGCTAAAGGTGTGATCCTCCAAGCGTTTGAGGAATACCGTTTGAGATCTTGTGTAGACTTCAAGCCCTATGAGGGAGAGACCAGCTACGTCTCCTTCACCAAGCTTTCTGGGTGAGCTGCAGTATGTCACAATGATTCAGGAATGATTTTGGCTGTTGCACAACTTTATGGGCCATGCTGTCAAGTCATGAAACTCAAGGCAATAAGAACAAAAGAATAGGAAATGCTGAAGTGATGAAATGCTATTTAAAGCTCAGTAACAGCACCTTAGGTTGACTCTATCGTCACTTACATTTTCCATCTTATCAATTCAGATGCTGGTCATATGTTGGAGATGACAGAAAGGGCCAGAACGTGTCGATTGGGGCCAGGTGTGACACTAAAGCCATTGTGCAGCATGAGCTCCTCCACGCTCTGGGCTTTTACCATGAACAGTCTCGCTCAGATAGAGACGACTATGTCAAAATCTGGTGGGACCAGATTGAAGAAGGTGGGTCACAATTATTTCCTTTTTTATTTTATTCAGGTATGTAGCCATGATTTTAGGAACAGCTGCACAGTTACCTTAAATATTAAATTATAGCTGTATATGCTTTGAGCTACATGCTATTGTCAGCATGCTAACATGCTTGCAATGTCAATGCTAATATGCTAATGTTTAACAGGTATAATGTTGACCATGATCCTCATCTTAGTTTAGCGTGTTTGCATGCTAATATTTGCTAATCAGCACTAAACACAAAGTTAAGGCTTACGGGAATGTCATTAGTTCTGCTGTTTTTAAATCAATGCTATGCTAAAAATTGCTAACTATAAGTGAAATCGTAGAATGTAAACTCCTCTTTATGTCATTAAACTTGATCAAAGTAGGTTGCGGCTGTCTTTCCGTTTTGGGATCAGACTGTCTTTTAATCTGTCATGCATTACTAAGTTACACTATAGCTTTTATAGCTATAGGGTTTATGGCTTCTACATATACATACTGTATATTGTGTGGTAGCACTGTTTGTAGAAGCTGGTAGACTGTCACTTGACTATCTGTTAAACTCTCCTCACAGGGAAGGAGCACAACTTCAACAAGTATGAGGATGACTTCATCAGTGATCTGAACACGCCGTATGATTATGAGTCCATCATGCACTACCGACCTCTGTCTTTCAACAAGAACGACAGCATCCCCACAATCACCACCACCATACCGTATTTTAACGAGGTCATTGGTCAGCGGCTGGACTTCAGTGCTGTAGATATCACCAGGCTCAACCGCATGTATGACTGTGGTGAGTGTCTCCTTGAGAGGAGAGAAAGGCAACTGGTTGACATCCTATATCCTGGCAGGGAAAGTGGTTAGGAATTGTTACCACTTTGCTCAATAAGTAAATTACTGTGGGAGCAGTCACACTAGACCTGAAATACATTAATTTTCTCAACTTAAAGCTGCACTAATCAGAATTTGTAGTTCAAATATGTAATGTGAAAGGTGCCACTTATAGTTGGGTAACAAACCCACAGTGACTTATCACCTAACTCTTTACCCTCAGCTTTAAGGAATTTTTTAGTGCATTCTGGATCATTGTTTAGGTTTTCAGGCCCGCAACTCAACCGCATTACCAGCTAGCAAACAAGCTCTGATAAACCCACTGACATGCTCAGCACCAAACGGTGGGCAGACAGACAAAGTTAGCAACTAGCTGGTGAATATGGTGGGGAGTTTAGTAGCTGAATTATGTGATAATGACAACTCCAAATTAATGCAAATGTTGCTGTGTCTGCGTAACACTGATAAAAAAAGCAATTGTTTGCTAACACATTCAACATATCAAATGCAGCTTTAGAGCCACACTAGAGAGATTTTTTATGTACAAATCCCACTACTTCTTTGTAGCTCCCCAATCAAATACAAGCATGTGCTCCTCTACCCTCTCTGTAGTGCTTTAAGCTTTGAAAGTTGACTGTCGATAACTGTCCTGTTCCAGCCAACACACACACTCTCCTGGACCAGTGCTCCTTTGAGCTGATCAACATCTGTGGAATGATCCAGAACGAGGAGGACAACGCAGACTGGGTCCAGACGCTGAGCAGTCCAGCTGATACAGACCACACCCTGTCAGGACGCTGCAGAGGTACTGAGCAAATTCCATACATCATACGCAAAAGGTATACCAAACATAAATCTCAACTACATCCTCAAAGAGAACATCTTGTAATCAAATAAATTGTGGCAGTTATAGGTTTAAAAACAACAATAAAAAAATAGATTGACTATTTACATCAAAATAGTTACATCAAAAACGTGCCTTTTGCCTAGCCAACAGTCATCTACTCTTTATTCTGCATTGTAAGAACTACAGTAAAGTTAAATGTATCATATGGAGTTAACCTTCAGTCTAATATAATACATATTCAGCACAATTTGTTATGTTTACCATAAATTCGGCAATCGCTAATTCCACTCTGTATGTACAATTGGGGCAAAAAAAAAATGGTTTCATTAACATTTTAAGCTTGAAGTCGGAGTTGAGTTTAGAAATAAGGGAGGAGGGTGTTGCAGTTTTTTTCCAAGTCAATATATATATCCCTGGAGGATATTAATATTTGGTTTGGATCTTTTTTTAATTTAAACATAAGGTTCCCCACCCCAATAATTTTCATACAGTCTCCAAAAACGTTTACGTTACAAAGACAGTGGCAGAGGAACAGAAAAACCAGGGGAGACTAAATATGGGGTTGGCTGATAGCAGAATCAGAGGCAGGTGAGTAATAGCAGGTGTGGATAATCAAGGGAGTGGGAGACACATGAGGGCAGGAACTGAAACGATAAGGCTGTTTTATTTCAAAATAAAACAGGAAACACAACAGGCAGTGATTAATGGGACCTGACAAGGCCGCTTCTCTTTTTAGATTCTGGCTACTTCATGAAGTTTGACACATCTTCCGGCGCAGCTGGAAGCAGTGCCTTGCTGGAGTCACGTCTCCTCTACCCCAAAAGAGACGAGCAGTGCCTGCAGTTCTTCTACAAGATGACCGGAGCAGCTGGGGACAAACTGGTGATATGGATCAGGACTGATGACGGGACAGGGACTGTACGCAGTGTCAGAAAGATCCACACCATTACAGGTATTTTATTTTATCATTCATGTGTCATCATAGGATACACTGTCAATTGCATATTAAAATGTTGTCACAGCAAATTCTTTAATGAAAAACATGAAAAATGTAAGTTTTTCTAGTGGTTGAGTTTGTTGCTTGATTGTATCCCTGTAGTATTGAGTAGGCTATACTTTGAATGAATAAATAATTCCCAATAAATTCACAACAAATCACCTGCTTTTTGTCTTTCAGGTGATGGAGATTCTGCCTGGAAAATAGCCCACGTGACTCTCAAGGTGACAGAGAAGTTCCGCTATTTCTTCCAAGGCATCAGAGGATCATCCGCCTCCTCGGGCGCCATGTTAATCGATGACATCACTCTTACTGAGACAGTTTGCCCCAGTGCTGTCTGGCAAATCCACAACTTCACCGGCATACTTGCCAGCACTCCTATGGGCAGTCCGGTTAAAAGCAAGTGTTTCTACAGCTCGGAGGGCTACTCAGTCGGTATCAGTGTTTACCCAAATGGAAAAGAGAATGCCTATCCCGACTACGTTGGCATGCATTTGCACCTCTGCAGTGGGGAAAATGATGCAGTGATACAGTGGCCAGCCCAAAACAGGCAGGCAACCATCACTGCTATGGACCAGGACCCCGATGTCAAACTGAGGATGTCTTCTACAAGAAGCTTCACCACAGGTAGGCCCACGTTACTGGCATGTAGAAAACTTTCCAGGTGAAAGGGTTGGTTTAGCTAAATAACAGCTAGTAGTATATAGCCATGCAGATAGTTTTTTTATTTGCCCAGATTTAGAGATTTCTGCTACATCCCATTACAAAGAAGGTGAATGGAATTTTTTATGGTGGCATTGAAAAATTACATTAAAAAAATTCTGCAACATTTCTTTCCAGATACAGTGTTGAAACACTTGCTATTTTGAACAAAACTGTTCAAATTCCTCATCACGGGTGAGGAACCCAAGCGCAGACTGAGGCACAGGAAAGTTTTCTTAAGTGGACGTTTATTACCCAAACAACACAGGGAAGAAGGGGAAGGTGTCAGGAGGTACGGGGGCCGAGCGATGAGAGGGAACACAGGGAGGTCTGGTGACGTGGCTGGCTCCTGGTCCGGGGTGAGGCGTGAGTGTGGAAAGTGATCCAGGGTCCAAGGCAGGCAGGCAGGCAATGATCCGAGGATGAACACTGGAGACAAGAGACTATAGTCAATTTGAGAGGCTCACAAAAAACAGTAAATAACTAGTTCACTTAGTTAGCGGCCAAAAACACACACGCTACCACTGTTGGTGACTCAATGATCTGGCAATGACTGACTGAAGAACCGGGGTCTATATGCTGCAGGCTGATGAGGCTGATGGAAGGCAGGTGTGCATAATTAGGTCATGCAGCAGGTGTGTAGGAGGGAGCTCAGCCAGGTCACGTCGACTCAAACAGGAGACACAAAGGGGGAAGGGAAACAGGAGAAAACACACAAACACAGGAGACACACAAGACAACGCACACCAAGACCATCACAGAAATACTGCGGCCATATTTTAAAACGCACTTGCCATTACCATCATTACCATCGCCAAATCAACCAGGACTAAAATCTTGGATTATTACAGTACTGCTGCACTGATTAATATTTTTATTTTAAAAATAACTGTGTAATATGAAAGGTGGTGGTGATGATGATGAACCCACAGAGAATTATCACCTAACTCTGCAGTGCCCCTCAGCTTTACGGTGCTTTCAAGCCCTCTATCATTTAGTTTTATGGCCCACAACTTTACTGTTTTGGTTGATTTTCATCTCTTCGACCTCATTTCCAGCAGATGTTTTCAGCAACAAATGCTCTTATAACCCTCTTGTACATTTCCTGACCAGCACCAAACAACAAGAAAAGGTTAGCGATGCTAAGTGGAGCATTTAGCAGCTAAATAGCCAGATATTTCCCTCAGGAGTTGGTGGAGATCAAACAGAACTAAGAGAGAGTGAATATTGGACTACAGTCATCAGGTCAGCTGAAACATGACTCCAAATGAATGCTAAAGTTGCCCAGTGTGGCAAGTACTGGCAGTTTTACTTAGCCTCTGTGTCACAATTTAGTCTTATCACCCACCCTGACATCCTCTTTCAACCAAAATATGTGGAATTCAGATATGCATAACATGTTTTATTTCCCCCCAGACACTGATCCCCGCTGGAACAAACCAGCAGCTACTTCAGGAGCAGTGTGGGATGACAGCTGCCAGTGCTACCGCGGCCAAGACTTTGGCTGGAGCACATTCATTTCTCACAAGCATCTGCAGAGGAGGAGCTTCCTCAAGAACAATGACCTCATCATTACTGCTGACTTCAATGGTGAGAACCAGAAATATCAGCTCTTCTACCCGGCTATACTATGCTGATACACAGTCTGCCAAACAATAGCTAATTTTCTACATTTTTAAGAAGCTTTTCCACAAATTCTACTAGCAAATACCTTTTCAGTTCATATTCTTAATTTCAGATTCCCTTTTCTCCCCGCTACTTTAAATCCTGTTCATAACATTTTATTTAACATTTTAATTAACCTGTTGTTTCTTTAGATTTGACCCACCTGATCAAGACTGAAGTGCCTGTCAAACTGGCTGCACCAAGTAATGACATCACAGATGAGAAGCCGATCAACAAGGTGGAAATGAGACTGGAGGCTCCAAAACAGAGAGAGCCACGTGCTGCCGACCCCTGTCATGCCAACCCTTGTTTTAATGGAGGCGTGTGTGTGGAGAGTGAAGGGCAAGCCTCATGCAGGTGTGTGTTTCAATGTCAGCTACACACAGGCTAATGCTAGAGTAAGCACTTACATCTGGTTTGCACCCATACGTGTTTTAAGAGTTAAGTGTGAAGATTGATAATATTAGAGCCAGGAGTCAATTAGCTCAGACTGGAAGACTGGAAGTAGTGGGATCCAGCTAGCCTGGTTCTGTCAAAAGTTAAAAAATATGACTACCAGCACCATTAAAGCTCAGTAATTAAGACAATCCATCGGCATGACTTTGGCCATCAATGACATTAGTTAGCTACTCTAGGCACAATAAAAATGATTTTTTATAAATTGAAGGTATTTCTCAACCCAAGACTGGAAAAATGTTGCAGTTTCTTTAGTATCCTTAAAAGAATTGTTTGACATTTTGAGAAAAATGCTTATTCGCATTCTTGCAGAGAGTAAGATGAGACGTTCTATACCACTCTCATGTCTGTGTGTTATGGAGTATGGAGCTGGAGCCAGGAGGCAATTAGCTAAGCTTAGCATGGAGACTGGAAACAGGTGGAAGCAGCCAGCCTGGCTCTCTCCAGAGTTCAAAAAAGCTGACTTGTAGCAACTTGTAGCTTTTACATTTCTGATTTTGTACCGATTTAAACAAACAAGTTGCAATGTGTTGTTCTGTGAGCTTTAGAGGTGCTGGTAGGTGGAGCCTGGCTAGCTGTTTACCCGTTTTAAGTCTTTATGCTATGCTAAGCTAGCCTAATCGCTCACCGGCTTAGTTTTATACTTAATGCGCTGAGAGTGGGGTCGATCTTCTCATCCAACCTACGAAAAGAAAGCAAATAATCTTTTAATATCCCAAAATGTTACTATAAAGTCTTACAAGGCAAGACTTCATGAGAACCAGCTTTTCTTCATCCATTTCTCTGTAGCTGCAACAGAGTAGGGTATACTATCTTTTCTAATGTACACATCCCATTTATCTACACTGAATACTGGTGTTTGGTATATACAAATCTCTGCCCACTGCAGAGTTAAGTTATTCTTGCTCGTCAGGTGATACAGGACTCAGCAAATTCAGTATATGAGGCCAAAAAGAACCAAACATTTAGCATGTATTTGTGTGGACACTCCAGTTCAAAGCCATTACTCATGCTTCAGGAAATCATTATTCATAATAAATAAAAATTCTGTCTGCTTTATTTCAGGTGTGCATCAAGCCAGACCACCTACTACACTGGTAAGAAGTGCGAGGATCTGAACATAGACAGAAGCATTCTGGGAGCTCTGATTGGTGGCATCACGGGGACAGTAGTACTGACACTGGCCATCTTCACCGTCATCAGGAGAACTCATTGAAACACATTTCAGAGGAATAACGTGTCCTCTGCATTCATTCAGCAGTGAAATCACAGCAAAAATGGTGCTGGAGATAGAAATATCAGATTTAGTTTAGGCTCATTTATGGACACTAAATGCATCCTGGGCCTATCTCTGGTGCATCCCCACATGAGAAAATGAGTCAAGTTTTTCTCCTTAGACTTAGCCTAGAGATAAGACTTGTACAATCTGGACCTTCCCCCAAAAGTACAAATTAATACAGGGTTCACTTTTAAAATAAATACTTTTATCATGAAGCAGTAGCACTAGTAAGTTGAAACTACACTTCATCTTGCACCAGAAGGAAAAAACTAAGACTAAAACCAAAATGATGTTTGTTTTATTTTATTTGTATGATAAAAATAATCATATGTAGTCTGCTGAATTCTGTTATGAAAAATGTATAGTTTGGATTTAAATTCCTCAATCATGCACAGTGTAATGGACAATAAAAGACATTATATTCCTTGTTTTTATTTAATTACATATTATTTAATTACATATACATATAATTCAGATGCATAGAGTTGTTAGACACACAGTATACAGGTTATGGTTCATGTCAAGTTGTGTACATTTACAGACTTTTAAGCATGATTAGCAAACCAAGCCAAACTTATTTAAAAAGAATCTACTTTTGTTCTATATACAGTCAGCACTTACAATCTGGGCGTACACAACATCCAATATAGTTTGAGCCAGTATGGATGTAAAGCCTCTTCTTAAAGCTATACAGTGACAGTTCAGTATTGTGTTTCACTTCTTTGGCACATATAATGCAAATGGAACAACATTTTTACCCTCAAGAAAAACACTGGCGTCCTAATTACCTAGATTTACATATTACTCCCTGGAGCAGGATTTGATTTAATGTGAAATCTTTGTCAGCCTCAGCTGAGATGACAATCAGTGCTAGTACTGCTACTAATAATGGTGAATTCTATTCTATCAAATTACTAAATATTATCAAAACACCAGTGTTCTATTTAATAAGCTTTAATGAACAATGAACCTGGTTTTAGGACAACCATCTACACTTTTTTAAGTGTCTAGGAACTACAATCTAACACAAAGCAAACTCTAAGACATGTTCTCTTGTAGGCTACAAGTGGAACTGCATATATGCGAGTTGCTGATTCCATCTCCACAATCTGAAATGTAAAGGTGACCAAGTATTTAGAACATTCATAGACTGGATTCACAATCTCACTAAATATATTTTCTGCTTACATGTGGCGCAAAACAGATTAGCTGCTATCTAAACTGACAGACCCATTTCATTTAACTTGTCATAGCCTGTTAAGACGCTATGTTTACTGCAGCAGCAGTGGACCGCTGTGTGACAAACTGCACAACAAGTCTCCAAACGGTACATTGCTGCAACAGAATAAGGAAACATTTGAATCATGAGAAATATTGCTGTTTCTAATCTTTACAAATCCTTACGTAATTAAGCAAAACCAAAAAACATGGTGGCTAAATAATGATATATTACTAAGAATTTTTAGTCACGGAAGCAGGGTGGCTTTAGGGATGGCAGCGTAGGTCAGTCGGTCGGTCACCAAATCTTTCATGGCTTGGGTGGGTATGAAACAGTTGAATCATCGGTACAAATTTGTTACAAAACTATGACTCCCAAGGTGCATAACTATGACTCCCAAGGAACACTGCACAAACATCCAATCACAGAGCTTAAAGATCTGTTATGTGTCGCCACCAGTGGCAGGTGGAAGCTAAATATTAAGGTGTTGAGAAAACTGACAACACAATGTGCAGCTTAAATCTATCTACAGGCCTGAAATGTCATTATTATTGAAATGTATATTGATGCAGCAAATGCATGGACACACTTAAAAATTAGACTATTAATGACATAATATAAGACTAACCTCAGTCTTCATTTGTCTTTTGTGTACATAGTTGAAGTCAGATTCTTCGTGCTCTCACTATTTCCTTTTGATTTTGTCTGAGGGTAGAAGCAAACCGAGTTATGATGCATGTTTCCACTATTTTGATGTAATTCTGGATAGACCCTATTGGTAAACTTACCATTATGACCTTTATCAGTTCCCCTCGAACCTGTTAATAACATAAATAGATTGCTTTATAAATTGGGCAGATGGTAAATACTAAACAACATAAGTATTGGTGACATTTTTGGGCCCTAGTGCAATTTTTTGTTTGGCCCCCAGGCATCAAACCCTCCCATGGCACAGGTAAGAATTCCAACACTAAGGCATTAACGCAGTGTTGTAGTCTTTGTGTATTATTCTGCATGATTCAGTCATTTGAGCTGTTTCAAAGTATTTCCCTGCTTATGACAACTGGACATTTTAGAGATTTTCAATAAATCAATGAACATATTGACACTAGTAGAGCATGATGGATATCTAAAATGACAAACCTACCTTCTGCTCTGCAAAACACCCTGTTATCAAAATGAAAAGGCCCTGCAAGAGAAGACATGAAGTGTGACAGGTTTCAAGCTGTGTTTTTATGAAGATATTCATACATTTCATAGCATTTCTCTTCTGAATTCCATTCATATTCAATTTGCATTAGCTGTTTGTGTCCAATGACAACATTTTGTACCAACGCAGGAATTAATGATGTTTATACAGGGCAATAAAAACTACAGTAAGGGTGTGGAGGTCAGGGTTGTGGATTGGTGTCTAAATATGTGCCTTCAACAGAGACAGGAGACAGGTTTAGAAATATATATTTAACCATGATCTGATCTTTACCTTACTTTAAGTGTTAGTTGCCTAACCATACCTTTTCCTTATCCATGCATGGCAACTACATGCCATGCATTACAAATTCTGTACATTGGCAGCTATCAAAATTTTGAGCAGTCAGCTTTTGTCACTGAATGTAATTTGGTGTTCGCATAAACGTACAATACCAACCAATATGCCGATATTGTCTTTAATGAGCTGTTCAGGTATCGGCCGTGATATGACAAATCCACATTAAATAGGTAGTGCACACTTAAACGTCTTTTTTGAGCAGTAAACTAAATGATATGACTGTACTCTGATGAAACACATCAGTGCTGGTGTTAATATTGACATTTCATACCAAATTTATAAAAATCAGCATTTCATGAGTTGAAAATGGCTCAACACGCCATCTACTGTTTTAAATTAGCCCTGAACCTGCGAGGCCAACGCTGACATAGAGTCAACTGGTTGGGACCTGTTTACGTCATGACATTTATATTTAAAAAAACTCTAATCAGTGTCAGTCTCCCCCATGTCTCCTGACCCACACACTACTTAGCCACGAGGCCACGCCTCCTACAGTTGTTGCATTTTTAGAATTTGCTGGGAGAGAGGGTCCTAGCAGAATCTGAGGGTGGAGTTACACTTTAAATACAGTTTCTTTGTCAAAAACAATATGCATTCTGTTTCCGCTATTAATTACATTCAGTACACCACCAATTTAGCATTGCACTCCTATAACATTGTCAGACTCACAATTAACAGTTTAAAAAAAAGAATCTAAATCTATGCAGCAGAACCAGAGATCTTGTCTTTTTTATTCCATGCATTCTTCTTCCCTGTCAAAACATGGTGCCTATATTACCCACAATGCAATTTGACCACCCAAAGTTTGGTTGGAGATTTTGGTGTGTTATGCTAGCAGCGGCTAATGTAACCTCGAGCCACTACCCTCAAGCAGAAATGAGGAGTGGGCTACGGAGGTCTGATAAGCTCACTTCTTTCTAACTCCACATGCCCAGATAGTTTTCATTTTCAAACTTTTTTTCAAACGGTTATTTTCAAATTACCTGGAAGGAATTGAGGATGGTGAAACTGTAGTTAGCAACAATAAACATGGGATTACTAGTATCCAATATGAGCAGAGCGAATCCAATAACCCATGTTACTCCAAAGACAGGCGTTAGAAAAACCACCACTTTAAGGATGCTTTTGGCTGTCTCCTTGTCATCTGCCTTGCTGCTGTCAGGGACCGAGGACTTCATCAGAGTAACAATGACGACCACCATGGAGAAGAGATTTGTAAAAATAACAGTTCCCACAGGGAGGAGGAAAGCATGCACAGATCCCTCCAAGAGTCGATCAAAAACTAGCCAGCATGTTTTCGGATTATAGTAGGGCTTGTTGGTGTATTTGCAATACACATAGCTGGATCCCACTATTAGGATTGGGCAAACATAGCCTATGATGCTGGAGAAGAACATGAAGACTCTTTTCCTCAGTGGGCTGAAGACAAAGATGAGCTGGTGGACGAGCATGACACTCATGCACAGCATCCAGCTGAACATGGCTAAGTAAAACAGGTGTTTGCATACGGTAAAGGTTAAGCACAAGGTGCTGCTGAGAGTGTCAGGAGAGCTGGAAGCCAAGAAACTGCAGTCAGCGAGCAAGAGGAACATGGCGATGTTCACCAGGGCTGTGTGACGGAAATGTGAAAGGTTGCTCTTGACCACAGCCGACCACACTAGATACTCAACGGTGAGGAAGATCAGCAAGGAGCAGATGGAAACACCCAGGCCAATATTGGTAATGATATCTAGGATATTAGTAGATATATCACTCTTGGCCATGAGGACAGAGAATGAAGTGAGATGGTTGCACTGGCAGAATGTGTAGTTAGCATCACTAGTTTTGACAATGCATCCTTCATCTGACCAGTTATTCTCTGTGGTGTTCCAGAAGACGCAGTAAGGTTGATTGGGATTCAGCTGCTCATTGGGGAAGTCCAGGCTAATTACTAAAGACGAATCACTGTTGTCCTCCAGTGTGGCCGATATTAAGAGACTGGTAGTCTCTGTTTTGCCGAAGTTGTTTCTTAATTTATCTGTTAGACTTTTCACAGCAACAGTTTTCATCATTCCTGTAGTCTTGTTCAGATTCACGGCGATGTCAAACACAGACACATTACAGTCACTACTTGAGCAGAATTTGAGGTCTAAGTTTTGACTGTTGATTCCATTGCTCACGTTGACCTTGATATTCTTCACCAGACCCTCCACAGACTGAAGGTAATTTGATGACATGTACTGAACAGTAGAAGCATTGACACCATCCCAGGTCTTGTTCAACATATTGCTTGCTCCGTTAACAAAATCCTGAAACAGAAGAATTAAAAAAATCAGTGCTAAGGCACATTTTCTCTAGGGATGTCTCGAGTCGATCCTAAGAGTCGGTATTGGTGCCAATCTGGTCATAATTTAATGGATCGTATCGCCTAAAACCAAACCTAGCAAAATCCAATCCTTTCTTTACAGTGCTGTGTTTTGTCCTGCTAGTGTTGCTCTCCTTTACCACAGGCTACAGTGTGAGAATTTCACTGCATATGCGAATGAAAATTAGTGTGTGTGAATGTAAAAAATTGTTTGGGTGCATCGGTGCGAGTGACTCTGAGTTCTGACACTGAGGTTACCAAACTGCATGGATTTGCTATGCCTTAACTCTATTCATCATTAGCAAAGAGCAGTGTACAAAACATTCAGCTAGCAGCTTGTCACGTTTAGCGAATGCTGATCGTCGTTTTTGCCGATTACAATGATAAACGTCTACGTCAAACCAGCTGTCACTAATTAACGTTAACGTGAGTAATGTGATAACAGGCAAAAATTAAACTTGTCTGTTGTCCGGTTATAGTGCTCTCTGTACTCAGCCAAAGATTGTTTGAGAGGGAAGAAACTCCACTCTGTAACACCACACAACCACAAGTGGACTGTAGTTCTAACAAATCCAACAGTGATACTCTATGATTCTCTCTAACAGTAGGCGTCACATCAAGTTTAGGAGTCTGAACTTCCAAATTAAACTTTACTTCATGTCATATCAAAAACTGAAGCTCATAAACTTAGTTTCGAATCAGGACCTTCAGTATTTTTATCTAGTAGCTTGTGAAAGGTAAGGTGTGTCAGATTTAGTAGCTACAGCTGTTATTTCAATGTGTCAGATGCATATTTAATCAACATTTACCCAATATTAATAGACTTGGATTGGGATCTGGGCCAAAAGTAAATGTGACTGGGACATCCCTAATTTTATCATTGTGTTAAAGCTTTGCTTAAAGCCCTCCATTACATTTAGTTGCCAGACTCGTGCCATGGCTGAGAATCACCTCCAGGAAAAAGCAAGCTCAATGGGGCTAAAGCTAGCTCGAGAGCTACTAGCTGGAGCAAATTCACATCTGCTAAAAAAATCTATTAAAATCAAGCCAAATCCTGCAGGCAGAAGCAGATCAAATTTACCTGTGGAAGGACTGGAGGATTTTCTCAGCTCATAGAAGAGCAATATGTGAAAATGATTCATTGCTTTGGAGGGCATAGAGCTTTATGAGAACTTCACCGTGTATTCATTTGTAAGTGCACATTAAAAACACAACCTATTGAAGTAAAACTGCACATTTTGACAAATTACTTGTTTTTTTTCCCTGAAGCTTTTAACCATGTCATGGAGAAGGTTTAGTTGTTATGACGTATGTATAGAAATTCAGGAAACAGGTGGTCGTATATGTTGTGTGTGTGTGTGTGTGTGTGTGTGTGTGTGTGAGTTGGGGTCTCTCTTCAAAGATGGCATTGGATGTGAAAGGCCTCCTTGATGTGAAGTCATATCCAGTTTTCCTGTTTAGGGGTTATTCTGTCTTTTGGTTGTACCAGCAGAGATGTTAAGGTGTTGAATGGTTTGTAGTAAGTGCTGACTCCTTGTGATTTAAAAAACTCTAGCTAGACCTTCTGACAGCCCAGCCACATAAGGGAATCCCCTTATCTGGTGGCAGTGTCCACCAGAAGCATCCTTCATCATCCACACTTTTACCCGTTGGCCTAGAAGGCCCCCAAGAGTGACCTTGGCCAAGATGTTGTGCTCAGTGTAGGAGGGTCCTCACAACTAATCTTTTCTGTTTTAAGTGATGGTTATAGTCTAAAATAAGATAATGGGCTGTGTGAGTGGTTCTGTGGCATCCTGGGTTGCCTTAAACACAGGCTAAGGGTGCCAAAATATTTACTTCCATTTTTGTTACTGTTCATTTTTAATAACGTTTCTAGAGCTGAAACATCTCAGCCCTCCTTGGCTTATAGCTTTTCGTGGAAGCTAGGTGTCCCACACCAGTATGCCACATCTGCAGGGCAAAGCTATCAATTGCGGCAATGGTGCCAAGTAAAGCTCAAGAGCTACCTTGAGGAAACACACTGTGGTCGTCATGCTCCTGTCAGCCTTTACATGAACACAGGTGTCTAGGAATGGCAGATTACCATCCTATTCGTGTTCACATGTGAATATGAACTGCATATGACCACCTGTTATCAGGTGACCAAAATTTCATACTGAGGTGATGTCATCACAACTAAACCATCTCCATGACAACTGAGCGACTCCATCTGCTGAGGAAGGCCACGAGATTTGGTTAAAAATCAAGTAGCCTACATGGGACCTTGTTTTAAGAATTTTTGTTCAAACTGCTGTTTCCAAGGTCAAGCATGAACCTTTAAACTCAGAACTCTACATGTATTATAGTAAAGGTAATAATAATCAACAGGGACTTACAGGAAAGAGCTCCTCTTGCAAGACAATATTTTTTGATGCTCTGGCCATCACATTAAGAATGTTGATGGAAGCGCTAATGTCAGCCATAGTGTCACTGGAGTCAGAATTGACTGTAGAGCTGTTCTTAAGTCCTTGAAATATATTCATGGCCATTGCCTGGGTAGCCCCTAGTCCCTTCAGGAAGTTCTAGAAATAAAAAAGCATCATCTCCATGTAACAGTGTACAAAAGCACAAAAATTACATCTCCACACAAAATGCTGATGGGGTCTAAACAGCCGTGACCTCAGAATTATAGGTTTTGAGATAGCAAGGTTCAAAGTTTTCACATCCTGGACAGCATAACTGATAGTATAACGTTCTTTTTATTGGTCAAATAATAGACATTGTAAAGGCACTCTAATTATATCATATTAAAGTCGTATCACATTTTAAATAAGGTTTTCAAGATCAAGAACCTTCAAATTCTGGGAACAAATTTTTAAGTTAGCTAATTTGCTAACTTCTATCTCGTTTCTGCTTCCAAATTTACTTTTTGCCTGGACAAGCTTGTGTCATCACTGTCAGAGTCTGAGTTGTAAACAGGCACAAATCCAGTAAGGGGTATGGTAGCGTTAGCCTCAGGTCACTAAAATATTCAGTGATTAGCTAGCCAGAAACCTGAATTTATCTCAGATTCTTAGGTATTAAAATGTTGGCCTCAATTGCAGTAATCTCTGAAGTAGTCACAGTAACTTAAGTTACTATTAATAACATTAATACTAACAAACAGTATGAGCTTTGTAATTAACATTAGCAAGCTAGCTGTCTAGCATGGTACCTAATGGTAAAAATCCACTATTCACCAAGTTCAAACAAGGTAAAAAAAATCATAGTTTTGAGTAACATTTTAATCATCTTGTAAGCAAATTAACCCCAGTCTCAGAGCAGTGAGGTGACATGGTAGAGACAAAACATGCTTGGTCATCTTGTGTACATTCTGAGCACTGATAGGTGGTCTGCAGGTAGAATATTATAGAACCAAGTTAGAATGACTTTGGAGATATAACCTTTTCTTTTGTCTAATTTTAGGGCCATTAATGCATCAAAGTAAAAAAAAAAAAAACCTACACAAAATGTTAAAACCTCAGAATATTGCCATGTGAATAAGTATTTTTTGACAAAAAAGGTCATAGAACCTCATAATTCTAAGGTCATGAGCTGTAATGCCACACTCACATCTGCTGCATTTAAAACTTTGTTCAACTCTTGGCTGATGCAGTAGGAGAACACCAGCTGCCAGGTAGTGCCATCACAAGTGCGCGACTTATAGCCAGTCCTGCCCGCTGCACATGTTCGATTAATCACAGTGGCTTGAGCTGGGGTTTTTGGCCAAAAGTCTCCATTTAGCACTTCATCACTGCAAAATGATTTACCCCCTTTGAGAAAAATATAGGAAACCCTTAGTTGATGCAAGAGACAATGCAAATAAATGTAATTATAAACAAAGTAATACAGTATTCTCACAAAGTGAGAATATCATATTACACCATAGACTAAGTTGAAAATAAGGTAGGTTAAATTGAATTTCCAGAATATACAAATTTTTAAAGAATCAGTCACCATAAATTACTGGGATATCCAATCGTGCACTTTTTTGTTGTGTCTTCTGGTTTTCAAAAGTGACATTTACATATTGTGCGTCGGTGGTTTCCTGGCAACTGATAGGAGCAATGAAGTTATAGACCAGGTAACCGTTGTCAGCTGTAAAGAAAGATCAATATTAGTTTCAGGGTTAGGTTTGTGGAGTTTACATGCATTTTGCCGGTATCATGTGAATTTCAATTTACATTGATGTTATCAATTAAAGTAGCATTTTATGCTGTAGCTAACAGAAAGAAGGAAAGAGGACAGATAGATTTGAGAGATACTGTAGGTTTGTCTTACATGTGTTTAATAGGTAGTTTTTCTGTCCTCCCTTGTAGCTCCACCAAACTGTATAGCTCTCTGTGCTGTTCAAGATGGTGGCAGTGACGGTAACGTCAACATTATCAGCTTGCGTTTTTTCCGAACAGTCCACAGTAAGAAGGTTGGCTATCAGGGTGATCACGTCAGGGAGAAGTGCCACATTCAGTTGTGCCTTGGCTGTGTGCCTGATTGACCCATTAGTGAATCCACACTCGTATATGCCTGCAGGGAACATTTAGGTAAATTCACACTACAGCTGCAGCTGGGCTCAACATAATTTTTTCTCTCACAGATGACTCAGATCAGAAGTGTCACCAGCAGATTTGTCTTAAACACACTTAAGGTCAAACTGAAATTTTAATTATCTTTACTTTTTGGGTATGCTTGCTTTACAAATGCTTTACAAAAATCCACAAATTCTGTGGTGCGATACTGACTGTCAGTGGTGAAAGAAGTACTTAAATCCTTTACTTTACCATTACCTTTAAGTACCATTACAAGAATCTAAAAGTACTCTATTACAAGTAAACGTCCCGCATTCAAATTCCTACTTAAGTAAAAGTACAGAGGTATTATCAGCAAAATGTTAATTTAGAGTAAATTCAGTATCAAAAGTAAAAGTAGTCGTTCTGCAGAAAAATGTCCCGTCACTGATTTATATTTATATATGATATTATTAGATTGTTAATATCGATGCATCAGTATGGAGGTGAAGTAAGGTGGAGCTAGTTTTTATTACTTTATATACAGTTAGTTATTTAGTTATTTAGTATTAGAAGAAGAAAAACAAAAAATAAAGTTCTGCTGCACAAATCTGTATTCATTTTCAAAAAAACTTTATAAACTTGTCTTTTTTTAAAGTAAAATATTGGATAATCTTACCTTTTTAGGCCTCAAGCTGTTATTTAAATGAAACCATCTGAGAAGTTTAGAGGGGAAATGTCTTCTTGGTGGAACTGCTAACAACCAGACACTTAATCCTTAACAATGGACACTGTGTTTTATGAGCTTATCACTAATTATTTTATGTAAAATATTAATGTGAAAAGTAACTATAGCTGTCAATAAATGTAGTGGAGTAAAAAGTAGCATCCGATGGAAATACTCAAGTAAAGTACAAGTACCTCAAAATTATACCAAAGTACAATACTTGTATTTATAGTACTAAGTACTACTTACCACCAATAACTTTACTAAGTTACTTTCCACCAACTACTGACTGGAAAACATCATAATTGCATATCCTATGAACGTTGATACAAGATGTTTTTTTTATCTTTTAAACCCAAATACTGTAGCGTTGGTCATGTACCGTAAGGGATTTAAGCCATCTGTATAACATTCGACATTTAGAAGGACTTATTGTGCTGTTAAGTTTGTATTCCTCTCGGAAAGTGGAAACTAGTTAGCCTGGCTTGCTAAGGTTGGCACTGATTTTCACTGACGTAACTTTTCATTTATGTTACTTCAACAGCTGCTGAGCCATCGGCAGCTCCTGCACACACAGTGCAGTGTTTGTTAGCATTATAGAAAGGAGGGGGTCTAGCTAGCATTAGCTATGTCCCTTTGATGGGTCCAGTTGTGGTGATGGCAAATGACCAGTTTGTCAAAATACACAGCAATGAGTAGTCCTGTGATTACAGTTCTGTACTCATTACTGTATATTACTTATTTGAATCACGACACACAGTAACTAACGTACAGAGTAATGTAGGGAGTACTCAATTCACAGATGGGACTAAGCAGCAGCTAACAACAAAGTGATATTACGAACTATATTTTGTGCCTGCCCACAGAGATATTGTACCAATCACATTCCCAGTATGGTAATTGTCAGTAAGAACCCCAAATTCACCTGGAAAACACTAATGTAGGGGGCATTTCTTTTTTATGGTAATTACAATTTCGACCAAATAAGTACACGTCAAAACAAACACAGAAGATATCTTGGCAAAAAATGAATTTGAATTTCAGTTCGACTTCTATTAATGTAAGAATCAATGTTAAACATTGATACTTGCCTGCCCAAATGCCTGTCACCTCCTGGAGTGTAACTGCAATACAAGACTTGTATTTCTGTGTGGAACAGTTCTGGTTCAGAATCACCACACTGCCATTGTTGAGCTCAAAGCGCACATTCATCGTGCTCATGTTCCAGCCAGAGCTGCCCGTCGCCTCCTCAAATGTGCAATTCAGTTGTGGAGTGGATAGGTAGCACACTGTAGACCCCGGGGACTCTATGTTGACCATTCCTGTGTGAAGAAGGCAGTATAAATTCACAGCAATACAGTAATTATGATTAGGCTTGGAGTAGGGGGTATTGCCTTTCAGTGTCAGTCCAGTAGTTTGTGAGTCCCTACAGTCATTTGTCTATCCAAGACTTTGGTCCGGAGCAAGATACCTCAACACCTTCTGGTTCAATCGCTATGATGCATACTCACGCATCTCAGTGAATGATTGGTAATGATTTGGGTGTTTGGTGACTACTCTGACCAATGACGATTTATCTTAAGAACTGGAAAATGGATGGATTTTCAAGAAATACGCTGTGAATATCCATGGTTGGTGGAGTACAGACTACAGCCTGTTTTTGGAGCACCTTTTAGTTCAGCTATCCTGCTGCCTCACTGTCTCACTTAACTGTTACAAGCACTGTTGCATGGTTTAATTATGTCTGCCCAGTGATAATGCAACAAAATTCGTCTTTACTTGATTTCGGTGACACTTTTGGCCATCGACTCATCATTGGCCATCGGGGTTTTACACTATTTCCTAGAGATAACTTTACATAACTTTTGATACAACTGTAAAATCACTGGACTGACAGCAGCTCTAAACCTATTCCCAATTCCCTGAGAAGATTGTAGAGACGAATGCCGAATGTACACAGCGTCCGGCTGCACCGCATTCCGGCTGTCTCAGTGATGGAGCTTGTGTTCTTCAGCAGCCGCATTTACAATATAGTTTAGAGTTGTTTTGACATTTTTTAATGTTTTACAGCATGAATAGGCTACTTGTTTGCAGGTCATTTAGATGTGCTAACAGATGCTTTTTGCTGTACTTGAATATGACGACCTTTTGTTGCTTCTAACCTCTCATCACTCATTTTAGATCTCAATATAGCCGATCTCAAAGATCACAGCTGCTGTTATTAACCTGTATTTTTGTTTATTTTGTCTGATGATGATCGTAAAATAATCATTTTATCTATTTATTTGGCTGCATTAAAACAGAGTGACAGTGATCACAGAGAGAAGGAGGTTTAACAGGTAGCTCCCTCCCTGACTTTTCTCCTTCTCTCTCTCTCCCTCTCACTAATGAAATGGCACATGAAAAGCTAGTTTTGCAGTCAGAAACAAATTATTGAAAATTGATTTTAAAGAGGTAGTGCACACTTAAACGTGTTAATGGGCTGTAAACTAAATGATATGACTGTACTGTGATGAAACACATCAATGCTGGTGTTAATATTGACATTTTGTATTAAATTTATAAAAATCTGCATTTCATGGGTTGAAAATGGCTCAACACGCCATCTACTGTTTACTGCCCTGAACCTGTGAGACCAATGCTGACGTAGAGTCAACTGGTTGGGACCTGTCTACGTCATGAAATGTATATAAAAAAAGACTCTAATCAGTGTCAGTCAGTCTCCCCCGTGTCACCTGACCCACACACTAGGTAGCCATGAGGCCACGCCTCCTACAGGTGTTGTTCCCTCACTCGCTGCATTTTTTAAATTTGCTAGGAGAGAAGGTTCTAGCAGAATCTGCGGGTGGAGTTACACTTTAAGTCAACTGCCAATAAATACAGGCATTTATATACATTTACAAGTGAATTTCACACTTCAGAGCTGCTAGGCCGAATATGCAAAAATAGCGGAGCGTGAGACGCTCACACACACACACACACACACACCAGCTAGAATGGCAGTGGCTCGTCAGCGGTGACGGAGCTTGAACGCGATGCAGCTGGAGCCTGTGTACATTGGCCATTAGCAATAGAAGATCAAGAGATGAGTTTGCAACCAGGCTATGATCAGAAGATTTGGATTGAACAAGGCTGTAGTTACCCTAAACATCTAGGATTACAAATGTGTGTTCCAAAAAAGTTCAGTTTGTTTTTATGCACTTAAGTAACTGGGTTACAGTCGTAACCTGAGTGCTTCCTCCTGTAAGCTGATTCCTTTTCCGTAATTGGGGTAGGAAATTGGAAATCTTGATTTCCCCAGGTAAATTTCTACTGGAGAACAGCATTTTTTTCTCCATGTATATAGTAACCAGGTTTCTAACCTTTTACACATTGAATGTGCAGGATAAAGACTGCAGACAGGGAAAGTTGTGCTGTGACAGCAGAGCGGCTGCATGAAAGGAGAGATAATTACATACATCTGTAGTGCAGTGCATGTAAATGTGTTACGATTACTTGCATAACCTGTTTACTCTGAGTAACCTGGTTTCTTGAGTGCATAAAAATGTACTGAATGTGTTAGAGGCTCATCATTTTTGGTTTTTACCTGAAAAATACTACAATTTATTATAAGAAGCTGATCAGTTTGAAATGATTATCACCCAGGTGTTATATTCCCACACCAGTTGCAAGAAGATGCTGTTCACTACAGTTTAAAACCAAACCTTCTTGCAATGAGCACAGGTCAGGAAATAGAAAGTGAAGACAAAAATGGAGAGAAATGCAAATTAGTTGCTGATTATGCACCAGATGCACTAGTCCCTCTAATTGTGTTGGCAGAGGTGTTTTAAGACATGATATTACACAAATAGGTGTATTTCTCATTGATTAATTGTTATTTCTAATATTCAAATTAAACCCAGATACATTTCTGGATTTTTTAAAAATAAAAACCAAAAAGAATTAGTCCTAATTCTGATGCATCACAGCCACATTATATACTAAGAGAGCAGAACAAAAAAATACAACAGATAGTAGTCTATTAAGAGCACGCACTACAACAGCTAAGAAATAGTTACAGAGTTCGAAATGAATGACAATAAACAGCAACACTTTTATACTGACCTAAAGTGTCGACCCAAAGTACAGCTTTAAGATTGGTTTCCAGGGCATTCACTATGCCTTGAAGCATGGAAGTGGCAAATTTGACGCTGACTGCTGCCTCAAAGTCAGCAATGCTGTTGCCTAGCCTTTAAGATTTGGAAAGGATCAACGAAGGATCATTGGTTAGTGAGACAGGAAGTATCTGTATTTGGGATAAAAGTAATATGAGATTTACAAATGAAATGCTTACAACCAAGGAGTGACAGGTGCCAGATCTTAGCTACCTGATCTAAAAATGACATTTATATACTCCTCATTAGGGATGGGTGCAAATAAATGCAGTTCATATAAGACTGCATTGCTCACAGGAAGAAACTGATTGAGAAATTGGTTTTCAGGGAAATTATCCAAAGTGTTTAAAAGCTAACAACATGCAGGACACAGAACCACTGCGTCAAAGTCCTGCACTTTGTACACCCACTGTCCACCCAACCACCTCCCTTCAACTTCTGTGTGGTACAGGAATGTAACATTTCCTGGACTGGAAAAACTGGCAAATTCTCGACTGGGGCGTCCACTTGCATGGACTTCTATTTTTAGATTGCCAATAAGGCAATAACTAAATCAGCATTTTATCGTCTTAAACAAATAGCAAGAATTAGAGGTCTCATGTCTAGATAAGATTTAGAGAAACTCATTCATGCCTTCATTTCCAGCAGGGTGGACTACTGTAACGGCCTCTTACAGCAGGTCTGGTCTTCCCAAAAAGGCCGTTAGACGAACTAAACAGGGTAAAGCTGCTTTTAGCAACTAAGCTGCACACAGATGAAACCAACTTCCTGATTATCTCAAATGCTCCCCAACGTAAGCCACTTTCAAATCTAAATGAAAAAATGCTGTTCTCCTGTGCCTTTGCTTGACTGGTTTCTCTAATGCACTTTGATTTCAACTTATTAAAGCACTGTAACTGCACTGTAATTGTATTTTATTTCATTTTATGTATTTTATTTTTATCTTATTTTGAATGTCATTTTATTTTATCATAATTGAATTTATTATTATTGTTTTGAATGTCATTTTAATGCTTTTCTTTGCCTATGTAAAGCACTTTGAATTACCTCTGTTTTTGAAATGTGCTATAGAAATAAAGCTGCATTGCCATTTTTTCCAGGCTGGGGTTAGTAGTGGTTTAAAGGCATTAGCAGGTAGCAGATAAAAAAAAAAAAGATACGTCAAATTAATAAATCCATATCTTACAATACCTCTGACCGGTTACATTCAGGTACTCAAATCCATTCAGTTCTTCAAAGGCAGTTACAAGCTTTGAAAAGAAAGAGCATTAATTTATATTTGACTCATGTATTACAGTGGCAAACATCTTTAGGAATTTAGAAGTATGAATTTGTGATGAGAGCGAAATGTACCGTGGTAGTTTTGGTAGAATCCCAGGTGGTTCCACTCAGTATAACTGTTCCATTGATGTAAACTGTGTTGATTGCAAACATTATCATTAGTTTCAGTTCTGATATCAACAAGCATATTTGTCCGTATGGGAAAAAAAGTGAGGAACGGGAATATAATCTAACAACACAGTAATATGCAGGAACACTTTCAGATAAGAGTGACTCTCATTCAATTATATCACACTCATTTACAAAATACAATAAATCATCAACAGGAAATACTCGTACAAATACTACAAAAAAGGAAGGAAATTCGTCACGCATCAGGACTGTTACCGTTGACTTTGGCAACACAGAGTGGTGTGATGTTGGACACATTGCTTGTGCAAGTAGTTTCACGGCAACAGTTGTAATTGTAGCACACTTCGTTGCTCCAAATGTACCCGTCAGAGCAGTTGCAAGAGGTATCATCTCCAATAATCAGGCACTCTAGAAAGAACGCACAATCGTCAAATCCCTGAAAACGTGGTTTCAAACCTTAAGTATTTCTCAGTAACATTGTATATAATGACTAAATATTCAACAATCAAAGTTACATTTAGGAAAAACATCTTTAGTGATTATTTACTCACAGAGAGTACACGAGAACACTCAAAAACTATAGTCTGCTTCATCAGGACTGTGTGACACATTATGATTTAAATGTTGCTTTCTAAGTGTTTTCTAACTGAGCCCCGCCCACTTCAAACCAGTGAGGAGAGCACAGAAAAGACACAAATTCAGAAATGTCGAGATCAGCATCTTTCATGGAGGACTATAGTTTGGCTCGCTCACCAAACCCTCAAAAAAACAAACAGCAAAACCAGCTTTTGAGCAACTGGCACTGTTGAGTTTGGTTGTAAACAGACCTAGAGCCTGGTAGTTTTACACAAAAACACATCCATTTACATCATGAACTTTGCTAATAGTAAAAGATCAATTGGAGAGAAAATTGTGGGTGGGTTGTATTCTACCACTGTATCTGCATACAAAAAGCTATTGCTCAAAATACTTCTCAAAAACAAATAAATGCAAAGTTCTGAGTGAAACAGGAGGGCGTTACCAAACCAGAAACTACAGCAAAGAAAAACCAAACCTGGCCTCATAAACCTGGGCCTGTTTTACAAAGCAGGATTAATGGGTTAGCCAGCTAACTTTGGGATTCATTTTGGCTTTTGGGTCTTGAGTTCAGTTACCACGTTAACTACATACTACAGGCCAAACCTGAAACGAGCAGGATTTGATCAGGATTACGGATCAAAACATAAGAAAGAGCCACCTCCTGACCAATCAGCTGTGAAAAAAATGAAGAGACCATTCCTATTGGTATTTAGTTGCTGTATTATGTTCAGCTGAATTGCTGCATTTTCACATGCATGAGCTCATAGATTGGTAAACCACGAGTTAACAGAGCCAGGATGGTAGGTTTAGATACCTCAAAAAGAATCTAATAAACAAAAGATGAAGTAAACAAATATCTGTAAATATCTGGATCTTTGTTGTACTTCCATGTTTGGTGTTGGCCCAAAACCCACAGCTACTGGCTATCCTTCCCCCAGCATGTGATTGACTCATAGGGCTGCAGATACATAATACTTCTAGTTAAGATTGTGGGGTCCCAGTGCATGATGAGCTGTGTTGCATGCCCCCTACCTCCATCCATTGTCCCCTCACTGTATTAAAGAAGAACTGTTTGGAGTAATAACCAAAGAAAGAAGAAAGTGCTCCAGCAAGTTACCTGCTATCAGTTCACTGTATAAGAGGGTCACTGTTTGGGAAGCTCCACTGGTATCGGTCACTTGGAGGTCAGTTGCATTTAAAACTGACAGGATGGTCTGTGCGTCCACTGTGACATTACTCTCCACCATCAGCTCAGCAATGTAGACATCTTCTTCAACAACATGAGATATTTTTATGCGTTATCTTTTGTTTTTTTTTCCAACTCTATTGAGCTGAAAAGGGATTTAATGCATACATGTGTACTCTTAGACCCTCCCCTATTATTGCCTGTCTCATAACTGTCTACAAACCATTGCTCTGTTGTGGGACAGTTTTTACTCCGACAGAGGAGGTTAAACAAAAGTGGATGGTGCAACACACCTAAAAGGCTACGATAGCTTCCTCCATTTTGGACTCTCCAGCTCTCTGTCCCCTCAGAGGTCAACACTGTCAAGACAACTTCTTAATGGTCAACATTGCAAATTTGTGGGTCAAAGTTCACCAAAGTTGAACCCAATGCTGATGAGACCAGGCCTTTAATCCTGGCCCAATTTGTGGAAGGCTAATCTTATAAGGGGTAAAAACAGTTAACTTAAATGTATGAGCTTTAGTGTGGTTTGCAGAGGTCCAGAGGTGTGAAAAAAAGATTGATAACACTATAAAAATGACATTATCTATGTCTGTTTTCAAAAAGGGCTTAAGGCAGCAGTTACTACTTAAATATGTTAAAGCTTGAATATCCAAAATATCTTAGCTATTTAACCACTGTTTAGACTGATGGGGAATACATGTCTTGGGACCATTTAGTCTTTTAGGTTAGGTTCAGGGTCTTTTTTTAGTCTTAGGTGTTTTGTAGGTTGCTACTGTATAATGCATTCACTTTCTCAAATTTAGACAACATGTTAGTAAACATATATTTTAAATACTATCTGCTTAGTGTCTGGGCTCCTATTCTCAAGCTTCAGATAGCTTATCAGGATGTCTCATTTCACATATTTCCATTATTTCTTATATACTTGTACCTGTATTTTAACTGTTTTTTGAGGTATTTTACGGAAGTGTCCTATATGACAGTGTAGCCAAGCAACTAACCTGATGCATGGACCTGCAATGGCAAGAACAGGCAAACAACAGAATTAGTCTTTCTGCCATGGGTGTAAATCAGTACATATGTACATTTTATCTTTTTAGCATGCCAAATAAACATGAATATACATACAAAGTTGGATTTTGTCAGTTTATATACACTCTAAAACTCTAAATTGTGGGCATTAAAATGGAATATTAGAATATAAAAATAAAATTAAGTGGAAATTTAAACAAGATTCTCTTGGTTATAGTCCTATCCAAAGATATATGACACATTAGACAGAGAAGCATATTTACCTGATAGTAGATGTATACAGCTCCAATCAGAAACATAAACACCCTGGAACACATTATTACTCCTGTGGAAAAAAAAAACACCATTTAAGGAACAAGGATACTGAAAATGCATATGCACTTCCTTCCCACGTTACATAATGTTCTCATTTATGCAGATGACAGCACCCTCTCTAGATGAGGTTGGCAGCATTTCAAATTAACACAGTCTAATTATCAGAGTTAACTGATAAGTTAGCTGATTAAGTTTGAACGACTGAAGTGAAGCTATATCAGATTCATGTCTTTCATCAGCACACATACGTGATCTTCTGACTAATTAAAGCAATAGTTTTATGATTGGCCTGTATATCTTTTGGTAGCACCTTGGCTAGGGAGGGAGATATCTCTACAGCTACTTGCCGGATTATCATGAAATTTGAGAGGGATATTCAGGGTCCTCAGAAGATGATTCCTAATAATTTTGGTGACCCCTGATCTTTCGTTTAAGACCAAATTTTCCCCTTGACCAACACTGTGGTGCATCACAAGCAGGGGTGTAGTGGAGGGAAAATAAATGTAAATGCTTTAATACACCTCTAAAAACAGAAATGGTGTTCATGCACTTTACCTTCACAGAAGCGCAGAGCTGGCATTAAGCCAGCACTCACTTGTGTTAAGCAAATGTAAAAACAAATGAACCTCTGCACTAAAGTCAACAAAAGCATTGAATGCTGCTGCTTCCAAGGTTTGGACAGACAAGACAGATGTTTCAAACCGAAAAGACAATGACATAAGTTGAAACATTAAGGGCCAGTTCAGACCAAAGATTTACGACGAGACAAAACCATTTTAGAACGTTGCAGGAAAAAGTTGCAGCGGTATGAACTGTCCCGTCTCAGCTCGACTCAAGCCGGCTGATGGTGCTGCCTGCAATTCAGCTTGTCAAATCGCCAGCGGCTGGTTTTAGAACGTAAGGCACGTCACCTGTTTCAACAGCCAATCAGCAATCAGCTCGTAGTGAAGTCAGCCGGTCATCTCGACCTGCTTGTTTTTTATATTTAGCAAGTAACTCACTATCACTATCCTCATTCATATTTTAAGATGCTACAAATTATAGCCAGCTACAAAAAAGTCTGAAAAGCCGGCAGTTAGAACGAAAGTACAGAAAGTCGTTGCTATGGAAACGAGACACCGTCCCGTCTAGTTGCATTGGTGTAAACTGACAGGTTTCAGAATGTTGCAGACCCAGCGCATCTCGTCACAAACCTTTGGTCTGAACTGAGCTTAAGACATTACTATACACATCAAAAATTCTGTGGATTATCATGTTCCCCTCAAGATGATTCCTAATATTTTTGGTGAGCCCCTGACCTTTCCTCTAATGCCTTTATCAGGTCACATTTTTCACTTGTACTAATAATTTTTCAATTTGCAACAAGCTGTAAACACAACATTGATTTATCACCTTCTAAAGATGTTATGGTGAATGTGTTAGCATACAGTTGCCTATTACACATCCAGCAGACACAGAGCAACATTAGCATTCATTTGGAGTTTCTGGTCCCCAAATTAATTTAAGAACATTCATTGCTCTGTTTTGATCTTTGCCCAGTCCTGAGGAAAATATCTGGCCCTTTGGCTGCTAAATGCTCCACTATGTTAATTAGCTAGTTGCTAACTGTCTGCTGTTTGGTGCTGGGCACAGTGTGCTTATTTGAGCTTTTTTCACCGAAAACAGGTGTCAGCTGCTGCTGGAAACAGGGTTGAGAGCAGTGAGAGTAAATCAAAACAATAAAGTTTTATGTCATGAGAAAACAATCTGAAAGACACTAAAACGCTCTGAGCTGAGCTGAGGATAACTGCAGAGTTGGGTGATAATTTTCTGCGGGTTTGTCACTATGAGCAACATTGTTAGTATAAAAATATTGATTATAGCAGCTTCAAACCTAAATTCCAGGCATGATGTCACAGTTGCTATCACCAAGTCTTTCTACAGTGTTTTTGTCTTCTTATGTATTGGGTGCTTGTGTCAGCCAGGACAGTTAAATATTTTCAATTATGATCAGTTGGGACATACACATAATACTTTGTTGTAAGTCAGACTCTTTAATTATACTATGTGTGAATACACATGTAACTGTAATAATTACAATAATACTAATAAGGCCTTTAAAAAGCCATAAAAATCAAATATAGCTTAAACAATCTAACTAGATAAACTTTGCAATGCAAGCCTGTTCACACATTATTTCATTCAAAATGTCTCAACATCAGCCAGTCTATATTTGTCTCTGAGTCTTACAGTAGCACATCTACACTATTATAACATGTTTATCCTAATGCTCTCATGACGCTCTTATCAGCAGCTATCTGTTTTGCCTTCCAAAGTATGGAGAGCTTGTATTTTAGCTTGTCCAACTTGTTTGCATCACTTTGAATTTGGACTATGAATACAAATAACGAGTTGGTGGTTTTGCCTGCTTCTCGTAACAGTGCACTGTTCACTCCTGCCCACATCAATTGCAGTATATACCCAGTATGGTCAAAGGCCTGTTGATGAGGTACAGTTCATGCCCACCTCATTTTCTTGTTGAGTTAGGACATGGCTTCCTTTTAGCCATTGTGACACTGTGGTTAAGTAACACTGGAACAACACAGACAGTCAGCACATAAAAGGCATGCATGTTCTTACACAAATATGCAGTCGTTCATAAACGGACATGCAGATATGTGTCATAAATATACACTTGCACGCTGACGTGTGCATACATACAGTTACCATGCCTACATACACACAAATGCACACGTTAACTAACCTATAAGGATTGGACACAATAACAGGAACACCTGCTCAATAGCCATATAATACCCCAGTAATAATGATAATACTTTGAAGCTTACAGTGTTATACAGTTTTGTTGAGATCGTCAAAGGTATTGATATGGTGATTCTTTAACCTGTCGTGTGGTTTTCTTATTTTGAATTGTACACTGACTATAAACACGGTTTCAACCAAAACTAAACATTAGAAGCGTCACAAACTTCACAAAAGTAGAGGTCCAAGCTCAGAAATGATGTATTTCTGAAGAGCATTCATCGTTCAAAACATAACCTCATTGTTTGAAGATAGATCTGCTTCCATTCAGTATGGGTTTTTCCAGGAAAGAGGAAAGTCTTTTCACACCCCATGTGCAACTTTGTGTAGAACCATTTCATTAAAGTAGGAGTAAATTGCCCATTCACTTACTCTGATTCTTCGCAGCCAGTCACTTATTCATTTATTCATGTAAGTAGAGAAATCCCCATGCAGTCCACCTTGATGATATCATGAAATAGTGTATTAGCTTTCTGTACTTTGGCCCATGGAAGAGTACAGTTCCTGTTAACAATATACTAGCTGGACTGCTCATTATCGCAGGAATAGCATGTACATTTTTACACTGGTAAAAGATTTTATTTTGACTTTGAAAGGCTGAGGGTTTCTATTGCAATAGCCACCAAAGCTCTCAGATTTAAACATGTCAGTCAGTTTAGACTTAAGAGGATACATGACTTTGTGGAGGAAGATAGGGGGCGGCTGTTACAACATTTAACATATCAAGTCAGACAAATGTTTTCATATATATGCTATAAATAACGCTAATAAACTAATAACACTTAGTATTAGGGATAATACGGTAATATTACAGTTAAGTGCTACGTGGTAAGATCCAGCCTCTGTTAAGATCTCATGTCCCTCACAAAAATAAAATACATGAATAAAAAGCTCTTACCTTGGCTTTACACTTGTACAGCATTGTACAGAAAGCAGATGATTAACCCGTCAACTTTGCTGCAATTAGCAAACAGAAATCCGTCTGTACTCCATGTCTATCAGGTACACATCAGAATTAGAGGCAAAGCAAGTGAGCACATCTGTCAGAAAGACTGGGTTAGGCTGGACAGGGTGTGTGTGTTGAGGTGTGTGTGTGTGTGTGTGTGTGTATTGGGGGGGTGTTACGGGACTTTGTGTTGAAAGACCATTTGCATGGTTGGCATGTCTCTATGCCAACTGGACCGGTCAGCATACACACAGAGCCTTCCAGCTTTCCATGGACATTTGTCTACCAAATCAAGCATTCTCCTTCAGAAGGTCACAGAGCAGCTGTCTGTCTCAGTTGGTTCTCTCTTTGAGTCAGCTGGCCTCATAAAACCTCAAGCTGAAGATCCTTGATAATCACAAAGTTATTTATTTCCTGGCTCTTTTAACTAAAGATATTCCAATCCAGCGATGAGCATGATCACTTGAAAGACGTGGGGTCTCCAGCTAATAGCCAATCACATGCCACATAGACAGATGACACTACATTTATCTGACAGCTATAATGAACATATAAAATACAAGGCATTGTTATACAGTAAATTAAATCACCAAACAGCACATAAAAGAGTAAAATTAGCTCTACAATATTAAAATGCTGCTTACACAATAATCCAGTAGTATAATATATAATAATGTAACAACTGACAGAGCCCATTTTGGCTGCATAGTGAGTACTTTCATACGTCATATTTTGCTACTTACTTACTTTTACTTAAATAAGATTTTGAATGCAGAACTTTTACTTGTAGCAGAGTATTCTTAAGTATTTTTAAGTCTTGTTACTTTTACTTAAGTAAAGGTTCTGAAATTATTGAGCAGCAGAAGTACAGTAATACAAGAAGGAAATAAGACTGAGCACACAACTAGAATATGAAGTACAGCATCAGAAACTAAGCAAAAGTACAATGATTACACTACAATACGTAAGATGAGAACTTTTTTGTCTGTCACAAAGCAAGAGAAATCTTCCTTTGACAAGGCTCAGCAATAAATAATGCACATTTAAAACACACTTAAAAGCACAGCTATAGACTATAACCATAGCCAACTTCAAAAAACCTTTGAAGCAATGTTTAAGTCTTTTTTACACAAAAAATATTAACAACTTCCGGTTTTAGGGGAACAAACCCAATCAGAGGGAAAAATAAACATCGCCTGCAAATTCTGCTCTTTGCATTTTCTCATGGCTTCCCTGCCCATTTGAATGTCTCAACTTAAGTCACGCCACACATTAGGTCAAGGTCAGTCAGAGGAAAGCGTCTGGAGGGCAGTAAAATGAATTGTAGAATTGCATTTAACTCTGGAACAGGTTCCTCATCTTCTATGTCAAGAGCAAACAGAGCAATCATCAACTGTCTCTCCTCTATTTTTAATATGTTTTTGTTTCTTTTCCCTGTAATCTGTCCAGTAAAACACAAGTGGCATACATTTTTAAGAAGGCAATTCCTCAGAAAATCTTTCCTCTGAAACATTACGACCTCTTGATCACTGTGACCATCAAATCTAAATTTACAGGTTTATATTACAGTGAATGATTTTTAAAATATCAAACTCAGGGACAACTTATCAAAGTTGTTCTTCATTTAGTGAGACAGTTTTCCTTTATATTTTCCAGAAACATGGGATTGTGAAAAGTGGTTAAGTATTGTGTACCTATCCCTGAGTTATGGCTTGTGGAAATCCTGAGGTATAAAGGCCTTACAGAATAAACATATACTTAGACATTTTGGCAAATACTCTTAAATACGCTTTCTGATGATAGTTAGATGAGAAAATTGATACCACACTCGTCCAATAAATACTTAGCTTAGCACAAATACTGGAAATGGGGAAACAGCTAGCCTGGTTCTGTACAAGGGTAACAAAATCTGCCTTCCAGCATCTCTAAAGCTCACTAATACCACAAATCTGTACAAAAACCTAAGTGTAAAAAAGACAAATCGTGGGGGAAGTAAGATAATGGGAACTTCTGTTATTCCAAGTAAATCTGCAGTTGTATTTACAGTATTTCAGCATCTTTGTAGAGAACATTACGGCTCACCAAACGGATTCATCTCAGTCAGAATTTTGCGGTCATATTAGTGCAGCTGGATACAATGTTCTGCACTGTGTTCTCCACCAGCATGTTTGGGAATGAGAAAAATTTCAGGTTATGCGAACAACTAAACAGCCTTATAAGGTCAAGCAACACAAAAATAACCACAGGCTGAATAGGACAGCCTCAGTCAGTGTGTTGTTACTGACCCTGTCTGTTAAACAGTGCTTTGTCTGAGAGAGTAGAAAAAGAATGAATAATATTATGTATATTTATATACAGGAGTATGTCTTTAAGTGTCAAGTTGTGCTGTGTTTAAGCTCCTACACATATATTTTGACTAACATGTAGAACACGTATAATATGTGTATACACCTTCAGTTATTTACTACTCTTCATGCAGCTTCAGAAATATTTCAACCACACCTACATACTGATCATATTGTAAAACCGCAGAGCTGTAACTCTTTCTAAGATTTAAAGGCATAGTGTTACAGGTAGACAAACCTCTTTTAGGATAGTGCAGGTAACAGGTTGTGTAAAGAAGGAACTGACATACAAGGTTGGATGGGGTTTTGAAATTTTTTGAAATTTTAATCACCAATACATTTTCATTAATCTCAAACACATAATCTATAGAACTGATACATCTGCTGTATTAAATTGTACAAATTCAAGACATTATTTTTTGCTAAATAGAAAGTACAGCATAATGCAACATGCATTATACACAAAATTTACAGCAGAGCCTGTGGTAGCCTGGACAGAGTGACTATGAGGTCTATGTTGCCTGCAGCTCTATGGAAGACTTGTTTAACATGTTTACTGAATGTCAATGATCTTATTTGCTACTTCCACTGTACTGCTCTGGTTGTCATTCCCAAGCTATAAAACAGTAATGTAAATAACTTTGATCGACAAAAGATACAGCACATAAATGCACATTAGGGCTGGGCGATATGTTTTACATCAGTCACGATATTATGGGATCCAGGCTGAGACTGTACAAATAAGTACATCCAAACAACCCGACTGCATCTCACACATACGGAGAACTTCCACTATCTGTTCTTAAAGTACCAACATAACGTTACTCACAACACCAGATCAGAAGATAAATAAAATAAGATCGTGACAAAATATTAAGATGATCAACATGACAGAGGACACTACACATCAGCTACACACACCGCTCCTCTCTGATACACACAGCTGTATCTACACAGGTGCTCCCTAGCTCTCTCTCTCTTTTTAAAAACGTATTAAACGTAACTTATTAAACCTGAAGAACTGTGGATCCATGTGATTTCTCATGAGTCTAGGCATCATCTCACATTTAAGTCCTTTCCTAATTGAAAATAAGACTTTTAAAAGACATTTTAATAAAGCCTGCTGAGCGGTTTGAACAGTAGCGTAGTCACTTTAACATCCCCATCACACACTGCAGCTGCTGATGTTAAACTGGGTTGAGGGGCTCTTCAGGCTCATCGTGTGCTGTAGTAAGTACTTTACATACAATGTGACAAGACTATGTCACAGAGATCTGGAGGGTAAGAGTAGAAAGTGGCTGTGGATTTATATTTGACTGATAGACCTGTCCAAGTCAGTTTGTCATTGTGATGCCACCCCTGAGTAAACAAGTTCACTGATATGTGTAAGGCTGCCTTGCCTTGTCTAACTGATTTGATTGGCAAAGTAAACCAAAACCAGAACCATTTTGCATCTACTTTGTGGACATTTTGTTGTTTGAAAAGGATGCGATGAATACTTTTAAATGTCAACACACACACACACACACACACACACACACACACACACAAATGTAGCAAAGTGCAACTGTACTCACAAAGGACATCAGATATAAAATCAATTCTCTCTATGTGCACTTTGTAGGAAATACATAAAACTCTTTTTGTCAAAAACAACTGTGATGTGATGAAAATGGTTAAAAGCAGTTACTACTACAACACAAATAATACCATACATCCAACATACATTACATAATACTAATAAATAGTTTTACTAGTGTGTATTACATAGTTGTTGTGAGCAGTGCTTTGACGAAATACACCTTTTAAAATATGACTGTATTAATGCTTTGTTCGTCTTTCCAAATAACAAGGCTGACTCTTCTTGGATGTTACATTATACAGATGTTATACTTGATACATTTAACTTGTTATAGCTGCGATGAAGAAAGAAACAGCTGGTTTTCTTGGTTGGTTGTCATTGCAACCGACCAGAGCTGTCTGCAAAGACCATCAACTGTTGGTGAAGGAGTGAGATGCACCGGAGGAACTCCAAGAAATATTGTTACCATCTGAAAAAACAGCAACAAAACAAAGCGATTCAGTCTGTGGCAAAACAATACGTCAGCTGATACTAAAACAAGACTAAGAGTCTACAGCCATGACTCTGTGAGACTGTACTTTGAGCTAAATGGTTAGGTCATCATGCTAACATGCTCACAATGCTGACGTTAACATGCTGATGTTTATGCATTCTTTCTACCAGGTGGGAGATATCATAGTCATTAGCAATTCCTAAAATCTCTGGATGATATGGTGTGAACAGTGGCATAAGCTGTTGATGTTAAGCACAGTCATAATCTTAGTTTAGTGTGGATGCTAACATTTGCTAATTAGCGCTACCCATACAGTACAGCTGTGGCTTATGTCATTACCTGAAGTATTAGACAAAGTAACATTTTGACCAGATGGAACACCACTTTACATTACACATTAAGATATTCTGGGGAACGTGAATGTCTCTATCAAAATGTTGTGCCAATCTATCTGGTAAATGTTGAGATACCAGTCAATAGGGTTCATCCTCAAGGAAGCATGAATGTCTTTCTTGACAAAATTTCATGGCAATCCGTCCAATAGTTGTTGAGATATTTCAATCTAGACCAAAGTAGTGGACCAATTGACCAACTAACGTAGGCAGCTAGCATCATTAAAAAAAACGCTACACTAACATTTAGAAGTTTAGCCTTTGAGCTTTTGTTTCTTTGTTTCTTTTTGTTTGTTTCTTTTCTTAATTGTTGTTATACCTCTTCCTCTTCTCCAGTTCCGGAAAAAGCCCAGTCCACTTAAAGATGAGATTCCAGCGCTGGTGCTCTAAAACAAGAATAAAAGCAAAAACATGAATCACCACAATATTTGAATCTGCTAACAAAAAAATGACATGATTAAGAAAACTGTCCTTACCCTTGTCCTACTTCTGGAAGTTTGTGACTTTGCTACTATTTCTAACCGCACCTGAAAAGTTAATTCTCAAAAATTAGCAGGCTGCATAACACTCAAACAAGTTTGTTTCAATGAAAACATGTTTTTAAAGGGTCAACAAGTATGATTTTATGTAGTTCAGAGAGGTGGAGGGTGTTACCAGTGTTCAAAGTTCAAAGTCATGACTATCATTTACTTTCATTACAGTAGCTCACTGATGGACGGCTAGCAACAAGAGCTAATATGCTAGCTGACATAACAGTGGTATTACTCATGTTTATGACAGGCAATCACGACTAAAAGGTGTTGTTTGACTTGAGTAGGTGGACTTGTGTAGCAGTATTGTTGCAATTCATGCTGGTTTGCCAGTAGAGGTTAGTAACGACTGTACTAAATGCCCTGCGCTGGCTAATCAAATATGTGCAAACACAGATTTCTGGTAGATTACTTTGTAACATAACACTGTAATTCTACTATTTACTTCTAAATTGTCAAGACAAAGGATAAAACTTTTTGTGTCTGATAAGCCGTCAAAAACTGGATGGATTATTCAAACTGGACTTTCTGAATCATATGTCCCTTTCCCACTAGTACCTGTAACGACACATGTAAATTTGCATGTTTTTTTAAAATGCAGTGCCCTTTCGACGTCAGCTAACTCTGTAAGATGTTTTGTTTGAGATGATGAATTTAGATAATGTCTCTATATCTCAGTAAAATCACAATCTGTAACAATGTCCTAGAATTTGTTTCAATATTCAGTGTCTATGGAGTTTCATCAGGTCTGCTGCTCAGCAGCAAATTCATATATTACACATTAGCAATACAATACTAGAAAAATAACAAGTGTGAATTCTACTTCAGAGTTGATATTCCCTTTAATTAAGTGAGCAGTTGATTAAAAGTTTGAATACTGAGACATACACACCTTTTTGTCCAACAGTGTTCCAAACACCAATATGAAGAAACCCTTTAAAGAAAGACACACAGAGTAGCATCAGCAAAACGGGCTTCAATGACAAACTCACAACTCAGAATCCGTAGAATAATTTTAGGTACCACAGTATACAGTAATATCAGATCAGTATTATTAACTACTGTATTTGTACCTGCAGCGAATTGAAGAATGCAAATGAAATATGGATTCCTCTATCGTAGTGATCGTTGATGGTTAGGATTCCCAGAATCCAAGTTAATCCAAAAAATGGTGTGAGGACAGCCAAACTCCTAGCAATAACCACAAGAACATGTCTCTCAGCTGCTTGTACAGCGTCTCCCACTGCCCTTCTCCTCAACATTTTATATATCACCACAAGCAGGATTACAAGGTTTATCACCACTATTAACAGCGCAGGGATCACAAATGCCAGTAGAGCTCTGGACTCCTTCCAGTTGAGCCAGCAGTCCTTAGCTCCTCGGATGTATGCTTTTTTGGGTGCAGTCACGGCTATAGTTATGATTGCGATGATGAGAGGTGCCCCGTAGCCTAGAGAGAATCCAATAGCCAACATAGATCTTTTAGTCAAACCCCCGTCGAAGACATTGACTGTGCGGTAGAGCAACAGCAGAGCTGAAGCTAACATCCAGAAGAACAGGGCTAGGTAGAACAAATGGATAAAAAATGTAACCGCAGAGCATGCTGATGGGTTTTCCTTCTTTTCATTTGAAATGGCAGCCCCAGCAATAAACCAAATGTTTGCAATCAGGAGAGACACTGCAATGTTAACAATGGAAACATGACGCAAGTAAGATATGTTGTTCTTCCTTATTTTTTTCCATATGACAGCTTCAATAATGAGGCATATGACCAAAGAAGCCATGGATATGCCAACTCCAATGTAGGTTATAATATCCAACACATGGTCATCTGGGCTGGAGGGTGACATAAGGATAGAGAACGAGGTCAGGTGGTTGCAGTTGCAGGTGACTGTTTCATTGTTGTTGTATACCGTGCAGCCATTGCCGTCCCATCCCCCAAGACCATCGGAAAGGCTGAAGTTCCAGAAAACACACTGAGGGTTCTCCAGAGTATTGTTTAGAATACCAAATGTGAACGAAATATTCCTGATGGTGCCACTGGATTGAACAAGTACGACTCTCCCATTGATGACGTAGAAGGTTAAATTGCCTTTGTCTCTTGCAGGGAGTACGTTATTCATTGAGGCAAATGTTATCACAGTGATTGACTGGTTTCCTCCATCAGACTCTGGTATGCGTATCACCACTGAAGAGTTAAAGCCTGCATCGAAAGTGTCTGTGAATGTAGTTTTGTTCAAGAGAATAGAAGGTGTGACAATGTCAAAAGAGTCATTGGTGAGGCGTTTTGTTATAGTCTCAAGGGACAGCAATAATGTTGAGCTGACACTTTGAGCTTTGGGGCTGTTACTTGTTGTTTCTGAGATGTTTCTGGTGTCATTGGCGTTTAGAATGTTCCATGAGTTCTTTGCCCCATCTGTGGTGAGGACACCTGCAGTTAATAGGACATCCTAAATTGAAAGGAAAGAATATATTAGATCATGTGAAATTGTATTGAAAGTGTATATTGTGTAGGACATGTGTAAACCTCAGCACACTAATTCACATACCTTCATTAAAGTTGTATTTATTGAGATATTTAATGATGCTGACACGTTGGCTACATTGTTGAGTATTACAACAATGGCATTAATGTTTGCAGAAGAGTTAACCACTGCGTTAGTGAAGGTCTCAGTGACATTGCTGAGTTGTTTCAAGAAGTCTGGCAATGAATTGCTATTCAAGTTCTGTGAGATTAAAAAGAAAAAAAGGAGTAGCATTACAAAAGATCATTCTTATTCACTTATAGCATCTTTGAAATTATTTTCATAGCGTGAGTTTTTGTTTGTAGAAAAATCAAACAATCGTGGTGAAATTTGGTAAATTGTAATCTTTCATCCGTAAACTGCTCAATTGCAAATGCAAGCACATATGGGTATGACCAGTTGAGTTTTTGCAATTTTGTTGAGAACTGGCAGTAGCGCAGTCCTGGCGCAGTGTGACACAATGTAGAAGTGAGGCTAAATACATTATTATAAGGAGGAATACAGTATCAGCTGGTGGAGTTGAGGTGAGCATCAATAATGACCAATCAACTGAGCTTCTTTCATCCCCTTTATAAACAGCAGATTAAATGGAGCAGGGGAGATGTTAAGGTATCTTTAAGGGAAAAAGCTAACCTACAGAAAGCACAGAGAAGTCCCCAAACACAAATATACATCACCCCAAATATTAATATTGGAGATGGCCCCGAGCCAGTCCAAAGGATCAGTATCCGGGCATATTTTATTGGATCGGCATTGGTTAAAATAAACCCAATCTAAATCCAATCCTTTCTTTGCTGTACTCTGTCCACCTCAGCCAGCTAATGTTGCAGTGCTGCTCTGGTTTATGACAGCTGGCCTCTGCGAGTAAGTGAAAATTAGTGAATAAATGAGTGTGTGAATGTGAAACAAGAGTTCTGACACCCGGATTGGCAAAACACATCGATTCACTGTAATTTTAATTTTATGACAGCCTAAAGTTAAACTTGGCTGTTGTCGGGTTTGCATGTGTTTGTATTTGGCTAAAGATTGTATGTGGTGGCTGAAACTCTGCTCTGTAACACCACTGTAAATCACGAGTGGACTAAGTGTTTTTGTAATTCCACTAACTTCGACAGAGTGATGCATCTTTTCTCTAGCTGACCGCTTCACGTCATTTTTCAGGAGTCGCATTTTCCCAGTTAAACTTTAATTCAAATCTTATCAAAAACTTAAGCTGATCATTTTCATAGGACCAGGACCTCTAGTATTTGGATCAAGTCGCTTGTGAAAAATAAGGTGACAGGTCGAATTTAGCAGCTACAGCTGGTATTTAAATGTGACATACATATTTAATCAACATTGCATATGTTCTTCTGCTATGTGTATACTTATTTTTACTATGTACACTGAGCATCTTTGGCACAAAATGATTATTTTCAGAGGAATTTTAATCTATCTTATTTCATTCTTAAGTTGTAGCTTGAGTGTGCACTGGGTAGGTGTGTCATTTTTAGGTAAATGTAAGTATTGGATCGGACTCAGTATCAGCAGATACTCAACAATAAAGGACTCTGAACTGGGCCAAGAAAACTTCATTGGGACATCCCTAATTAGCTGCATTTATGTTTCAGAAAACACTGAAATTCTAAAGCATAATGATAGTCTTGTATTACTATTATTTGTCTGTAGCCTCTAAACAATACTTCCAACCTAGCATCCTTTGAACGTGATCAACCTAAGCAAAGATTCACAAATACCAATATACTGACGCATATACAGTAAATAATAATCAAAACTTAGTCCACTTATATACTGTAGGTGGACATTGAGTTAATATTGAAATAATATTGCAGTGAAAACAGACTTGAAACCTGCAACCAACCCTTTTGGGCGATGAAACACTGCTATTCAACTTGGTGTTAGGAAACTCTTTAACATCTACATTTCTAACATCTTCATATTTCCCCGTAGAAAAATCTCTCTTTCCCTGCCCATAGTTGACACAGGTTCTTCTGTAGATCTTGATGCCCACGACTTTACCATTAGGCAAGGTAGGCAACTGCCTGAGGCCCAACTAAAAGGGGCCCCTAAGAGCTATAGATTTATTATGATTAGATATAAAAAAATTATGTTACTATTCTAAATGTGCCCCCAGTTTATGCAACTGTATACTTGTATTCCACTCCTACTAGGAGGGATTCAGTCCCTTCTATTTCAGAGGAAACATTGTTATTCTGCATTTATCTGACAGCGTACTTGTTACTTCCGATTTTACACACAACATATATGACCAACCAATTCATTAATATAGATATAGAGTATTACTGTAATAGTTTACTTAAGATCTGAGTACTTATTCTACCACTGCTAAGACCAACATTCTCAATTTGAGAAAGGGTGAAAATAAGACATGATGGAGGCTGGAGTTTGCCTAAGGCCCCCAAATCACTAAATCCACCCCTGTCTGTGCCATCACTCTGTGCCAGAAACAGCTGGAGAAGTAGGTCACCTTAGACTGCTCGAGCAGCTCCTGAACCTGTCGTAGGATGCAGTTGTCTTGTACATCTCCCCATACACGATTTGACATACAAACTGCTGTCTTTTCTCCCACATTGTCTGGCTGGCAGGAAGCTGCAGCCTTGTCACCAACAGCTCCTTCACCAAAGTCCGAATTGTTACAAACAAGTGCTAGAGAGAAAGAAATATATATTTTTTTACTTACAGGAAAATATATCTTGACCTGAACTGTATTAAATGCTCTAATGTCTGGATCAATACTTACTCCCATTGAAAAACGCCAGTGTTATTTCTCTTTTAAATGTTTGATAGGTTTTCTCATAACAAGTGAACTTCTTTTTGAGTCCACAGTCAGACATTGAAAACAGATAGATGATATCAACATCTGTGCCTAAACATACAAAAAACAACACTCAGCTTGGACAAAGAGTATCAACATTCACTAATATATATGTATACACATTCTCATAAATAGTTTATATTAGTTTATATTATATAATAGTTAGTTTGAGGACTACATTAATAAGATTTCCCAAAAGCTGATTTGCTTTTTTGGTGTTTTTTTGTTTTAGGTTTACCTGAATTAGAGCTGCCTTTAAACATCACCTCATAGGGACTGTTGACAGAGCACTGCAGTAGCAGTTGCTTTCCAACCTCACATTGGACATTTTTTATGATTGGTGTCACTTGAACCAAGGGTGTCTCTTTGAGAGTCAATGTTCCGTTCTGTCTGAAAACTGATTTGCCAGTTCGTTGTTTCAGCTTACATTCATAAAATCCTGAAATTAAAGGCAATCATTAATTAACGTCAAATCAATGTGAAGCCAGTGTTACCAAACAAATATATGGGATGACATCACCATCAGGTTACAAGGGGGGCAGCAGCCTAAATCAGCATTTATGTACAGAGACAGAGATTTAGATATAGTGGAAGCAACATTCTTCTACAATTTCCAAATATTTTGTGCTGTAAGCTTTGAGTCAGGAGACTTGAATGGTGTCCATGGATACCTTTAAAGTCCAACTGAAATTCAATTGTTGTTTTTTTTGCTACAGGATACACATCTTCTTTGTAAATCACATGTCTTGGTCTTGATAATTCTATTTTATAGTTTTCAGTTTCATGATGGTGAAAATTATTATATATAATATATAACCTATAATCTCTGAGATTAGAACTAAATTTGTATTGTTCAACTCTCTTGTATAAACATGCAGTCATTTCCCCTTTTTTTGTGCTTTTTTTGTTTTTTGTTTATTGTATTTAAGTAGGGACAATGCACATTAACTAACATGGGCGCAGGTCCATCATGTAAATGTGCCAGATTTTGCCATACAAGCTAATTTTCATCTGTAGTCCCTGGCAGGTTGATGGCATTAAAAAAACATTAAAAGAAAACACATAAGCACAAATAGTAAGACAATGACATGACCACTACTCCAGATTATGACAGCATGTTTGATTGTTCAGTAACCACTGTTTTATCAATTTGGAGAAAGAGATGATAGATGTGATGTTCCTCAGTTCTGTGGGTGGTGTTCCAGGTATGTGCTGCTCGACAGGAAAAGGATGGTTGCCCTAAGGTACTTTTTCTATATCATATTTTACAACCCCCTCTGGTAGATGAGTAAAGTATCTGCAAATTTGATCATGTTTTTCCAGTTTAAGAAATCATGTTTAGTTCAGATTTTACAATGATGATATGAATTTGACTTTTTTAATCCAATGTTTTCAAAGCCTGCTTGTGAAGTGTTTCGACTGATTATAATGTGGTCCTACCTGTCTGTGTCCAGACAGTAGTTGTGTGGCATTGATGTACAACTTTGAGGCCTTGGTGGTAAAATTGTTCCTAATGTGTGAAATTTGCCAAATTGAATTTGATTCTGTTCACAACTTTTTTTTAACTTGTGTTTTGAATGTGAGTTGTGAATCTATTATTATGCCTAAATATTTAAACTCATGCACTACTGATAGTCTTCTCCCTGCTACTATAATATCTGGGTCTTTATTTGCAGACTTACATTCAGTCAAAAACATACATACTGTTTTGCTAACATTGAGGTGTAAACATGAGTTGGTTAATTAATTAGAGATATTGACCATTGAAGCTGATAGCTCTTCTGCAGCTTGCTTGCTGTTTTTAGCATGTAGATAAATGACCGTATCATCATTTTCAGTTGAACAAAACTGTAGGATTGGTTTATCAGAATGTGTACCTGTCCTGCTGATACACTGGATATGTTTTTTTATTTTTTATGTGACTTAAAATGCAAATAAGCAAAATGTGAATATTTCACTATACTGCACTGCTAACTGTCAGTTTGCAGGCTAGATATCTAATTAGCTGCTCAGCTGCAGCACATTGAACAGCATATAACCTTAACTGCAAATGTCACTTTGGTCCGTTTAGATGCTGGTGTGGTACTCCTCTCTTAAATACCACAGCTAACAACACACTATGGCCTATGGCTTGTAGAATACAGCACAAGTTTGTTTGCTCTCATTTCCCTTCTTGGGCTCAGCCTGCAGGCTGCTGTCAATCAAACAAAGACACGGGGAGGAAAAAGAGTATTTTTTGATAAGTCCCCAAATACATTTTTTTCTCCTTTTAATGATAAAAAAAACCCATTGACTACAAATTTAAAATAACACTAACATTATTTTTGACTGGAAGAAAAAACTAATTTGTGTTGAAGGAATTTCAGTTGGACTTGAAGAGGATTGCTTTTGTCTTCGTCTTTGCTTGACCTACATTTAGGTACCTTTACATTTTCTACATTTCCATTGAGTTTAAAAAAAAAAACACAAGAATTCTGAATTTGAATGTATGGTTAGATAACAGCCAACTATTCATGGTCATGGTCTATTATTGGCTGTTCCCCATTATTCAGAATGGAGAATGTCGACAGGTTGCATATTGAGGCTTCTGTCAGTAGGAAAATCATTTCTTTGCCTCTTAAAGGCAACCTTAAAGGTAAAAAAGATGGATGCAAAAACCAGTGGTTACCACTTTAGATATATGAATAATTCCAGCCTTATACTTCACTATAGCTGTGTGGAGTAAAACCATATCTACATTTTTAACAGTTTTGGTCAAAATACTTAACCTTGACCAGATCATTTTTTTGGCATTAGTAGGTCAGGCAAAACAATGGACAAATGTAGGTGTTGGTTTTGCATTCTAAGACATGCTCTCAAACCAGAGTTCTGCATCCGCGCAGGTCAGAGAACAAGGAGAAAAGTCCTAGACATCACTTGCATTGTAAATGTGTATGATTTCGAAATGTCACCAGAAATAAAAATAATTTATTGACTGCACCATTCTGGATCTATTTCTTACCATTGTCAGTGCTAAAAACTTTTGTCACAGTTAAAGTTGCTGCTCCATCCTCTGTTGAAAAGTGGTGTTCATTATCTTCAAGTATTAAGTTGTTGTTAAGTCTCCACTCTGCAGTCCAGTTGGTACTAAATGTGAGATTATCTGGAGGACCACATTTCACAGTCACATTTTCCCCAAAGAATACTTCAGATGGGTCAAACGTTAAGTGAAGTGGACCTTTAAAAAATTGACAAAAAGGTCAGACAATTATTATACGTATATATATATATATATATATATATATATATATATATATTATAATTATTATTATTATTATTATTATACAGTCACTTGTACAAAATTATCAGATATTCCTGACATGACAAACAATGTTGATCTGACAATTTAAAAAAATCACAGAAAATTTTGTGTCTCAAATATTTCAGAAATGTGTAAAACTGTCTTACTCTGAAATAGCATAGAGTAGTTTTCCGCCAGCTGTGTAAAAATCCCTGTTTGTACTGCTTTAATTTCTGTTTCTTGAAAAGAGGTTGCTGTTATTCTATAGTCAGCGATGGTGCTTCCGCTCCTGTAATACAGAATTGAATCCCAATGAAAATCCAATCACAAGCAGATATAATACATTCCATTCAGGATCATATTATAGTTTCTCTAGAAACTTGATATTAACCACCATTAACCACCTACAAAAAGGTCTTTAATACTGTATGGTTTCTTGTTTTTCCCCAGTTACCCTAGTTTACAGTTCAGTCAGTGTAACATGCTGATGCTCAATTTGTTGTGCTTGTTAGAGGATATAAACACTTTTTGGATCAATGAAACAACTTGTAAATACCTCAACATTCTGCTTTGTTGTTCTTTAATCACAGCACCTGTTAGGTTCTGACTAAGTGCGTGAATAATACCAGGCCAAAGTGAGACTGCAAACATTTTATATGGTGCCATATTTGACTGTGGGCATATTTAACTTAGCTGCTTATGAGGCCAGTTTGAGATGAGCCAAAGTACACAGCAGCATTTTGTAAACTGTATCAACACTGTGATTAATCCAGAAACAAGACTAAGCGTCTACAGCCATACTAGTGACTCTGTGAGGCTGCACAGTTGAGCTAAATGCTAACTTCAGCATGCTAACCACATCCATGATGCTAACATGCTCACAATGACAATGCTGATGCTAAGCAGGTGCAATCTTAATTCAGCATCTTAACATTTACTAATTAGCACTAAACACAAAGTCAATCTTAGGCTGATGGGAATTCCATTAGGTATTAAACCAAAATATTGGGCAAATTGAAATTTTGACCAGACGATGGTGTAAAGGTTAATGGATCACCAAAGTTATTATGATTCATCCTGAGGGAAATTAATGTCTGCACCAAATTCATTGGCAATCCATCCAATAGTTATTGAGACATTTGACTCAAAACCACAATTGAAGGAACCACACTGAAGGAAATGTCAGGGGGTCATACATTGTTTGGGCACCATAAATGTCTGGACCACATGTGGTGCCAATCCATCAAGTTGATGCTGAGATATTTCAATGGAAAAGTGAAAAATTTGACCTCCTGTGGCACTAGAGAAAAAGTCAGGGGTTCGCCAAAGTCATTAGGATACATCATGTTGGAACCATGAATGTCCATCCAGTAGATGTTGAGATAATTGACATTGCCATCCCTAGAGCCATGCTGCTAGCATGGCTAAAAATAATGTAAAGAATTATCATATCCGATGTAGCAACTACACCCTTTAAATATCTTACTGAGGCGTCAAGACATCTTTGCTACCACTCTTTTATGAAAATATTAAAAATGTGACTACCCTGGCACCTGACAACAACCAAACTGTCAGTAGAAAATTATAGAATCTCCAAAACTGATATAAGAATGAGAGTGAAATTAAAAGAATAATCTTTGACTTACCGGAACGCAATTAACTCTGCTTTTTCTAGAGTTGAGATGTGCTTCTTACATTGTTTTTGAATCTGTTTGAGATAGTGACATAGCCTGCTTGTTATCAGTTCTACAATTACATCAGTATCAAATATCACATAAATTCATTGCATCAACATTGTGAAAAAACTGAATGACACAGACAGAAGAACTTACAGAGTTATTAGTGTCTTTATAAATTTGACTGGTTGGATTATTGTATGAAGAATCAAAATCCATGTCCATGGTAAGCGTAAAGTTCTTCTCTACAACAGAAACAGGTGTTATCACAAAGAAGCAATTTCATGAGTTATACATAACTTTATTCTCTACATTTTATGTGTAATACCCTGTGTTGTTGATGTTGTTGTTATTGCTGTTGTTGTGGTCATTGTTGTTGTTGTTGGTGTTGTTGTCGTCGTCATTGCCGTAGTTGTTGTCAGTGGTGTTGTTGGTGCCGCGTCTGTAAAAAAATAAAATAAATAAATCTGAATCTCAATAAATCAATATCAGATCAATAAATGATCAAGTGCCTTTAACTACAACAGACTCTGTTCAACTTTATCAATGCAAAACAAAAGCCTTTTTCCCATACCAGAGGTCTGTACGACGAAGCAAGTTCAACATACCTAGGATCTCTTTTTGTTATCTGGCTTCACTGAGCCTAACAATTGCGATCCCGCTAAGCGGTCACACGACGCTGGTTATCAACTCAATAAGTCAATCCAGGGTTTCCCAATCAAGCCATGAGCGCGTTCACATGAAAGGGGCAGTGTTTGCAGCATATGACCAATCACAAACATGACAGGTGGACTGGCAGCAGAGCGGCATACTTTCAAACGAAGAGCAAACTGTAATATTAGAGAAATATGTATGTATGTGAGATATGTATGTGTATGACAATTTTAACCTGATTATTTAATCTGCAACCCCGGCGGTGTCAAACGGACTTGGGAGCAAATAAATATAAAAACATAATTTCGCGGTAAATAGGCTTACATTCATAAGTACAACGCTTTAGTGCTTCAGTCAGTCTCTGTTGTAGGATGACACAGATAAGTCGGTCAATCCGACGAGAAACTATCTCTCATATAAAGAGTTCCTCTCATGATCCACGTACCGAGCTCCACTTCTTTTCTATTGGTGATGCGATTTTCCAAGAGAATTGATTGGTCAGTAGGCGGGGCTTTTGTATGCGTTGATCTGTTATCTCGAACATAACCTGCTCCGGAGCAGGTTTGCCGTGCAGCATAAGTTACCATGGTGATTTACCCCGGGAAGAAGTGAACCACCGTCGTAGTACTGAAAACCCAGAGTTGAACCTGAAGTTAGCTCGCTAACGGCAAATCCCGCTTCGTCAAACAGGCCTCAGGAGTTGGGGTTGGACATTGAGTGATATCTCTGGAGAAACATTGGAGATTAAATTATTATACCACGTTTTTCTGCTTAGAGACATTTCATGTGTCATACCGTTTGTTGTAGGTGTTGTTATTTCCATTGTTGTTGTCATTGGTGTTGTTGTCGTCGTCATTGGCGTAGTTGTTGTCGTTGTTGTTGTCGTCATTGGCGTAGTTGTTGTCGTTGTTGTTGTCGTCATTGGCGTAGTTGTTGTCATTGGTGTTGTTGTCATGTCTGTAAAAAAAAAAAATCTGAATCTCAATAAATCAGTATTATATCAATACATGTTTTATTTTATTTTCCAACAAGTGCCTTTAACTACAACAGACTGTTCAACTTTATCAATGTAAAACAAAAGCCTTTTTCCCATACCAGGAGTTGGGGTTGGACATTGAGTGATATCTGTGGAGAAACATTGGAGATTAAATTATTATACCACGTTTTTCTGCTTAGAAAAACACAGACTGTATATAAAGACAGACGACACGTCTCCACTTCCTCCTACTGTACAAAAATGAAGCCAAAATATCCTGTATACGGACGCTGCCATCTTGCGCTGGTGACGTCATTTGGAGCCAGAGTCTGCGCAGTAGTATCGAGTTCCCGCCTATACACCCGCCTGAGCCAATCGCGAGTAAATCACAGTTGTCAATCATGACGTCACACCCCCTTTTTATAGCATCAAATAACTAATTAAAACCAAACTTATCAGAAAAATGATCACTTGAACAAACATCAGCGTGATCAGAACTACCTAAAATGACAGAAACCATCTTTGGGAAAAATGTATTTAATGTGTACTTTGATTTTTCAGTTTGGCCCATGTCCCATCTGCTAACATGGAGGGGGCGGGGTTTATGACCTATACTGCAGCCAGCCACCAGGGGGCAATCGAGATGTTTTGGCTTCAATTTTGGGGAGCTGTCATGTCGTCCATCTTTATATACAGTCTATGGGAAAACATCATACTTTCAATTATAATCAACATTATCATCAGATGTGACTCTGTGTTTAACAGATAATTAAACACAACCCAAACCATGTTTATGTCAACACAGCCTGACTGTGTCAGATACAGTAGATATTCATTTGTTACCTTTTTGCCAGTGCTTACTTGTGATTGGTTTACAGAACTCTCCATCAGAAGGAAGTCCATTTATGCAACCACAGGTTTGTGCGGTGGCATTACTGCACGCGCCGTAGATGTTGCACTTGTCACATGACCAAGCAAACTGCTCCTCACAGTGACACTGTATTCCTCCAGTGGAGTTTGGATAGCACCCTTTTAAAGACATTTCAAAAGACTATACAGATCATACACTATTGGATAAAGCAGAATTAAATCAAGCATACAAATTACATAAGGAAACAAATAAACAAGCTAAAGTTCTTACCTGTGGTGAAATCTAAGCCTGTTAGTTTTAAAGACTGAGTGATGGTGTAGGGCAGTGAGAAATGTCTCACAGTGTCCCTGAATAGATCAATGAAATTTGATGGCACACTGAAGGCTGGGATGCGCAAGTCAAGTTCTATATCAATGTTCACCAGGTCTGTGGAGGAAAACAGGAGAAAATCCATCACAGAGGTCTATCACAATCATACACAACAATATTCACTAAGTGCAGTCATCAGGACATGAATTATGTTGATCTAAGTTTTGCCCACTTGAAGTACTTATCAAACTTTTTAGCTGACCCTTTTGCTTGACGTGAACTTTACATGGTTTATGTAAGTTGTATGAGCCTAGAGGCAAAAGCATTGAAATAGCTGTATAGCTACAACAGATACTCCGAGAGCTATGCAATTTTCTTGATTTTACAGTGCCAGTGCAAAACTTTGGAAACACACATACAGACCTTCATTCTCTACATTTCATGTGTCATACCGTTTGTTGTAGGTGTTGTTGTCATTGGCGTAGTTGTTGTCATTGGCGTTGTTGTCGTCATTGGCGTAGTTGTTGTCATTGGCGTAGTTGTTGTCATTGGTGTTGTTGTCATGTCTGTAAAAAAAAAAAATCTGAATCTCAATAAATCAGTATTAGATCAATACATGTTTTATTTTATTTTCCAACAAGTGCCTTTAACTACAACAGACTGTTCAACTTTATCAATGTAAAACAAAAGCCTTTTTCCCATACCAGGAGTTGGGGTTGGACATTGAGTGATATCTGTGGAGAAACATTGGAGATTAAATTATTATACCACGTTTTTCTGCATAGAAAAACACAGACTGTATATAAAGACAGACGACACGTCTCCACTTCCTCCTACTGTACAAAAATGAAGCCAAAATATCCTGTATACGGACGCTGCCATCTTGCGCTGGTGACGTCATTTGGAGCCAGAGTCTGCGCAGTAGTATCGAGTTCCCGCCTATACACCCGCCTGAGCCAATCGCGAGTAAATCACAGTTGTCAATCATGACGTCACACCCCCTTTTTATAGCATCAAATAACTAATTAAAACCAAACTTATCAGAAAAATGATCACTTGAACAAACATCAGCGTGATCAGAACTACCTAAAATGACAGAAACCATCTTTGGGAAAAATGTATTTGATGTGTACTTTGATTTTTCAGTTTGGCCCATGTCCCATCTGCTAACATGGAGGGGGCGGGGTTTATGACCTATACTGCAGCCAGCCACCAGGGGGCAATCGAGATGTTTTGGCTTCAATTTTGGGGAGCTGTCATGTCGTCCATCTTTATATACAGTCTATGGGAAAACATCATACTTTCAATTATAATCAACATTATCATCAGATGTGACTCTGTGTTTAACAGATAATTAAACACAACCCAAACCATGTTTATGTCAACACAGCCTGACTGTGTCAGATACAGTAGATATTCATTTGTTACCTTTTTGCCAGTGCTTACTTGTGATTGGTTTACAGAACTCTCCATCAGAAGGAAGTCCATTTATGCACCCACAGGTTTGTGCGGTGGCATTATTGCACACGCCGTAGATGTTGCACTTGTCACATGACCAAGCAAACTGCTCCTCACAGTGACACTGTATTCCTCCAGTGGAGTTTGGATAGCACCCTTTTAAAGACATTTCAAAAGACTATACAGATCATACACTATTGGATAAAGCAGAATTAAATCAAGCATACAAATTACATAAGGAAACAAATAAACAAGCTAAAGTTCTTACCTGTGGTGAAATCTAAGCCTGTTAGTTTTAAAGACTGAGTGATGGTGTAGGGCAGTGAGAAATGTCTCACAGTGTCCCTGAATAGATCAATGAAATTTGATGGCACACTGAAGGCTGGGATGCGCAAGTCAAGTTCTATATCAATGTTCACCAGGTCTGTGGAGGAAAACAGGAGAAAATCCATCACAGAGGTCTATCACAATCATACACAACAATATTCACTAAGTGCAGTCATCAGGACATGAATTATGTTGATCTAAGTTTTGCCCACTTGAAGTACTTATCAAACTTTTTAGCTGACCCTTTTGCTTGACGTGAACTTTACATGGTTTATGTAAGTTGTATGAGCCTAGAGGCAAAAGCATTGAAATAGCTGTATAGCTACAACAGATACTCCGAGAGCTATGCAATTTTCTTGATTTTACAGTGCCAGTGCAAAACTTTAGAAACACACATACAGACCTTCATTCTCTACATTTCATGTGTCATACCGTTTGTTGTAGGTGTTGTTGTCATTGGCGTAGTTGTTGCCATTGGTGTTGTTGTCATGTCTGTAAAAAAAAAAAATCTGAATCTCAATAAATCAGTATTATATCAATACATGTTTTATTTTATTTTCCAACAAGTGCCTTTAACTACAACAGACTGTTCAACTTTATCAATGTAAAACAAAAGCCTTTTTCCCATACCAGGAGTTGGGGTTGGACATTGAGTGATATCTGTGGAGAAACATTGGAGATTAAATTATTATACCACGTTTTTCTGCTTAGAAAAACACAGACTGTATATAAAGACAGATGACACGTCTCCACTTCCTCCTACTGTACAAAAATGAAGCCAAAATATCCTGTATACGGACGCTGCCATCTTGCGCTGGTGACGTCATTTGGAGCCAGAGTCTGCGCAGTAGTATCGAGTTCCCGCCTATACACCCGCCTGAGCCAATCGCGAGTAAATCACAGTTGTCAATCATGACGTCACACCCCCTTTTTATAGCATCAAATAACTAATTAAAACCAAACTTATCAGAAAAATGATCACTTGAACAAACATCAGCGTGATCAGAACTACCTAAAATGACAGAAAAACAGAAAAATGTATTTAATGTGTACTTTGATTTTTCAGTTTGGCCCATGTCCCATCTGCTAACATGGAGGGGGCGGGGTTTATGACCTATACTGCAGCCAGCCACCAGGGGGCAATCGAGATGTTTTGGCTTCAATTTTGGGGAGCTGTCATGTCGTCCATCTTTATATACAGTCTATGGGAAAACATCATACTTTCAATTATAATCAACATTATCATCAGATGTGACTCTGTGTTTAACAGATAATTAAACACAACCCAAACCATGTTTATGTCAACACAGCCTGACTGTGTCAGATACAGTAGATATTCATTTGTTACCTTTTTGCCAGTGCTTACTTGTGATTGGTTTACAGAACTCTCCATCAGAAGGAAGTCCATTTATGCACCCACAGGTTTGTGCGGTGGCATTACTGCACGCGCCGTAGATGTTGCACTTGTCACATGACCAAGCAAACTGCTCCTCACAGTGACACTGTATTCCTCCAGTGGAGTTTGGATAGCACCCTTTTAAAGACATTTCAAAAGACTATACAGATCATACACTATTGGATAAAGCAGAATTAAATCAAGCATACAAATTACATAAGGAAACAAATAAACAAGCTAAAGTTCTTACCTGTGGTGAAATCTAAGCCTGTTAGTTTTAAAGACTGAGTGATGGTGTAGGGCAGTGAGAAATGTCTCACAGTGTCCCTGAATAGATCAATGAAATTTGATGGCACACTGAAGGCTGGGATGCGCAAGTCAAGTTCTATATCAATGTTCACCAGGTCTGTGGAGGAAAACAGGAGAAAATCCATCACAGAGGTCTATCACAATCATACACAACAATATTCACTAAGTGCAGTCATCAGGACATGAATTATGTTGATCTAAGTTTTGCCCACTTGAAGTACTTATCAAACTTTTTAGCTGACCCTTTTGCTTGACGTGAACTTTACATGGTTTATGTAAGTTGTATGAGCCTAGAGGCAAAAGCATTGAAATAGCTGTATAGCTACAACAGATACTCCGAGAGCTATGCAATTTTCTTGATTTTACAGTGCCAGTGCAAAACTTTAGAAACACACATACAGACCTTCATTCTCTACATTTCATGTGTCATACCGTTTGTTGTAGGTGTTGTTGTCATTGGCGTAGTTGTTGTCATTGGTGTTGTTGTCATGTCTGTAAAAAAAAAAAATCTGAATCTCAATAAATCAGTATTAGATCAATACATGTTTTATTTTATTTTCCAACAAGTGCCTTTAACTACAACAGACTGTTCAACTTTATCAATGTAAAACAAAAGCCTTTTTCCCATACCAGGAGTTGGGGTTGGACATTGAGTGATATCTGTGGAGAAACATTGGAGATTAAATTATTATACCACGTTTTTCTGCTTAGAAAAACACAGACTGTATATAAAGACAGACGACACGTCTCCACTTCCTCCTACTGTACAAAAATGAAGCCAAAATATCCTGTATACGGACGCTGCCATCTTGCGCTGGTGACGTCATTTGGAGCCAGAGTCTGCGCAGTAGTATCGAGTTCCCGCCTATACACCCGCCTGAGCCAATCGCGAGTAAATCACAGTTGTCAATCATGACGTCACACCCCCTTTTTATAGCATCAAATAACTAATTAAAACCAAACTTATCAGAAAAATGATCACTTGAACAAACATCAGCGTGATCAGAACTACCTAAAATGACAGAAAAACAGAAAAATGTATTTAATGTGTACTTTGATTTTTCAGTTTGGCCCATGTCCCATCTGCTAACATGGAGGGGGCGGGGTTTATGACCTATACTGCAGCCAGCCACCAGGGGGCAATCGAGATGTTTTGGCTTCAATTTTGGGGAGCTGTCATGTCGTCCATCTTTATATACAGTCTATGGGAAAACATCATACTTTCAATTATAATCAACATTATCATCAGATGTGACTCTGTGTTTAACAGATAATTAAACACAACCCAAACCATGTTTATATCAACACAGCCTGACTGTGTCAGATACAGTAGATATTCATTTGTTACCTTTTTGCCAGTGCTTACTTGTGATTGGTTTACAGAACTCTCCATCAGAAGGAAGTCCATTTATGCACCCACAGGTTTGTGCGGTGGCATTACTGCACGCGCCGTAGATGTTGCACTTGTCACATGACCAAGCAAACTGCTCCTCACAGTGACACTGTATTCCTCCAGTGGAGTTTGGATAGCACCCTTTTAAAGACATTTCAAAAGACTATACAGATCATACACTATTGGATAAAGCAGAATTAAATCAAGCATACAAATTACATAAGGAAACAAATAAACAAGCTAAAGTTCTTACCTGTGGTGAAATCTAAGCCTGTTAGTTTTAAAGACTGAGTGATGGTGTAGGGCAGTGAGAAATGTCTCACAGTGTCCCTGAATAGATCAATGAAATTTGATGGCACACTGAAGGCTGGGATGCGCAAGTCAAGTTCTATATCAATGTTCACCAGGTCTGTGGAGGAAAACAGGAGAAAATCCATCACAGAGGTCTATCACAATCATACACAACAATATTCACTAAGTGCAGTCATCAGGACATGAATTATGTTGATCTAAGTTTTGCCCACTTGAAGTACTTATCAAACTTTTTAGCTGACCCTTTTGCTTGACGTGAACTTTACATGGTTTATGTAAGTTGTATGAGCCTAGAGGCAAAAGCATTGAAATAGCTGTATAGCTACAACAGATACTCCGAGAGCTATGCAATTTTCTTGATTTTACAGTGCCAGTGCAAAACTTTAGAAACACACATACGGACATGAAGCGGAATAGTTGAACTATTTTCAGTCAAAACTCTGGTATCACTTAACAAGGAAACCTGGTAGAGATTTTATCTGTCTGCATGTGACAGATTCCTTTCTTCAGGTATTTGCTGAAACCAACCATCTGATTAAAATGAATTAAGTTCATGCAAAAGAACATGAGGAAACATTTATTTTTCTGTCACAGGTGGTTCCTTGTTTCATGATTCAGGAAACAACACTTGTAGTAGCTTCTCATTAAAACAGAAGAAATTAAAAACTATAAGGCATTTGCCCAATACAGTAAAACAGCCACAAACAGAGCATTTAGGTTGGGGGTTTGATGAATACAAAGCACCATCTACTGGCCAAAAGAGGTCATTGCCCTAAAATCCAATATTTATAAAAAACTGTAAACATCCACCCACAAATGTTCCAGATTTATGGTCATGCACATTTTTGATGAGTGGTGATATTAAGTGTTTCAACAGTATCCAGAATAATATACCACTAACAAATGTATAATAAACAGTAAGATCTTCAGCTGACACACTAAAGCATTAATTAAAAGAGTAAATAAGGAAGCACATAGTTTCAATACAGTAGGATTACAAACAATGAATGAACACCAGTGGTGGAAGAATAAAAGAGCAATACTACACTGTAAAAATACTCAATAGTGTCTCTATTTTTTTTATGATCAAATTGATGAAATTACTACTAGTTTTGTATGTCCAGCTACAACAAGGCATCATATTTTTAAAAAATGATCATATGTTTTTTATGTAAAATCTGAATCTGCAAGCTGTAGAATGAATGTAGTGGAGTACAAAGTACAGTTTCCTTCTGAAATGTAGTGGAGTGGAAGTATAAAGTATCATACAATAGTAATACTCAGGTACCTATGTACAGTATTTGAGGAAAGGTACTTCAGTGGTGGAAGAGATTTTACTTAAGTACTCACTATGCAGCGGCAATGGGCTCAGTCAGTGGTCAGTGTTACATTATTATATATTATACTATTGGATTATTATTATTGATGCATTAACATGTAAGAAGAATTGTATTATAGCCGGCTGCTGTAAAGCTAATTTGACTCATTTTATATACTGTTGGATAGTTTAATGTAATGGTTAATGTATAACAATGCATTTCCATCACTGATGTACTCAATAATGTTTCACTGATGAACACAGATTGAACTGAACTGAACAGTTTTTTGTCCCCAGATGATACACATGACAGTGTGTGATTACAGTCTGTACTGAGTGAGCAATCATCTTATGTGGTTGTGCTGGTTCTACCTGTTCCACTGGTGTTAAGCTGGCAGTACTGGCCATCAGCTGGAAGGGCATTAATGCATCCACATGTGTCACCAATGATGGCATCGCAGGCATAGTTATTGCAGTTGTTATATGACCAAGCAAAGCCCTGCTCACATCTGCACTGGTATCCAGTCATATTTGATGAACACACTATGTGAAGAAGCAGCAGCACACAACATCAAGGTTTCATGACATGTTTACTGGTAACGTTAAAATATATATATATTTGACTTTGTCAAACAACGGGCAACAAAATGAAAGGATGTTGTTGTACCTGTTGTGGCATCAATGCTGGTAATTTCAGCAGTGCTGTTGATCAGCATAGGACTGAATGTGTTCAAAAGCATTTGGAGACACTCCAAGTCAGAGATGCTTATAACAGCTTGGAGTACATAATCAGAGGAATTTAAGATAGCTGGGAAGACATGAAACAGACATAATCAGATACCGTATCCTCGGTGAAGTGACAGTCCATACTTCAGTGACAAGAAAAGGACAGATTCAGGTGTCAATATTCATTATTTAGACATGTAAATAATTAACAGTATCACTGATACAGTTGATACATTCTGTTGATATTATCAAAATGTGACTCACTCGCTCTTTTTTCTCTGGCATGAATGTGTGATGATTTTGTATCCATCAAATCCTGGAAAAAAAATCAATTTCCATCTGATTAGTTCACTTGTAAAGTTTGTCCAAATAAAACAATAACTGTAACTCAATACTAATTATACACACAACTACACTATTGATCAGTCATACTACAGTAATATATTTCACATGGTTAGTAATGTAGCCAAAACACACCAGTTGCTGTATCTCATGGTATAGCACTACCACCTTGAGTGCTATTACTTTTCTTAATTCTTATTCTTACCTCAAAGAATAGATTCAGAGACTGTATGTATACCTGATTCTCCAGACTGTAGCATATAACCAGAAGAACAACCATGTATCCTACTGCCCTTGGTAATGCCATCCCGACTAGAGAGAGAACGCAAGCAACACAATGATTTCTCATTACTAAATCAGTCAGAAAAAATGTATACATTTCTTCCTTGTAGGATAAACTGATAGCTATACGATATCATAGATGCTTGAAACTAAGGTGTTAATGTGAGATTGTGCTGATACACAAGCTTTGTGAAAAATGCTACCAGGAAGCCAACAATTTAAAAAAATGTAGTACCTTCCTGATAACTAGGGAAAACCTGTGGTTAAGTTTGAGGGCATGCTGCCATGTCATTTACATAACTTCAGTGAATGTTGATTGTTCAGCATGTCAGCATACAAACAAAAGCTTCCCTTAAAGCAGGGGTCATCATCCCCCCAAATTCCCAAATATTATACAGTATATATGCAGTGCAACATGACAAAGGTTTGTAGATTTTGTTACTCCTGTTATTATTGTTTGTCTTACTTCTATTTGGTAGATAATCACAGTCCCACATTTTGGAGGATGTAAACAGGGAGTTAGTTCAGTGAGCTATGCTGTGGGCTGCAACTTGAGCCCCATTTTTGATTTTAGCCTACACTTAAAAAAAGAGAATATCACTCTAAGAGGGGGCAGAATAGAAAAGTGCTGGTCCTGGCATTTTTTAACAATATTTCTTTACATTTGGACAAATTGGTGCCATTAAAGGTATGCCAAATTAGCTATTAGCAGTTTCTTTTTGCAATGTACCCATGGATGTAGAGAGAACTATCACTGGATTACTTTGATACTGAAAAAAATGTAAAAACTTCATGATTCTAAAGCAAGTTCTGGAGTTGTAAGGAACGTGTTTTTCCTATGATTTCTAAGCGGATTCATGGACGTTTGTTCACGATAGACATTGGAGGTGAAGTGTAAGTCCCACAGAATGAGTAGGCTATAATATCTGTGTTCAGATTTGACTGAGTTCTACAGGACTGACGAATTAGTTAATTAGTTTAAAGTACCTTAACAATTGCCTCCATGATGGGAACAGGATTAAATTAAGTTTTTAATCAAACCTCTACTGAACATGCAAGCTGAAAATATCAACAAAATGTTAAACTTGCAAAATGTTCCATGTTTTCTTTTTCTTTTCTTTTTTAGGTGTTTATTCCTACTAAATTTGCTCATAACGGAAGTGTGGTTTAGGTATGGTTATGTTTAGGTGACTTGAAGTTGAAGTTAATGAAAAATTGTTGTCATCAGTTTTTTTGTGTCAACACAAACTGTAGTATGAGTTCTTCATGACTGGCTTCGTGACATTAAGAGATAGATGGACCAAAACTTTCTACAGTTAATTGTCAACAAAAAAAAACAACACAAAACATCACTGCTTTTCTAGCCATGTGATGCCAGTTTGCAAGAGTGTAGGATTCTGTTTTGACTATGTTTTAGTCTTATCACAAAACTGGTTCAGGCATGTTTCCCTTCAATGTTCTGCTCAACTTGTATCTTATTGAAAAATGTGTTGAATGTGATCGTGCCATCTCTACCACTCGCTTTAGGTATGTTATGCTAAAAATAAAACCACTAGATGTTGTTGTGTCTTTAAAGTGTAACTCCACCCTCTGCTAGAACCCTCTCCCCAGCAAATTAAAAAAAATGCAACGAGTGAGGGAACAACACCTGTAGGAGGCGTGGCCTCGTGACTACGTAGTGTGAGGGTCAGGAGACACAAGGGAGACTGACTGACACTGATTAGAGTCTTTTTTTATATAAATGTCATGACGTAGACAGGTGCCAACTGGTTGACTCTATGTGAGCATTGGTTCAGGGCTGAACCTGCGAGGCCAATGCGTGTTGAGCCATTTTCAACCCATGAAATGCAGAATTTTATAAATTTGGTCAGAAATGTCAATATTAACACCAGCATTGATGTGTTTCATCACAGTACAGTCATAACATTTAGTTTATAGCTCAAAAAACACGTTTAAGTGTGCACTACCTTTTTAAATAGTATGCCGTGTCAGTTCGCCTCCTTTCAGGAAGTTGGCCACAAAAAAGTCCTGTCAGACCATAGACTGTATATAGACATGAGGACTCTGTTTGGTGTAATTTTCAAAGGTAAGCATATTTATTTCGACATATTATAGTTTCAGAGGACTTACTGAACAGAATAATGTAACTTCTAACAACAAAAACAGTCTTATAATGGTCAAATCATTTTCTAAAAACATGCTGTAACAAATTGACTATTAGCTACAAAATAAAAAAAACATCTGATTATTCATTGTTGTTAATATGATACATTTAATGTTATTACATTATATATATATATATATGCTGAAATAGTATGATTTTTCACTGTCTAAAAACATGCTCGACCAAACGGTTCAGTTGCCATTTAGTGATAAAGGTAGTGATGCTTAGATAATACATTTACAATTTTTATGAAATAAAAATACTTATGAGCATTCACTGTTGTTAATATCATATATTTAATGTTATTCCATTATATATTTGATGAAAAAATTATATCAGTATGATTTTTCACTATTTCTGAGATGTTTTCAAAGCACTAAATATGGTAAATATGTAGATTAAATGAATGGAAATAATACTAGTACTGGTAATACTACTAATTCCATGGTAACAAATTGATATATGTTGGTACTAGCATTATAACAGTACATGGTTTGTAATTTTGATTTTTAATTCCTGTTTTACAAATAATAGATGGATACTAAAACATTTTACGGTGCAAGGCCACACACTTTTCTGGCCCTTATACCAGAAAATCCTCAAGACTCCGATGCTGATCTGAGTGATGACGATGACCAAATAGAGGATCCTGATTATCAGCCCACACAAGCAAAAGAAACTGGAGACACTTCTTTTGAATCCATGGATGAGGAAGAGGTTGCCTCAACAAGCTCATCTTCTAAACCACAAATAAGAAGAGAAGAAAGAAGGAAAACAAGGACAACCCTGACTCTAGTTCACCCAAAGAGGCCCACTCAAAGATTACCGTCCCATGCCCATCACTCATTCCTGCCTACAATCAGCGTATGGGAGGCATTGATCTTTCTGACATGCTGGTACACATGTACAAGACCCCAGTCAAGTCAAGGCAATGGTACTTGCCCCTGTTCGGATACATCCTATGACCTGTGCATCTCAAATTCCTGCCTGGTCTACAAGAGGGACTGTAGCCTACTGAACGAGAAAACCAATGCCTTTCAAAAGGTTCCGCCTGTCAGTCGCATCCAAAGTTGGCCGACCATCATCCTCCTCTCCACCACAGCTGACGTCTCAGAAGAAACGCTACAGCCCAAGACCCTCACAACCACAACCAGATGTGCATAATGATAACCGTGGACATTTGCCACTTCACTGTGACAAGCAGGGGCGGTGCAACCTCTCTCCAAAGAGTGTGTCGAGATGGACATGTCAGAAATGAAATGTTTTACTGTGTTTGAATGCAAACCAGAAATGCTTCGTAGAATGCCAACAGTAATAAAGTGGATCTAATGCCCAAAAAACATTTGTGCTGTTGCACCACCACACAGATGAGCAAGTCTGATTTATTTCTTCAAAAAGTTAGCATTTTATTTGAGTTTTTCAAAAAATGTGATCTATAAATGTGAATGATATTTTTATATCATTCATGCAATGAATGATATAAAAATATCATGAAGCAATGTCTCAACCGTTTGGTAGAGGCCTATATCAATTATTTGTTGCATATGAACATAATTTATAGGAGAAATATAAAGGTTTCTGTTTTTGTGAATGTGCTCTTTTTATTATTTTTTTTCCTATGTTGTTATTCCCGCAATGCAACCAAATTATGGCCTTTTGTGAACCTTTCCATCTTTTATGAGCAACCTCACGCAAGTACTGTGTGGATACACTCCTACTAATGAGGACTAACTTATCTAGTGGAAATGTATCTCATTTTCCAGGAATCCATGGTAAAGGAGTAAATAATCCAAATGAATTAAAATGTGTTTGAGAAAGCCACTTTTAAAACAGGATTAACTTTTCAAGGCTAAAGCCTGCTGCTGCTCCTAATTTATATCCTCTCTGGCAATTGGCCCAGGAAAGAGTTTAAAAATTTAAAAACACAAAAAAGTTAAAGTTCTCTTGTTTCCAGTCACTGAAAAGATATTTACAGATTAAAACTCTGATATGATATTAAGATTAATGTGAATTTATTTGGAGAATGGAGTTAACTTTACCTAAAAATGTGAATTCCTAGTCAGCTTTACGCTTTTAAGCTAGTTTTTGTTTCACCTGCCTCGGATACATGATGTATTTTCCATGAAAGGATTCTTTCACCAGTCTTCCTAAAATGCTGAAACATGAACCTGGGGTTTGCCTTTAATATTCTACATTCAATGGTCATTTAAAAGATAATACAATGTGATCACCTCAACATTCTAATCAAGATAAAACAACTGTTTGTGAGCACTACTGCTCCCAGGAGATGCTTTCTTTTCTCCTCTAATGAAATCTACATACATTTTATAAGGAAAAGTAGGTTTCATACTACCTGTTTAGTAAACTGTGTTCAATGTAAAATTGGTTTAGTGTTAAATGTTCTTCGATATGAGTAAAGACTATCTCTACAGTTTGCCTGAAAGCATTATAATCATAGTTTACACTATGATAAGCATAACATTTATAAAATGTTAACTGTATTAGTTTACCTCTCAGTCTTCTCGCTTCCAAAAAGGCCTCTTGTCATCAGGGAGCGATCATTTCACTGCACGTCTCCAGATACATAAACCAATAATCAAACATGTGAGAAAGGACATCAGTCAACTTCCTGGAATGCTTTGTCTGAGTCACACACCTGTCTGGCAAGTTGTAACTTGATCCTTGGCATAAGTGTAGATTGTATAGTAGAGCACTGTGATTGTGATGATTTTTTTTTTTGTGTGTGTGTGTGTATACAGATTTGCATTTCAGAGTTTTTGTTCAGCATCCAAAGGGGGCTGACAGAAGGTCGTGGCGGGACGGGAGGGAATTTCAAAAGTTTAAGTCCCATTTTTGTATTCACACACAGTGATCATGTTTTAAGTAATGTATTTAATCTGCATTCAAATAGATCAAAAAGATCACATATGTAATGCTATGTGCTTTATTTCTTTATGATATATACTCCCATAAACAAATTTGACACTTGGTCAAAGTATCATATGCAATTTTCTTTCAGTGTTACATGCAAGGAAACAGTTTCGAACAGCGTCAAAATCCAAATCATTTCTTAAGGCTCTTCATTCAGAAGCTGTTGTCAGCTGTGTCAAAAGTAGCACTAAGGAACAGTACAGATGCACTTTAGTGCTGTACTCTGACCCGCTGTGATATGATGCAATCTAAAGTTAGACTGGAATTTTTCAATTCAGGTAGCTTTTTTCAATTAGATATCAAGCACACAACCCTCCTTGACAGTCTTTTTCGAGAATAGGCGTTACTACAAAGAATGATAATAAAGATAATAATACCTATTATATGCTGCTTTTTCTTCTTCTTGCTTGCCTTGGTCCTCATTTATTATGGTCCAAAACCTTTTGAGAAAGAGGTAGGACAGCTATTGTTGAGGCATGGCAGTTTTAAAAGCCTTTGGACAGCTGCCAAATTAAAGCTAGTAATTAATAATCTATCATTACTCCTATTCAAGCAACAGTTTAGGAGGAGCTTAGGTTAGATTTGTTCTTACTCATTCAGCACTTGAGCACTGAGCATCAGTCAGCCATGGTTGTTTTTCACCACTGACTCATGAGTCAAAAAATGGGACCCGTGCTTGCCTCTTGTGGCCTGTTAATGTGGTAATTTGTGTCACTGTACAAGGGGTAGATTCACAGGGGTTCGCTTATATGTTTATCATAAACATTTATGTTGTGATTATACTTATGACCTTACACTTCACAGTTATATTTATCAAGATGTTACCTCACGTCACGGTATGCCTACAGGAAACTGTTTTCATCAGAAATCGACAGCATTAGTCATTTGTTCCAATAGCTACCAGACGCGTCACCTCTTGTGGTCATGCAAATTATATCCTCTACAGAAACAACACAGCATTGTTTCGCAGTTGAATTGACATATGTTTATGTTCGGTAGCAAAGTCGGAAGTAGGATGATGTTATATCACTGCAAGAAACTTTCAGAACCACGTTAAGGCAATTGTGTTGACAATGGGATATGCTTGTGTAAAAGGAGTGTTGTATATAACAGTGAACAAAAGAGAGCTGAATCTTTTTCTGTGTATGTTGGTCTATCTAAGACAATTGAAGACTGATATTACTTGAACCAAAGAACTCCCTACTTGATGGCTACAATACACACATGATAATGTGCTAAAAGAGTGAAGCATTGGGCCTCATTCACTAACATGCGCACAGAAATGTGCATAGGCAAAATTAAATAGGATTCAGTGTCGCCTGCTCTGGCCCCAGGAATACATTTGACTACATTTGAACCTGTTAGAAACACGAACTGGTTGGTGGTGACCCTGAGCTTTGGCTTAGGGCTATGCTTCTTTCGGACAGTCACACAGCCTCCCTGGTTTATATGCTAGTTCTGAATGGGCCTTGAAAGTAACGCTCAGTTACTACTGTAGGTTGTAGGGTAGTTAGCCGGACATGCTAATGATTGCAGCTTACGTTAGAGCTGATAAACACATGGTTTAATCCATTCCTTACACTATCCACTATCCTATAAACACTATCCTCCAAACTTTAAATGACGAGTATCGCTCTTACTACGACCCCATGCACACTGCTTCCGCATGTTGAGAAATCCAAATGTCTGTTTCAATTACGTCATCCTGTTAGGACTGATAGTTGAATGGCACCTGACTGGAGAATTGCTCAATGCAAGATTTTCTGGACATTTTAAAATGAGTTAAAATGTGCGCTACATTTGGATGGAAACTTGACTAATGTTGGCTTCTTTGAACCATGAAGACAATCTTTCACCTACAATTCACAGAGCAGTTTTAGTTTCCTAAACTTAACCAGTATTTTACAGTAGAGGTGGTGGATCAGAAAGTTAATTTATATATTCAAGTACCTTCTAGAAGTTACAATTATCTGTAAAGGACAAATGATACATAAAATAGGGCAACTTCCCTGTCCCTCAAAGCTTAAAACTGTCAGGCATGTTGCTCTTCTGGACACACCCAAATGGTTTACCAATGACAGCTGATAGAAAACACCTGTGATGTGATCCGGTGTGCATTTACAATTATTAGTGATTAAGAATAACCCAGAACACTGGGCCTTCTCATTACACATTTTAATGTGTATGAAAAAATACTATTGCACATGTACACCGATCAGCCATAAGATTATGACCATTGACTGGTCATAATGGATATATACAGTGTGTATATATATATATATATATATATATATATATATACACACTGTATATATATCTGACATGTGCCATTGTAACAAGATAATCAATGTTCCTCCATTATGACCAGTCAGTGGTCATAATCTTATGGCTGATCGGTGTATATATTAACTATACAATATGCACAATTTATACTCGTGAATGAACAATATTGTTTTTTAGCCTATCTGTGAGAAACTGGTCAATAATGGATGATGGTGCCTTGAAGTTTTGTTATTGTTAGAAAGTGATAAGGCCCCAGGTTGAAGAGGTGAGATGATGGAGGCAGGAAGAGTGTGTGTGTGTGTGTGTGTGTGTGTGTGTCATCCAACTGGAGACATAATTATGAAGACATAAGTGAGCATTTGCATCAACATGCATTAAACTTCTTTGAGTTTAAAAAATATGTCATAGGAGCGCTTTGTATTTTAAACCATGATACTGCTACCGATACCAATATCAGGAAAAATAAACGTTACAGTGATAAAAGTAGATCAGGGAAACAAACTGTAAAGCCATAATCTACAAACACAGTTACAGTACAGTTAGAAATAAAACAAACAAGAATAGAATGAAAAAAAGTTATTGTAAAAACTGTCTGAAGTTCTATTCTTGGGTTTGGAAGGCACAGTCAAAGGATGTTGTCCTGCCGATACGACGTATTTTGTCATTTAATTTGGAGGACTTGTTGTGCAAAACTAGGCCCATACAAGGAGTGTTTCTCTGCCTTTTGCGTTCTTACAGTAAGCTTAACCAGGAAGTAACATACTGTATATAATGGCTGAGCTGATAACAGTGCTTTCAGTCAGCTTTCAGCACAAAAAAACAACTGATTTGGGCAGTGACACTGATGATTCAGATCGTCAGATCTGCTTGAGGTTTCAGTGTTAAAGCTTAGTTTGTACTCTAAAACCTGGGCTGTGAAGCCAGTCGCTTCTTTTTACTTGCCAGCGCTGAGCTGCGACAGGTGAGTGTAACATGGCGGCTCAATAACACAGTGTGGAGGTGCCCTGACAAACCAATAGACATCACTAATGCAGTGAAACCCCAGGAAAATCACATCCGGAACTTTAGCTGTGCTGCACTGGTGTACCCCAAAATTGTAGCTTTTATAGGGATTTACAAACCTATTGCCACGTGTTCTGTTGAAGCAATTAACTCTGAGTTTCTTCTGGGTTCAACTCACAGTCAGTGTTTTCTCCACACCTACGCTGTGTCAGGAACAGCAAATGGAGAGGTGACAGTAAGAACACAAAGCCACATATCAATGAGGAAACAAAGATCAAATTCTCTGTCAATGAGGTTATTTTTTGTCACTCTCAGGTTAATGTGTCACAGATTCTTGTAATATATATTTTTCATACGTGTCCTGTGAGTTTTGGAGTTGTGTGTATGGACTGGGTAAGCTGCTAATGAATTGCCCTTCTTGGGATCAATAAAGTTGTCTGAATCTGAATGTGAATGACACACTAATTTGACACTGCTTTTCATGCAGTCTGAGATTGAGAAACACATTGCAAAAAGTTGATTAGGTATCAATTGTTATTAGGTCTTAAGATTCAAGTCATCTTCGCAGACATAAATTGATCAGATTTACTTTACTATGTAAATTAGACAGATAAACAGATACATTTCTTTGACAAATCACTATGAAAGCTGGCAAGGTTCCCACTGTAGTAGGGTTCATGTCTTGTTCGTTTTTGTTTTGTTTTTTATTAACAAAAGGCTAATATACAAACACTCAGGTAAACAATAGCAACATATATAAATGAATAGAATAGATGACAAATAAATATGAAGAACATAAATGAAAATATTAAAAGACAATTACATAAAAATAAAAAATAAAAATAGGAGTACACATATACACAAATAAAACATACTGAGTCAGAGGTTTCAGGGAAAAAAGTTCCATAATGTTTCAAAAGCTGATTACTTTTTTTATTGTTTAATGATTGATTTAAGTAGAGAATTCAGTTGTAGGAGAAAAGGTGAGATCTTAGGTATAAAACTGTGCATATAGAATAATCAAATTAATCAGATATTCAAGAGCGCCATCATCTGGATTGTTATAGTAACAAATAATAGAGATTAAAAGAGTAGACAGAGTTAGCAGCTTTGCTTTAGTTTATGTCCGCAGGATCAGATCAGCAGGAAAGACACTCAGGCCCAGGCCTTGGACCCAGGGCAGACATTATAATACTTTGTCATAAATGTACTAGTTTTAGATGCTACATAGGTTTTAAAGTTCAGCCAGTGTTTTTTGTACTTTTTTGCCAGATGACCCTCTACTTCAGCACCCCCGACTGTCAACTGGTCAGTAAAGGATAATGGTGCTATTAGTGTGACTAGCTGGCATCATTTTAGCTATAGGTTACTTTTCTGTGTTCAACCATTGACATTCTGGGAACTATGAATCTGACAGTTATTTTTCTGTTGTTTGGGTGTATGTGCACAGTCACATAACAGCATGATGCAAATGGAAGCATTCCATATAGACAGAATCATCATTTTTACACCTAAGACACACACATTTCTTGTTTGTTCCTTGTTCCTCATTAAATTGCACTCTGCAGGTGTATTATGTCATTATTCACATCATTAAGTGTCCATGAATTTGTTTTCCTCTATTAGTTTTGTTGTTGCTAGAAAGCAATAAGGCCCCAGGTTGAAGAGGTGAGAGGATGGAGGCAGGAGAGTGTGTGTGTTTGTGTGTGTGTGTGTGTGTATGTGTGTGTCTGTGTGTCTGTGTGTGTGTGTGTGTGTGAGACAAAGGTAGCCCAGGGACCACCAACCACAACATACATTCACACCTCTAATTGAAGGCTGTTGCATCACATCATCTAACTGGAGACATAATTATGAAGAAATAAGTGAGCATTTGCATCAACATGCATTAAACTTCTTTGAATTTAAAAAATATGTCATAGGAGCGCTTTGTATTTTAAACCATGATACTGCTACCGATACCAATATCAGGAAAAATAAACGTTACAGTGATAAAAGTAGATCAGGGAAACAAACTGTAACTGTATTTGTAGATTATGACTTTACAGTTTAATACAAATAAAATTAACAAGATTGGAATGAAAAAAAGTTATTGTCAACTGTCTGAAGTTCATTTTAAGAAGGAACTTATTTTATCTACCTGAGCTTTTCAGGCCTGCTGGAGGTGGAAATCACGAATCATTTTGCAGATGATTCTTTTATTAAGTTCAAAGTTTCATACTCACTGACTATGAACTTCCTTCATTTTTCCTGAGCTAGCTCCATCAGCGTTCAGTATGCACATCAATAAGTGACCGCTCATAATGTTGCAGTTTTTTTTTTCTTTTGCTGGTTCAGACTGTTTTGTGTAGTTCATTACAAAACAAAACTGTCCTCCCAAGAAGAATGACAGCATGAATCATTTCAGCAAGCGCCCAAAATGACATATGCATGTTCAAGTGACAAAGCCCTGTAGTGGCCATAAGAATTATGATGGGAGCAAAGGAGAAAGTCAACACAGTGTGCACAGCAACAAAGTCCATGTAGGGAGGAGATCGAGGTGGATGGATGGGTCAACAAAACATCAGACTTTAAAGAGCAACTTGCAGGTTGGAGACCCCAGTGAATCAATGTGTAGGAAAATGATGTAGAAACTAGATATTCAAAAAGATATACATATAAATGCACTACATTAACTTCTGGAGTCATTTTTGTAAGAGAGTTTTACTTCCACATCAAAAAAAACAAATTGGACGTGACATAATAAAAAACAGAGCAGGCAAGTTAGCGCCAGTTTATCATTAAGAAGTATGGATCCCAACGCTGGTTTTGACACTGAAGAGGTTGCAAATGTATATTCATACGCATATGACGAACCACAGCCTTCTGATTATGAGACTATCAGGTGTCCAAGAGACCAGGAACAGACCAGGATTAGAAGAAATAACGGCCATAGGAGAGAAATTGAGTTGTGAGAACCAGTGGAGAACTGGGTTAGTGTTCTGCTGAGTGACCGGCTAACGATAGCTAATGTTCTGTTCACATCACAATATTGTAAAGTTTGCTATCACATATCAGGTTATAACAAAACTAGTATTGGTTGTCTAATACTGGCAGGAGTATTGATACTTCCACAAACTAATGCGCTTGTATCAGTTGTATTTGGCATTGCCTAATATAATCCCACATTACTTTTCACGGTGCTGCACCTAACAATAACCCTAATTTGAAAGTTAAAGGTACTGTATGTAACGTTTTACAGGTATTAATCACTTTATATTGCCTGTGTGTGAACAGACTGTAACGCAACTTAAAAAATGAGACCTTTCCCATTTTTCTTGCTTGCCTGTGGACTGATTTCTATGTAGAAGACTTGGGTCAGATTTTGTGACCTTATGCGCGCTCCCGAGTACCTGACCTCTCTTCAGCTACAGGTCAGAGTTCAGCTCCCCAAGACCCGCAATAAAAACAAAACAAGAAGAAGCTCCTCACAGTAGCTAACGTTAGCTTAGAAATTGAGTCCGCTAACGTCAACAAACGACCAGGTACGCTAACGTTACTGCAAAGCATGTGAAATATGTTGTTGATGATTTTAGCTGGGCAATGTTAGCTGGGCAATGTTAGCTAACGTTTGATTATTTGCAAACGCGGCATGGATGTATAAGACCTTGCTTGCTCGCTAACGTCAAAATAACGTCCTATCTGATGTATCACAAGGAGCCGCTGTGTTTGATTATGATTCATAGAGAAGTCAGGTCTACAAATCATGCCCTGTAATGGCAAGATGCATTTATCTCCAATACTGTAGACATGTTTGTTACCTCTCATGCTCAGTCTCCTATTCTGTGAATTGTATGCCACTGTAAAGTCGTTTCATTTCATTGAATATCATCAGCCTGATTTTTTCCCCTGCCAAAATGACACCCATGCTTATACTTACTTATACTTATACATTTCTGCTGATGTATACCCATGTAATAAATGTACCTACTGGTTCACTGGTTGTCAGTTGTGTAGGTTCTAATTCTTGCTTTTTACTTTCTCTCTCTCCATAAAGGACATGACCTCAGCTACATGAGCAATGACAACAATGGGAGCAAGAAAAGAAAGAAGTCCTGAAAGTGTGGTTTACAGTACCATAGTTTGTTTCTTATAAATATCTATTGAAAAACAAACAAAAAAAAAGAAAACAAATTAATGACATTGTAGAACTTGTTACTATGTAAATTAAACAGATACATTTCTTTGACAAATCACTATGAAAATTGCCATGGTTCCCATTGTAGTAGGGTTCATGTGTTGTTCAGATGCAGCAGGGAAGACATTGCTGTGTCATTCACAGTGAGACTGCAGATTTGGCACAGGCCTTGGACCCAGGGCAGACATTAAAACTAGTAAATTTGTGACAAAATATTATAGGTGCTACATTGGTTCTAAAGTTGAGCCAACTTTTTTTGCCAGATGACCCTCTACTTCAGCAAAACTTCTGGCTTGATATTCAGTGAATAAACAGAATGTATTCCCTAGACTATAAGGAGGGCTATTCTCACATTTCTTGTTTGTTCCTTGTTCCTCATTAAATTGCACTCTGCAGGTGTATTATGTCATTATTCACATCATTAAGTGTTCATGAATTTGTTTTCCTCTATTAGTTTTGTTGTTGCTAGAAAGTGATAAGGCCCCAGGTTGAAGAGGTGAGATGATGGAGGCAGGAAGAGAGTGTGTGTGTGTGTGTGTGTGTGTGTGTGTGTGACAAAGGTAGCCCAGGGACCACCAACCACAACATACATTCACACCTCTAATTGAAGGCTGTTGCATCACATCATCTAACTGGAGACATAATTATGAAGAAATAAGTGAGCATTTGCATCAACATGCATCAAACTTCTTAGATATAAAAAATATGTCATAGGAGCGCTTTGTATTTTAAACCATGATACTGCTACTGATACCAATATCAGGAAAAATAAACGTTACAGTGATAAAAGTAGATCAGGGAAACAAACTGTTAAGCCATAATCTACAAATACAGTTACAGTTTAATACAAATAATATGAACACGATTAGAATGAAAAAAAGTTACTGTAAAAACTGAAGTTTTAGAAGAATGACAGTCATTTCAGCAAGCGCCCAAAATGACATGGATGGATGGGTCAACAAAACATCAGACTTTAACACAGAAGATCGCTTTTTGTTTCCAGTTTCCTTCTGCAAGTCAACATTGTGTTTTTTTTAGCATGACCTCGATCGTTCCATAACCTTATCCACGTGTATTGTAACAATGATAATGAAGCCCCCAACCTTAACAAATACTTATTTTAACCCAAACCCTGGTCCTAAATATAACCAAGTGGTTTTTATGCCTACACATAAACAAACCTTAACCAGAGCGTTGTCACACCAAAAGCGATGCAAAGGCACAAATAGCAAATTTGCGACGCGAATGAAACAAAATTTGCCAAATTTTGCGACACTGTGTCGTGAAAGCCTATCAGTGCTTGATTGTCCTACTGAAGGTCACTGACATCCCGACGTTGAATCAGAAATGGAGGAGAAGGACTTCCAGTAGGCAAGAAAGCAAGATGGCTGGCTAAACTGAGAGTTCCCGATAGTTGGACAATAACTAACAAATAAGTTTTAACTGACTCAAGTATGAGTGGGGGAGCCAAAGCAAAGAATAGTAGGATGCAAGAAAAGCAAGAAAAAAAATGACTGGCTCGAAGCAACACGAACAAAGGCAAACAGAAAGAAGATGGCGGAGACAAGACAACAGAGGCCCTTCATATGAGACTGAAAAGCATAAATACACAAATCAGCAACCTGAGAACAGAATTAAAAGCGGACTTTACGTCACTGAAAGAGGAATTCAAGCAGGAAAGAAGAGCTGCGAACACACAAGCAATACAAGAGTGAAATAAAGAACTCGAACAAGCTGCCGCCCGAATAGAGGAGCTGGAAACATGGCACGCACTCCAACAAACACTGAAAGAACAGAAGACACTTGTTGACAAACTGAATGATCTGGAGTCCAGATCCAGAAGAAACAATCTATGGATATTTGGTGTGCTGGAGGGCACGGAAGGCAGCTCGGTACTTCAGTTTGTGGAGAAGCTGCTCAGAAGTGAAATGTTAATTCCTGAAACGACAGATGTACAGATTCAAGGAGCCCACAGAGCCCTGGCGCAGAAACTGAGCCCCAGCTACCTACGAGATCCATCGTTGTCAACTATCTCCAGTATAATGTCAAGGAGATGGTTCTTTAATGCTGACCTAATACAACATTCTGAATCCGAGTATTAGGGAGACTAGGGAGTTTTTGGGAGGCCATCTATTCTTTTTTGGTTTTCGAGGTGAGCACCAAAACATTCAACAACACTCGCATAACAATATTGTTGGCAGCATGTCGCGTGTTGTATTGAAGAAAACTCCTCAAATACCATAATACACAATAGATGGTGAATTAACAGTGTTATGAGTCGGTCCTTAATTCAGTGTGTATCTGATCCACCAACCAGCACTTATTTTGGTGACAAATTTTTTAAAACGGTTCGCCTCTCATTGCCACGGTCTTCTCCCACTAGAATAGTGCAGCTAACCAACAGAGGCGTTGAGTTGAGGCGACAAAATCCAAAATGTAGTTTGTACAGAAACAGTTTGTTTTTATGGATTATATTGATGCTGAATTGACAAGAAGACTGTCGACATATGACGCCCTTTATCTTGTGTTTTTAGAGTTGCCCTTTAGCTCCCCTTTTTATAAGTCACATTAACATTTATTCACCCAGAAAAAAGCTAATATTTCTCTGTATAATATGACCTCTTTCTGTCAGCTGCTGTGTGTCTGCAGTGTATTTACTGTTTTTTCACACATGATTTCAGGCCAGTTGGAGGAGTTAAACCTGTGACTTATTTATCCAAACCAGTTCAGTATTCAAACCAGGTCAGTCAGTAAGTGTGTTGCTCTACTTAATGAAAGAGCAGCTTTATTGGTCATGATATTGCAGGAAATGGCACTTTCAGGTGTTAATTAAATTAAACTTTTCTTGCCATTCCTCTCCTTGCCTGTCAATAATCTTGCACCCCCACTTTTAACTATAACTAGGCGCTCACGAACACCGGGGTTTCCAGCTATGAGCGGAAGAGGCGAGTTGTTAACCGCTATGTTACAAGCCACATAACCAGAAACACGAATGCAGTATTGAGATAAAAAAATTAAATAAATTGAGATAAAACGGTGATAGTACCTGCGGGAAAAATCGGTTACAGCAACAATTAAAAGTGATATTCAAGAAAGTGAAATGTAAACAATATAATCACATAAATAGAACATAATAAGAAGCTTTACAAAAACGAGTCCCCCCACCCCCCATTGGTCCCCGCCAATGTCTGACTGAAGATTACGCCCTTGGAGGGGGTACAGTGAAATCAATCACATCAAGAGTAATGATGCAATATGAAAGACTTAAGCTGATGTCTTTAAACGTTAATGGTTTGGGTAATCCGATTAAAAGGGCCAAAGTGATGATGAAATTGAAAAGAATGCATATTACTTTTCTACAAGAAACCCATTTATCAAAACAAGAACACAAGAAACTGAAAAGACTTGGTTATAAAAATACACATTTTAGCTCACGTACTTGTAGCAATCTTGATATCGAACACAGTAAAATTTGAAAACTATAAAGAAATAAAAGACAAAGAAGGGAGATATATTGTAGTAAAGGGCAAAGTGGAAGTGTTCTGACACTGGTAAATATCTATGCACCTCCTGATAGTGATAAACAATTTTTCAAATCCCTCTTTGATATTGTTGCAGTGGAAGCACAAGGAATTTGTATATGTGGAGGGGATCTGAATGTGGTATTGAATCACAATCTAGATACGACAAGCAAAAAGAAGAATAAGAATCAGTTAACAAAATTACTCAACACTACCTGTGAAGAAATAGGCTTTGTGATGTCTGGATATTGGGTCAAGAGGTAGAGAAAAAAGCAAGATGTATTAAACAGGCGTATTATGAGCTGGGCCATAAATCCACTAAATTACTTGCCCGGAGGCTACGCAAACAACAGGCTGACAACACCAAAGAGCCCTGTACAAATAAGTTGAAGTGTGAGCCAAAAGAAATGGAACATATCTTCCTGGAGTACTATAAAGAATTATACACACAAACCTCTATAGTAGATGGGGGATCAATGAGCAATTTTTTAAGTACACTAGATATACCTTGTATTGGAAAGATACAAAATGAGATGATCACAGCAGAAATAACACTGGAGGAGATAGAGAAGGCAACTGGCAGGTTAAAAACAAACAAGGCCCCAGGCAGCACAGTTTCCCTAGTGAATGGTACAAAATATTTCGGAATGAGCTGAAACCACATCTTCTAAGAACCTTTAATTGGATTTTCAAAGAAGGTAAGACGCCCCCGTCACGGAAAGAGGTGAACATAACACTAATCCCCAAAGAGAACAAAGACAAGGAAAACTGTAATAACTATAAACCAATATCAATTCTAAATGCTAAACGATTTGAAACGTTCATGCCAGATTTAAGTGATGAAGACCAGACTGGGTTTATAACTGACAAACGCAAGATACTATTAGAAGAACTTTACAGATAATACACAGGATTCAAAAGGAAAGTACACGTGCAGCCCTGATAAGCCTTGATGTGGAAAAGGCCTTTGATAGGGTTAATTGGGAATTTTTATATCAAACACTAGAAAGATTTGGCTTTACTGAAGACTCAATTCAATGTATCAAAACAATTTATCAGCAACCTACAGCAAGGGTAAAGGTGAATGGTTCCTTATCTGAGAGATTTGTGTTAGGAAGAGGAACGAGATAGGGATGTTGCCTTAGTCCTACACTGTTTGCTATTTATATTGAACCGTTGGCCCGAGCAATCCGTCAAGATAGTGAACTGAAGGGAGTAGCTATAGGGGACAGAGAACATAGAATTGGCATTTTCGTGGATGAGGTGATGATATATCTCACGGATATCGACACCTCCTTTCCAAGGATGATGCAGATCAGGATATAAATTTAATATTTCAAAAACTATTCAAGATCAAGAGACCCTTGGGGTCTATATAACAAAAAATGCATCAATGTTGAATGGGGCCAGTTATAATCGTATCAACCAAAACATAGGAAAGGATATAGAAAGATGGTCCACATACCCAGTGGATTTCAGTAGTAAGATAAATGTGGTGAAAATGAACATTTTGCCAAGGCTATTGTATTTATTTTAATCCCTGCCAATAGAGGTACCACCAAAACAATTAATAGAATGGGAATAATTAGGATCTAGATTTATTTAGAGAGGGAAGAAGGCCCAAGGATAAAGGTGGAATCGCACTTCCAATTTTTGAGATATATTTCTGTGCAGCCCAACTTCGGCTTTATAACTAGATGGAAGGAATTTAAAACACATATCCCTGGCTACCACATCCAAACACTTGGGAGAAAAAGCATTCCCTGCACATATCATGAGTATGATCGACCCATTAAAAAAATAATGTTTTACCTGATTTTCAGTCATATATCAGTGCTGTATATCAGCTCCTTTTCTAAAATGGCTGCAGCCTTTTGGGTTTTTATAGATGTCTTTCGGATCAAAATGAAGACCGCAAACTTTAGGTATTTCCACAAAAACTGTGAATAAGGTTGTCTCTCTGTGTTCTGTGTACTTGTTTTACAACAGTCCAATACCCAAATGTGTTTATTTACAACAATATAAAATGGACTACGAGAAAAACAACATAACCTCCCATTAAAGAAACTGGAACCAGCAAATGTTTAGCATTTTTGCTTTACTGACCATTCATCATTCATCAGAGAAGTGGTTAATTTATTTTCAGTGTCAACTAATGGATGAATCATTTCAGTACGAATCTATTAAGTTTAGAGGTTTGTATGTAAGTTGTATTATTGTTCAACAGATCATGCAAATGCGCAGAGCCAATACATACACAGACATATATACACAGAGTTAGTGTGTCATCGCACCATCATGGCGTTGTTTGGGCGTTTCATGCAAAATGTATTCATTGATTGTAATGTCTTATTGGACAACTGGAGACTAATAATAAAGATGATTCATTATGGTAATGAGACAGGGGTTGGAAAATATAAAAGTCCAGAGCTACTGTTCAGTGACACCGTGACAAGGACAAACATCAACAGTGATGCATAGACTATTCTAAATGGGTTAAGAGGTATAGTATGAAACTAGACCAAAACAAACTGAAAGTCTTTTTTTAGTCTTCTTTTTTCTTAACAAAACTGATGTTGAGATTGTACGTTTTTGCTGAATATTATTTTAAATGATGCTTTTTTCCATTATTAATACTTAGCTAAGGAAGATTCCAGGATTTGCAGGAACCTGGAAGCATGGAACCAGAGGCCACTGTCAACAGGACTGTTGTTGTGACTGACATACATCCCTGCTATAAAATAGACACTTTTTCTTACACAGTGACAAGCACCCCTTCTGTTATATGTACTTTATTGTATGTTTTCCTTGGTTTATTAGCTTTTGTCACCATATGTGGAAACCTTCTCGTTATAATGTCCATCATTTACTTCAAACAGCTCCACACTCCTACAAACTACCTTATTCTCTCTCTGGCTGTGGCTGACCTGCTTGTTGGGATTATAGTCTTTCCTTTCAGCATGGCATTCTCTCTCAGCTCATGTCTGTATCATGAGGATTTATTTTGCAAAGTACGAGGAAGTTTTGATATAACACTGAGCACATGTTCTATTCTGAACCTATGTTGTATTTCTGTTGACAGATACTATGCAGTGTGTCAGCCTCTGACATACAGAACTAAAATCAGCCATTGTGTTGTTGTGGTCATGATCCTGGTAAATTGGATTATTTCTGTCTCAACTGGAATTGGTATAATGATTGTAGGATTAAACCATGAAACATGTGAACAAAGCTGTTCTATGGATGTTCTGCTATCAAGCACTCTAGGACCTACTTTTTCATTTTATTTACCAGCAATTGTAATGCTTAGTATCTACCTGAAGATTTTCCTTGTTGCACAGAGACAGGCACGCAGCATACAGATCACAAAGTCTGGAGCAATTGTCAGTAAGATGCAGAGAAAGGCCACCAAAACTCTGGCTACAGTTATGGGATTTTTTTTGATCTGTTGGACTCCTGTCTTTCTTTGTGTCACCTTTGTGCCGTTTAGTAATGATTCAGTACCAGTCCCTGTGACTGAAACACTTAATTGGCTTGCACTGTCAAATTCAATGCTCAATCCATTCATTTATGCTTTCTTTTACAGCTGGTTCAGATCAGCTTTTAGAATGATCATTTCTGGAAAAATATTTCAAGGTGATTTTACTTACTCAAAACTGTCTTGACTTGGCACAATAAAGATGATTATTTTTTTTGATTATTTACACTTGTGTACTGTTATATTACTGTACTATACATTGTACTCACAATTGCATATTTATGCAAACATGATAAAAAGACATTTTCCAACAAATAATGACAAACAAAAGTAACTAATTTAAAAAAAAAGAAGAAAATTAATTAATTAAGTATTACAAAAATAATGTATCCATCAAACAGCCAAGATTAAAAATAAAATGTGCCTGACTGTGACAGTATGGTTCTTAAAGTTTTAACTTTATTTTCACACACGTGCAACACTGTTTGGCATGCACTGTAAATGCAATTTAGTTACTTCAATGTTGACTATTAATTTGGTTAGACCTGGATTACAGGCACCCCAAGCCAGATATGGAAGACTTCCAAATAAAGGTGAAGTAATTGGTAGCTTTTCAAGCACTCCATTTCTATATTGCTTTTCTAGTCTACCGACCACTCAAAGCACTTTACAACAAATTACACTTTTTAAGGCCTGTTACCCAACCGGTAACATCGAGTTATTTGAGAAACTTTCTCTTTATCCTTTGGAATGTAACCAATGTTTTTTCTTAAAATAAAACAAATGTGTATGACTTATTAATTGATTTTGACATATTTTAGAATGTATACATCATTGTTAGCCATTACATTGACTGTTATGCTTGAGACAGCATTTTCATATGGGCATTGCACCATTTAAATGTTTTTGTCAGTTTTTGTTGGATGTTTTTGTGAAAGCTAAATACAAAGTGCCTATATAATCAGGAAAGGTGATTATAATTGAGTCTAAAAATATTAATATAATATTATTATTATTATTATTATTATTATTTTAGTTTCTATTAGTTTTCTGTGACTGGAAGGTGGAGTATAAGGTTCCAGGATACATGGGGCCCTAGACTGGACTTGTGCAAGACAACGCATCATTAATTATTAAAAGCTCTTATAATTTAGTCCTCTGATTGGCACAGACATGACTGTCAGTGATGGTGAGGTAGGTAAAAAGCATGTGAGAGTGTGGTCAAATAAATGTCTCTGTACTGAGCACAGAAGAGATTAAGATTATCTGAGATGTTGAGGGATCCATCTTCAGGATAGTAAAACAGCAATTCAACTGGAGTAAATGTCACACTGAAGGGCACACAACAATTACAAGACATGTCATGTACAACTTGGATCTTGAAGGAATTTGATAATTATCATTATTGCAAAAGCAATACTTCACCTCTGGTTGTGCATACTTTTTCCACTTATAAAGCTTCCACATCCTGTGCCTCTCACAGTGAACATCATCTGGGCAATGTCGATATTTTCAACTCCCTGGTCATCTCTTACCCTGTAACACATCAGATTTGATTAAAATTAGAAATTAGTATCCATTCAACATAATCCACGAAAAACTTTACTGAAATACTGGATCATTTCCTCACACAAGAGGTTCATGAAAGCTAAATGCAGCATTGAATAAATCCTGACAATTCCATGTCTAATAAATGGCTGACAAAACATTTTGTATTGCTTAAGGGATACTAAGGGAAACTAAATTCAAAATAAATTTACTGTAGCATTACTCACTAGTAAGGCCATCCAAATCTCCTCACTCCATCCACTAAAAACTCAAGTGGAGTACTCGCTGTGTTGTTGGATGCAGCATTAACGTACATAATCTAGAGGGGGGGAAACGGACATGAGTTGTATTTATAATAGTTATGGAAAGATTTTCATAAGATGGACCCCCTAACGGTTTTCCTAATAAAAGATATCAAAATATTTCATTCAGGAGGAATATTTCCTTTGTATATCTGTGGGCTTGTAAAGTATGGTGGCCGATGGGCAAACGCGCTACAATGGCCTAAAACGTGCTGCAGCTTCAGAAACGATGCAAAGTCAAAAACACATTCGAAAAGCCAAAACAAATACAACAATGGAAACGTATCGTTCATTGAACTATTCTTTTGATATTAACTAGTAGTAACGAGTCGTCTCAGAGTAATTCATTCTTTTTGGCCACACCTGCGCATGTGCATTGCGCAACAATAATAATGCATGAGTTTCATTTTTCTCACGTGACAGCTACACAGGCTCAGTATTGGACAGAAATGAGTAGTTCACCTCTCGACTGAATATGTCCAGACGTTAAAGGCAGGTATGAAAAAGCTTGCTAACACTACCCTGAACATTGAGGACAAGATTTTACTGTCCCTGTTGCAGTATTGGACTACACCCAAATGCACAACTGGACAGTCCCCAGCAGACCTGTTTCTACACAGACTACATCACAGGCTGAACAGTTTGATGGTAAAGACTGCAGCAGTTCTCAGGAAACTGTTGACTCTACTATGCAGACACCAGAGCTCCTAGAGCCTGAACCTGTGGCTCTGAGGCGTTCAGCCCGAGTGACTAAACCACCATAGCGATATGTGCCGTAAGACTGTATACAACAGCAGTGGACTGTGTTCATAACACTCATACCTTATACTGAAATGCTGAAAGAAACATTTTATTTGAGTTTAACTGAGGTCATATGTTGTTTTGTTAAGAATTTCCAGACAACTGTTGTTCAGTTAAAGATAAAGTGAAAACTACTATTTCCAGTTGTTTTATGGAATCACTTTAGTTGGATGTTATTCTCAGCTAAAAGTGGGGATAATGTGGTATATTGACCACATAATTGTTGTATGGTAATTATGTTTACTTGTGCTTTGTGACCGCTGTGAACACAGTCGAGTTCAAGGGTCATAGGTGGTGCATGCACATTGATGTCTCTCTGTAACATGTGATATGGCCCATTAAAGTTAATGAACACTACCTCTGGATCCGCCTCCTCAATACACCACAATACTTTTGTATTTTTTTCATTTAGCTGCACTGCTGATACCTTTTTTTGCTGTTTTTTTGAGCTTGTAGGCCAACACCTTAGCTGCTCTGGGGCCTCCATCATATGTTCTTTGTCTTACAATGGATAGTTGGATCATTATGTTGTGCCGTGATGCAAAAACCACCAGCGCTTTCTTTGTAGTGGCTACGGTAATGGCTTTAACACTGGGTACTAAGCGGGTTTTCAAATTTCAACAGCAACATTACCGGGAGCATTTGACTTATTACTGGAAAACAGGTGCACTCCAAGGCTTTAGGTTAGGCTCATTTTCCCACTAATTCCATTTGTTTTTCTTATATTTACCCTGTTTTACTTGCATTGTGCAGGCTTTAGCTACCAGTGGTACCATTTACTGTAGCACACGTCTGCAGACAGCATGCCTGCCAGCATGGTTGCTATGATACAGTTTTCATACCCTAAATGGATAGGCTGGCCACAACCTAGAGTAACTAATCAAGTTCAGGAGAATCAAGGAACCATACAGTGTTGTGTTTAATGATCATAGAAATGCAGGATTGTTGTGTTTACCTACTACGTGGTAAACCTGCTGCAAAAAAAAAAAAAAAAAAAAACTAAAACCAGCCCAATTTTTCAAAATCTGCCCAAGACACTTTTTTCCTGCCCAAGCCAATCAAAACTAGCACAATCAGGCATTTTTCCTCCCAATCTGGCAACACTATATTTGAAACAAATTTGCCAAGCGAGGTCATTTAGGTTGCTCTGAGAATCAAAGTTTGGTAAAATGCACATATGGAACTTTGTTCTTTTGTTGTATGTGCATCACACGCAAAAGATGCAGTTGCCCATTCCTGATTGGACAATAATTATGGTAATGAGATGATGATGAGTATTTAGGTTCGCACAGTAGAGAACACCCATCAGCACTGCATGGACAATCTTGAGGGTTTAACAGGTTTGATATGGCATTGTTGCCACTGTACATTGTTTCTGACTAAAATATGATATATAAATGTATGTATATATATATATATATATACATATATATATATATTATTTTTTTATGCAATTTTCTCTACATTGCTAATAATATAAATTGTATTGAATGGTAGGAACCCTAAAACATGGAACCAGAAGTCACTGTCAACAGGACTGTCATTGTGACTGACATACATCCCTGCTATGAAATAGATAATTTCAATTACATACTGACAAGCAACCCATCCATTACATGTGTATTATTCTATATTTTCCTCGTATTATTGTCTGTTGTCACAATATGTGGAAACCTTCTCGTTATAATCTCCATCATTTACTTCAAACAGCTTCACACTCCTACAAACTACCTTATTCTCTCTCTGGCTGTGGCTGACCTGCTTGTTGGGATTATAGTCTTTCCTTTCAGCATGGCATTCTCTCTCAGCTCATGTCTGTATCATGAGGATTTATTTTGCAAAGTACGAGGAAGTTTTGATATAACACTGAGCACATGTTCTATTCTGAACCTATGTTGTATTTCTGTTGACAGATACTATGCAGTGTGTCAGCCTCTGACATATAGAACTAAAATCAGCCATTGTGTTGTTGTGGTCATGATCCTGGTGAGCTGGGGGGTTTCTGTTGTAATTGGAATTAATGTTATGATTGCTGGATTAAACAATGAAAACTGTGAGGAAAGGTGTTTAGTTAATGTTCTCATGGCAAACACAATTGGACCTATTTTATCATTTTACATCCCAGTGATCATAATGCTCTGTATCTACCTGAGAATTTTCCTTGTGGCACAGAGACAGGCACGCAGCATCCAGAACACAACCTGTCAGAGCACAAACTCTGGAGCAACTGTCAGTAAGATGGAGAGAAAGGCCACCAAAACTCTGGCTATTGTTTTGGGAGTTTTTCTTTTATGTTGGACTCCTTTCTTTCTTTGTTTCACCGTTGTGCCTTTCAGTAATAATTCAGTACCTGTTTCCGTGATTGAAACACTTAACTGGCTTACACTGTTAAATTCAATGCTCAATCCATTTATTTATGCTTTCTTTTACAGCTGGTTCAGATCAGCTTTTAGAATGATCATTTCTGGAAAAATATTTCAAGGTGATTTTGCAAACTCTAAATTACATTGACTTACTATGGGGTGCAAAAACAGGCAATGGAAATGTCAATGTTACACTAAATGTAAACACAATAAAAGTGACTGTATTCTGTATAAAAAGCACTGCTTCTGAAGGCAGTGTTAGGACTTTTATTCAACAAGGATAAATATAAATAAAACTGAGCAAGAACTGAACACATTTTAGCAAATCCTTTCTGTTGATGTTTTCTAAAGCAAATTTAAGGCTCTAACTCCTCAGGCAGGGCACACCAAAGGCTTGCTGTTATCTTAACCTTTGACCTGTTTCTTAGGTACAACACTATCTGAAAGTCAAACACAGATACATTATGGGAAAGTGTTAGCATATGCAATGATGCAGATGGCTTATATCAGAAACCTGTAACATTTTTCTTAATCCACACACATTTTGTGTAGTTGGGCTTGATGTCTAGAGTTTAGTCTTATTGCTCTGGGTGGGGTTTGTATCTGTTCCCACAATTCTCTGCTCATGGGAATATTTAATGATACAGGACTACGTTTAGTTATTGTTTACTTTAGTTTAAGTTATTTGAGAAACTTTCTCTTTATCCTTTGGAATGTAACCAAAAACATTTCTAAAAATAAAACAAAAGTGTATGGCTTAGTGATTGATTTTATTTGACATATTTTAGAAATTGTACATCATTGTTAGCCTTAACATTGAATATTATGCTTCAGACAGCATTTCCATATGGGCATTGCACCATTAAAAAGGTTTTGTCAGAGAAGATGTCCTTCGCTGAGTTCTTTCCCTCCCGTGGCTGTCAGCTTGACAGAATGTGTTTGGGGTGGAGAGTCTCCAATAAAAAAGTGTGAAAGCAAAATACAAAGTGCCTATATAATCAGGAAAGGTGATTATAATTGAGTCTACAAATATTGATGGCATTTTATTATTGTTATTATTTTAGTTTCTATTCTGTGACTGGAAGGTGGAGTATAAGGTTCCAGGATACATGGGGCCCTAGACTTGAGAACTCACCATGAATTATGACCCTAACCCTAACCCTGCATTGTGGGGGAAGCTTCGGTAGGGAATCCGCTGTAGCACCTGGACATGACAGACCCCCAAAACCTCCAGTTACTTAAGACAAGACTGAGCAGATCTGAGATCATTGAGATCTGAACGGATGTAGTGGTGATACGCTTGGGAGGATCGACAGCTCATGATTTGTTTTAAGTGTTCTGGGCCATGCGAGGCCGAGATAGCGGGTCTGATCGTTAAGGAATGTCCGGAGTGATGGACAGGTGAAATGCTGGACAAGGAGAGGGTAACAGTAACAAGATTGAATAACGGGAAGGTTATGTTGTACTAATCGTGAAGGTAGCAGAAACTCTCCCAGGCCAAACAGTAGTGAGGAATAGAAAAGGGAGTCAGTAATGGCGTTCAAATGAGCAGGAACATGAGCTGCATGGAGAATGTGTTGGTGTGTAATGGAATTGCAGATTAGTCTGCGCATGAACGGCATGATGGATAGGGCATGGGAGCGACCTTTGTTGATTATGTTTTTGACTGCAAGGTTGTTGAGTATACAAGGATGAAGTTGTGGGACTGATCTTGGCCCTGCAGGATGGCTGCAGTTATGGGGTAGATTTCAGAGAGAGCAGAGGAGGCGACCTGGCATTCATTTGTGAGCTCCAGGGCCATGCATACACCGGCGCGGTGTATGGATGGATGTTGTGTCGGTGAGTCAGTTGTTTGTCGTTGAAGAAGGCGGTTGACCTTCTTCAACGACAAAACAACCAATCTTCCAGTTGGTGGGAAGGTTGAGCCAATGACGGATTTCAGCACAGCTTGGATTGTCCACGGAGATGGAATTATACAAGTGATGGGACGGATGAAGCGATTGATAGCAATTGAGAGATAAAGGCCTGCCCTAAGGAGATAATACATAGGGTGAAGTTGAGGTGTCCTAGGAGGGAAAGAAGTTGGTGTTTGGTGTAGCATGGAGCGAGGAGGAAATTGGACAACGAAGCTGATTCAGATGAGCTTTTGATTGGGAGTGAAACCTGGAACAGATTTGTGTCAAGATTTCCAAAGAACTTGAGGGATGTGGAGGGGCCCTTGTGGTAGAAAAAATCCCAAAGATGGGCCAGATGTCTTCAGGATTTTCACCACACTATAAGTACACTTCAATACTCTTGAAATAATTCAACTGAGTCAAAAGAGTTCTAATATGAATAGAGTTTACTGACAAATCAACAAGTACAGCAAACCCGAGTTAGTTCATGGAGCAACCAACAGTCAAGCATACAAGCACACACAAACCTGAGTCAGTCCATGAAGTAACTGACAATCCAACGCACACATCTTCTTTTATAGCCACCCCTTTCACCCCTCCTTCTGTGGGCTCAAAGTTGCGTAACCACCTGCTGACCTTGGCCTAATTTCTGTGATGTTTTCAAACTGTTCATACTCTTCTTGTTACCCCTCCTTCTGTGCTCCCAACAGTATGGTACCACCTCTTGACCTTGAACTGCTCTTCCTTATATCTCATGCCAGACACCATTATTTTTCCTTTTAACCAATTTCTCTTTATTCAAAACTTAATGGTGTCATCTTTCGAGATGATTCTGGCAACAAGCCTAACCTAATTGGATCATAATAAATGATCGTGTCAAAGTCCAGGTGAATCCCACATCCCAAAGGCCTGACCTCATTGATCATTAGCTAATGGTGTTTATTCATGACTTTGTTTTTAAAAAAAATCATACTGCTGGAGCTCTCTGTGTTTTTCACAACATCCTTTCTCTACTATTCATGCTTATTAGTTCTGTGCTGTCTTCACTACAGTGTAGGGACTGTAGCTATCCAACAAGCTAAACTCTTCCATGTGAAATGACGAAAATAAGTCATAGCAATTTTTCTTTGCATGTTTACTGTGGCTCATTGTGACATCCCACACGGACAGAGTGAAAACTGTAACAAGTACAAACAATTACCATTTTTACCCAGTGCAAATATGTGAGTAAATCTGTTTCCCATAAATTAACCTTCACAATATACTCTTTCCTGAACTTAACTGTGCAATTTTGTACTTACAACATTGCCTCTGTAGGGTTAATGATGTGGATTATGCTGGATTCTGAAGCACATGAACAGAACCAGCACACATGGCAAAAGGTCAGACAGGAAGTGACGTCAGACAATAAGTGCCCTCAGACAGGAAGTGACGTCAGACAGGAAGTGTCATCAGCACAAACAAACATCCTTCAAAATAAGTCTACCTAATTTTACCTTTACTGAAAGTCAAGACACTCCCCGCCTGGCCTCTATGAGGTCATGACCTAAACAACATGTAAATAAGTGTCTCTCTGAACATCAGTCACATGAAAGCAGTAAGACCACTTGCGAAACTGGTCTGAGGAAAGTCTTTGAACGTCCTTGATCCGTAGTCTTCAGTTCCACCTTTCTCACTCTCCCGTCCTCTCCTGGGAAGGCCTTTGTGATTATAACCATGGGCCAGTCATTACGGGCCGCTTGACTGTCTTTGAGAAGGACAACCTCTCCTTCTTGGAGGTTTCTGTAGGACTTGGTCCATTTCTGACGGTGTTGCAAGGTATGCAAGTACTCCTGCCTCCAACGCTTCCAGAAATTGTTGGCCAGAGTTTGAACTTGTCTCCACTGCTTGGTAAGGAGGTCTTTGTCAGTAAAGTCTCCTGGTGGAGGTGGGACACCCACTTTCTGGGAGCATTGATGGTGACAGAATGAATGGATCCTCAGGGTCATTTGAAACCGGTATTAGTGGCCTCCCATTCATGATTGCAGCCACTTCCGCCATAAGCGTGCACAAGACTTCATGAGTTAAACGGTCGTGCTTTTCAAGAAGCATTGAGTCCAGAATTCTTCGGGCCACCCCAATCAAGCGCTCCCAAGATCCACCCATGTGTGAGGCGTGTGGAGGATTAAATTCCCAAGAGCATCCCTGTTGACTTAGGTACCTCTGCACAGTGACGTTTGGTTGGTCCTTACTCATTCCAAGTTCTTTCCATGCTCCTGTGAAGTTTGTGCTGCAATCGGACCTCAGTTGCTTGGCAGGTCCCCTCCTCTTGTCCTCCTCTTGTACATCTGGTGGTTATGGACCATGGTCCGAAGACATCCAACCCCACATATGTGAAGGGAGGGCAGCTTTTGAGGCGTTCTTGTGGCAAGTCTGCCATGCGTTGTTTTTGCATTTATCCTCTCAGCCTGCGACATGTCACACATTTGTGTAGGACTGAGTTGATAAGCCTTTTCCCTCCCAGGAGCCAAAATCCTGCTGCTCTGACAGCACCTTCCATCAGGTGACGGCCTTGATGTTTAATTTGTTCATGATGGTGCCTGACAAGTAACAGGGAAATGTGATTGTCCTTTGGGAGGATAACTGGGTGTTTTTCTCCTATGTCCAGGTGAGCATTCTTCAGTCTGCCTCCAACACAGATGAGATTGTTTCGCAAGACTGGACTGAGGCGAAGAAGACGGCTGTTTAAAGGGAGTGGATTGTCGGTTTTCAAAGCTCCAAATTCCTCTGCAAATTCCCTCTTTTGAACAGCTCTGATGATGACTTCTCCTGCTTGGGCTAGTTCATCTGGAGAACAAGGCAAATCACACTTATGCCTCCCTCTACACTTGCCTGTGCAATTGACAGGCTTGTGAGACCTTGCAATGTGGATTAGGAAAGCTATGGCTCGTACAAGAGTGTTGAAGCTGGAGAACCTCTGGAAGCGGACACAGCGCCAATGGCCTTTGTAGAAGCATCAGCGAACACATGGAGTTCAGTTTGCACTGCCTTGGCTAGAGAGGCTGCTGTGTATGCTCTCGGCACATGAAGGTGTCGTAACTCTTGGAGCGAGTCCCGCCAAGCTTCCCACTTACCAAGTTTATCTTGAGGTAGTGGCGTATCCCACTCAGACTGCTCAGCAGTGAGCTCCCTGAGAAGAGCTCTTCCTTGAATTGTGACTGGGGCCAGGAAACCCAAGGGGTCAAAAACACTGTTCACTGTAGAAAGGACTCCACGATGAGTAAATGGCTTCATATCAGTTGACACAGAAAAGGTGAATGTGTCCCTTGTTATGTCCCACAGGAGACCTAGACTGCATTGAGTGGTCACAGTTTCTCCACTGAGGTCTACATCTTTCAAGGTGACCACGCAGTCTTGGGGTGGGAAGGCTTCTAAAACTGCTCGGCTGTTTGAAGCAAACTTGTGCAGTCTGAGGTTCGACTCAGCAAGTGAAGTCTGTGTTCTGCGTAGCAAGTCAATGGCTTCGGCATCAGTCGGCACAGAACAAAGCCCATCATCAACGTAGAAGTGACGCTCCACAAACTTGTCAGCTCCATGTTCTTGAGCACCCTCTCTGATAGCTCTTCTAAGTCCGTAGATAGCTACAGCAGGAGACAGGCTGTTGCCAAAAACATGGACCTTCATTCTAGAGTCAATGATTTCTTTTGTCACATCGTTGTCCTTATATCACAGGAATCTCAAGTAGTTCCTGTGGTTTTCTTGCACTTGGAAGCAGTAAAACATCTGCTGTATATCTGCCAAAACAGCAACCTTTTCCTTCCGGAACCGCATCAAAACTCCAAGGAGAGAGTTATTAAGATCAGGGCCTGTGAGGAGCACATCGTTGAGAGAAATGCCTGAGTATTGAGCACTTGAGTCAAACACCACTCTGATTTGACCTGGTTTTTGAGGATGGTACACCCCAAAGGTAGGTAGGTACCAACATTCTTCCTCTTCTCCCAGTGATAGTGCTACTTCGGCATGGTCATTCTCTAACAGTTTTCCCATGAAGGCCATGTATTGTTGTTGCATCTCTGGCTTCCTCTTTAGGCTTCGTTGGAGTGATGCAAAGCGTTTGACCGCTTGTTCTCGGTTATTAGGCAAGCGTCGTCTTGGGTACCTGAATGGGAGTGGGGCTACCCAACTCTGTGTCGCATTCCTGTAGACTTCCTTCTCCATCAATTTCAGAAACATCTCATCCTCATTTTCAGTGTGAACACAGTTTGTCCCAACATGTCCTCTGTGTCCAACATGTTTCCTCAGTGTTTTTCATAACATAATTTCTCATGGAGGACATGGAGGAAGTGGAACTGGGATATGGTGCATCCGGCTTCGTTAAAGTTATTGCATATAGCATGACCAATAATAATAACCAACAAGTGTCAATAATGTTACACTAAATGTAAACAATAGAAGCTGACTGTATTCTGTATTAAAATCACTGCTTCTGATGGCAGTGTTATGACTTTTATTCAACAAGGATACATATAAATAATAATTTTAGCAAATTTTAGCAAATCCTTTCTGTTGATGTTTTCTAAAGCAAATTTAAGGCTCTAACTCCTCAGGCAGGGCACGCCAAAGGCTTGCTGTTATCTTAACCTTTGACCTGTATTTTAAAGTCAACCATAGATACATTATGGGGAATTATCAGCATATGCAATGATGCAGATGGCTTAAATCAGAAACCTATAACATTTTTCTTAGTCCACCATGCAGGTGACATAATAATCACATGCCACATTTTCTGTAGTTGGGCTTGATGTCTAGAGTTTTGTCTTATTGATCTGGGTAGCAGGTTGTTGGCTGAATAAGGTTGGAGTTCAAAAACATTTTTATCAAATCTGAATCCAGTTTTGAATCTACTTATTGAATTTAAAACATTTTGAATCCCCTATCATTTCTATTTAGGTTTAGCTAAACAACTGAGGGTAAATAAAGATTTAAACAACTTAACTTTGTTTCAACTGAACTCTGTAATCACTTTTTGTTGGCTGAGGAGGCAGAAACAATACACTTTTGAATGGTAGCTTATCTAATGTTCACAACCTGCAGCTACACTCTGAAAATGAGAAGAGCAGCATAAGATATGAAGGACCCTATTTTGTTCTGAGCAAGCAGCGCTCTGACCATTTGGTACTTTCCTGATTTTGAAATTCACTTTTCCCATCAGTGTGGTAATTTGGCACCAAGAGCACGGTGCACAGGTGGGAGGACAGGTGAAAACAGGTTTCATTCATATGAGGCACCACAAAGCTAGTTGTTGGTATTTTGGTGGAAAATATGTTTTAGATGTTGGTACAGGGAAGCTGCCCCTCCAAATGCATGTAGTCTATGGAGACAGGAGGTCTATCCACAATTAAATTAATCAGAACTCACTGAATTTTCAACAGATTTTCAAGCGGTTTGGTTTGTTACAAATGCCAGACATGTATTTATGATATAGGATATCTGGTTAAATTAAAAATGCAGATTTTCATACCAAAATACTTCTATCTTATGTTAAGTTTGGTAAAATGCACATATGGAACTTTGTTCTTTTGTTGTATGTGCATCACACGCAAAAGATGCAGTTGCCCATTCCTGATTGGACAATAATTATGGTAATGAGATGATGATGAGTATTTAGCTTCTGCACAGTAGACCCATCAGCACTGCATGGACAATCTTGAGATTAACAGGTATGAAAAATAAACTGATTTTTTTTTTTAAATGACATTGTTGACACTGTAAATGACTAAAATATGATATATATTAATGTATGCATATATATATATTTTTAATGCAATTTTCTCTATATTGCTAATAATATGAATTGTATTGAATTGTAGGAACCTTAAAACATGGAACCAGGAGTCACTGTCAACAGGACTGTCATTGTGACTGACATACATCCCTGCTATAAAATAGATAATTTCAATTACATACTGACAAACAACCCATCTATTATATGTGTATTGTTGTATATTTTCCTCGTATTATTGTCTGTTGTCACAATATGTGGAAACCTTCTCGTTATAATCTCCATCATTTACTTCAAACAGCTTCACACTCCTACAAACTACCTTATTCTCTCTCTGGCTGTGGCTGACCTGCTTGTTGGGATTATAGTCTTTCCTTTCAGCATGGCATTCTCTCTCAGCTCATGTCTGTATCATGAGGATTTATTTTGCAAAGTACGAGGAAGTTTTGATGTAACACTGAGCACATGTTCTATTCTGAACCTATGTTGTATTTCTGTTGACAGATACTATGCAGTGTGTCAGCCTCTGACATATAGAACTAAAATCAGCCATTGTGTTGTTGTGGTCATGATCCTGGTGAGCTGGGGGGTTTCTGTTCTAATTGGAATTAGCGTCATAATTGCTGGATTACACAATGAAAAATGTGAGGAAAGGTGTTTAGTTGATGTTCTCATGGCAAACACAATTGGACCTATTTTATCATTTTACATCCCAGTGATCATAATGCTCTGTATCTACCTGAGAATTTTCCTTGTGGCACAGAGACAGGCACGCAGCATCCAGACCACAACCTGTCAGAGCACAAACTCTGGAGCAACTGTCAGTAAGATGGAGAGAAAGGCCACCAAAACTCTGGCTATTGTTTTGGGAGTTTTTCTTTTATGTTGGACTCCTTTCTTTCTTTGTGTCACCTTTGTGCCTTTTAGTAATAATTCAGTACCATTTTCTGTGATTGAAACACTTAACTGGCTTACACTGTCAAATTCAATGCTCAATCCATTCATTTATGCTTTCTTTTATAGCTGGTTCAGATCAGCTTTTAGAATGATCATTTCTGGAAAAATATTTCAAGGAGATTTTGCCAACTCTAAATTGCATTGACTTACTATGGGATGCAAAAACAGGCAATGGAAGTGTCAATAATGTTACACTAAATGTAAACACAATAAAAGTGACTGTATTCTGTATAAAAAGCACTGCTTCTGAAGGCAGTGTTAGGACTTTTATTCAACAAGGATATATTGAATAAAATGTTTTCGAAAGCAAATTTAAGGCTCTAACTCCTCAGGCAGGGCATGCCAAAGGCTTGCTGTTATCTTAACCTTTGACCCGTATTTTAGGTACTTCACTATCTGAAAGTCAAACACAGATACATTATGGGGAAGAGTTAGCATATGCAATGATGCAGATGACTTATATCAGAAGCCTGTAACTTTTTTCCACCATGCAGGTAACATAATAGTCTGACATTTTAACTGACACATTTTCTGTAATTGGGCTTGATGTCTAGAGTTTAGTCTTAATGATCTGGGTGGGGTTTGTATCTGTTCACCCAATTCTCTGCTCATGGGGGTATTTAATGATCCGGGACTACAGTTTTTGATTAGCAGACAATATGAACGATACACTACCATTACACAACATTAACAAATTACATTCTTTTAGTCCTGTTCCTTGAAATACCTAACATTTAATGATCCAGGACTATGTTTAGTTATAGTTATTTTTAGTTTAGTTTAAATTAAGAGAAACTTTCTCTTTATCCCTTGGAATGTAACCAAAAACATGTATAAAAATAAAATAAAAGTATATGGCTTAGTGATTGATTTTATTTGACATATTTTAGAAATTGTACATCATTGTTAGCCTTAACATTGAATATTATGCTTCAGACAGCATTTCCATATGGGCATTGCACCATTAAAAAGGTTTTGTCAGAGAAGATGTCCTTCGCTGAGTTCTTTCCCTCCCGTGGCTGTCAGCTTGACAGAATGTATTTGGGGTGGAGAGTATCCAATAAAAAAGTGTGAAAGCAAAATGCAAAGTGCCTATATAATCAGGAAAGGTGATTATAATTGAGTCTAAAAATATTGATGGCATTTTATTATTGTTATTATTTTAGTTTCTATTAGTTTTCTGTGACTGGAAGGTGGAGTATAAGGTTCCAGGATACATGGGGCCCTAGACTGGAGAACTCACCATGAATTATGAAAAGCTTGTATAGTTTAGTGCTCTGATTGGCACAGACATGACTGTCAACGATGGAGAAGTAGGTACAAAGTGAGAGTGTAGTCAAATAAATGTCTCTTCCAAAACTATATGAATGGGAAAGGGAATTGATTAATGTATTTGTTGTGGGAGTGTCCAATAAAAAAGTGTGAAAGCAAAATACAAAGTGCCTATATAATCAGGAAACGTGATTATAATTGAGTCTAAAAATACTAATAGAACTTTATTATTATTATTTTAGTTAGCATTGCTATGGATTTTGTCCTATGCATTTTAAATGAATTAATGCTGCGGACTGACAAGTCATCCATGTCACATAAGTGACAAATAAATGTCTCTTCCAAAACTATATGAATGGGAAAGGGAATCGATGGCAAGGCATAGAGTTTCAAGGTCCTCTGCCTTTAATAGACATTCAGTTTCTTGTACAGTAACACCATGGGATAGCCCTTAGCTCTCCCAATCAATATCCTTGACTTGGATTCCCTAAAACCAAAAGAAGATAGTATTATAAGTATGTAGACTGAGAAAATCATATGTAGAGGCAGGACAACGATATCATTGCCATTATTACTCAACTGCCACGTTTTCCTCAGACGTCTTTGGCTCTCTGAGGGGTTGCCACAGCATCCCGAGCTCCTACAGCTGGTTTGCGGAAAGGCAACCCTCTGTCCTGATGGGATGAATATTCCAGCCAGCAGAAAACTTGGCCAAATCTGCCTTGTCTCTAGGGAGGAAGGTGTACTGAGCACAGAAGAGATGAAGATTATCCGAGATGCCAAAGGTTCCATCTTCCTCCAGTGTAATACATCATAGTAAATGCGTGTAACGCCTGTCCAAATGTCCCTCCACAGGTTTTCGATTATACATTCATCCACAAACGTGACAGTGAAGCAACTGTAGAAATTCTTTTCAGACATGCTTCTTGGTGAACTCATGAGACCCAGAGAAATAAATTTGCTCATAAGCCATAGAGAAGGTCAGCTAGCTCCTCAGAGAATCTGAGTCATCGGAGACCTTGTGCTGTGGGACAGACCACTGGGAAAGATGGTAGGAGGAACTCATCCCAAGGGGCTTACTGTGTCAGTGTCAGTGTCTGTGTTAATGAGAGCGGCTGCTGTAAAGTACAAAGAGCTCACTGGCAGGGTCCCAGGGCAACGTTCACCAAACAAGCAGGTTGGTATCAAGTTCAAGGAGTCAAGAACTTGATAATTTATAATATTAGTGCAGCATGCAAGCCAAAATGCGGAGGTTGCCGCTATGGAAACTTCCAGCCAGGCGGCAAAGAAATGACTCTTGCTGAGGAGAGGGGACTTGAAGTAGTAAGAGAAGGCCTCACCTATGTCACGGATGACAGCCATAGTAAGGAACCGCATTGGCACGCCAGATATCCTTGGTTGGAAGATCCAGCTTCCTTGCCAAATTGAGGCTAGATTTCTCAGAACAGAAAAGCAATTAGGTCCAGATGTCCTGAACCAGATTCACACTGTCCTTCCCAGATTCAGGGGTGGAGTATACACTGCTCTGGGTGACATAAAGAAAATGTATAACACTGTTTGATTGTAAGACCGAGATGTGCACTTGCATAGGTTCCTGTGGCGAGACTCCGAGGATGAAGAGCTGGGGGAATATACAATCACAAGGGTAAACATTGGGGGCAAAACAGCAAGGAGCATTGTGCAGCTAGCAATGCGTGAAACTAACCTCCGTCCTTTCACCCACCTCAAAGAGGAGCGTCAGGTACATTGATGACATTCTCACATCCCACTATGACCTTGACCAGCTGAAAACCATCACAACAAATGTGGAGTGGTTCTGAAGGCTGGAGGTTTTGAGCTCAAGGAAGGAGTGCAATGACAAGCTGGAGCATTTACCAAACCAAATGCGCAATGATGACAACAAGGCACTTGGCCTGGGCTACATGGTGGAAGAAGACAAGCTTCACATCATGATTGCAATCAATTTCTCAAAGAGAAAGAAAAAGATGTGACTGTCCTTGGTGCTGTACAGTGAGAAAGCTATCAAACATTCTTTGCGAATAGGATAGGAGAGATTCAGAACAGCACAAAGACCCAAGACTGTGTTGGACTCCTGCGCTGCAAAACATTGTTGATGTAATCACTAGAGGAGCCAGACCTCAAGAACTTTATGAAGACTCAGAATGGCAAAATGGGCCAAAGTTTTTGAGTTTGCCAATGAATGAGTGGCCAATCAAACCTGCGACTAGCGAGCCGACTCATGAACGACCCCAGCTATATGGTTATAATATTGATTATTATAGATCCGAGGCGAAGCTGACAGGAGTAGCAGACGGATCAGTCCCTCCAACTGATCCGTCTGCTACTTCAGCACCACCGGCAGCACCACGGATTTATCAATACACAGCAGTCAATCTACTATATGTATCCCCCCTCATCACCTACATAGACTAGGTTACATGTCAGTAACAGAGATATGTGAAGTCAGACGATGGCTGACTGGATTTGTAAATTTCCTCCTCAGTGGCTACAATTTCGAATAGCCTCCACATCATGGCAGGATAGAAAATTGTGTAAAATATTATGTGTTGTTGCATATTATTGAAATTAATACACCTGCTACAAACCTGACTTGCATTTTAATAAAACTGAGTCTGTATTAACAGGTGCATTTGTGGCCACTGTGCCTCCATGCCAGAAGCTTGGGAGAATGTGTGCTGTAGGAAAGTCAATCAGGTACATTTTTCCAAGACATTTTAAAAGATAATGGGACAGAGTGTTTCAAGTTATAAAAACTGCCTATTTCTTTGTCCAGTAACATGGTGGTATCCTGTCTTCCCTAGGCAGTTATTGGTCAGTGTGTCTACCATTGTGTACAACAGCTACAGGCAGCACTATGGTGAATTGCAACATGGCTATGTATTGTATTATTCAGTTTAAGTTAACAAGTTTCAGTTTTATGCATGAAATGTGAAGCAAATTTACTACTTTAAAGCTGGAATCATCTATGGAGTAGTCCAAGCGTGATCTCTTCAGTGGTGTGCAAATGGGGGTTGAAGTGCATTGGGGTTCAGGTTCAGTCTCACAGGACACACTCTTCCTCTCAGGTTGAAGGTACACTTGAACAGCTAGCACACACAAATGAAGAAAAAAAAAAAGAAGTTTTAGTTCAGTTTACATACTTTACATCCCATAGTTTACACACTGTATGCATACATGCAGATTTAGTTTTGAACACACAATGATTGTTTCTTTTACAGAACTGAGCCTACACATGAAAGAGTTGTCTATATATATTATTTGTCCAACATCACTGGAATCACACATATCTTATTAGAAGTGAACCACGACTGTATGACTAGTTCAGCAGAGTCTGGAGCTGTCCCTGGCCCTTCTCACTGTACCCTCTACCACTGTACCCTCATTATCCTTACCCTTATCCTTACCCTATTCCTGCTGGGAATAGGTGTGTTACTGGGGGGTCTGTCTGGCACCCGATCTCTTTTGTCCTGAGAGCCTATCCAAATAATGTACAATATGTGATGATGCGTGTCATATTATTCAGACAATCAGTTACTGTTAGAGTGGCTGATATTCTGTAAACACCAACAGATAAGACACAGCGGTGTGGATGAAGACACGTCTTCTTCTACGCTATAAAACAACAAAATAACCAGCCGTCAACTAATGTTAGCTCGCTAGTGTGAATAAATCATTAAAACCGATTTCACAGTGCACAACTCACCGTTTCATTAACGCTGATGGTCGGGACAGCATCGCTCCTCAACTTCAGCCTCCTCTGATGAAACAGTCTGTAGTAAAATGCGTGATGCAGATGAAAATGTGGCGCGTAGGCTTTGCGGTCCAGACAGTTGGCTGTGCGTTAGCTTGTTTGCCAGTGGGATTTCCTGTAATCCACTACATTGATTGCACCCGTTCACTGCACACACAAATGCCATTGTGAAAATAAACAACACACTAAACTAAGGTGGACGAAACTAAAAAATAAAATGAAGAAGAAAGAAAAGAAAATTCATCCGGTTGATTCTACACACAGATATTGTGCTGCAGAAGCCACTGTATGCATCATAAAGAGGATACTCTAGAGCCTTGGAGAGGAGTCTGTGCTCAGTTACAGTATATTCCAGACAACTTTTCACAATGCAGCCAACCTTGAAAATGAGTGCCCAATTGATGCCAGGGTACAGAGCTGGGAAGACTGTGTTCAATACTCTCCTACTTGATCGAGCATCTCAAAGCGAGGATTTCAAAACCTTTGACTTTTCCAGCTACCCCTACAAAAGACTCTAAGCAATGCAGTCAGAGGTGACCAAGTTCTGGAGGTGCTAGAGCCAACTTGCTGGTCTCAACTGTCACTGCTTGAATTGTAGGAACCTTAAAACATGAACAAACTTGAAGAAATGAAAATGTGTGTGTGTGTGTGTGTGTGTGTGTGTGTGTATATGTATATATATATATATATATATATATATATATATATATATATATATATATATATATATATATATATATAATAAAGTAATGGCACAAATAAATTGACAAATGGAATATTCATCTGCCCAGAGCTTTTAAAAGCACCATGCAGAGAGAAGATGCTGTGAAGAATTCCTGAACAATTTGTGATCTGCAGTAGTGATAAATCTACAAAACCCGGCGAGGCAGCTGGTAAAAGCTGAACTTTAAATTATGTAGTTTGAGAGACTTTTCCTGGCAGAGATTACTGCTGCTGCCAGACCACTTTGGGTTTGTGCTAGCTTTATGTCACGGGGCTAGGTAGCCCATTTATGTGTGGCTCAATTTTTTTAATCTCTTTAGCGTTAATGTCTGCTGATTGTAAATCTCTTTGCAAATCTGATGTTTGTCAAGTAGAAGCATGGGAAATGGTGGTGATAAAAAGTGCGGATTGTTTGCTAATTGCATTTGAGGCACATTCTGGGTTACTTTTGGTGGTGAACGTGGTGAAATAATGAATAGTAAATTCTATAGCATTTTATGGGTGTATGATGCTTGGAAGGTGGTTGTTTGGAGGGACTGCATAGTTTAATATTATTTTGAATAGTTATGATTGAGGAATGTTTGTGTTGGAATGCAGTAAAATACATACATTACTACACTGCATACATTGACTGCTGGTCATAAACCAAGAGTTGTAACAGCAGCAGGAATTAGCTTTATTTGCATTTGGTGTGAGAAAGTGTATGAATCAGGTGGAATCAGGAGATGATGCTTGGTGGTGGACATTTTTCTGTTGCCTGTTTATTTTCAATAGCATATATGTATTTTTTTCTTCTGTTTTTGTTATATTAAGACACAATAAAAGGAAGAAAAAGGAAAAGCTGTTTGGCCATTGGATGAAATGAAATGTGGGACAAGGACCGATTTTTAAAGAATTTTTCAAAACCAGCCCAAGACACTTTTTTCCAGCCCAAGCCGATGAAAACTAGCCCAATCTCCCAATCTGGCAACACTATATTTGAAACAAATTTGGCAAGCGAGGTCATTTAGGTTGGTCTGAGAATTTCAGTTTGGTAAAATGCACATATGGAATTGTAGTGAGGTAATCCTGAAGAAACTGAAAAAGTGCATGCACATACACAGTGCATCATCATTCAACTTTGTTCTTTTGTTGTATGTTCATCACACGCAAACGATGCAGTTGTCCATTCCTGATTGGACAATAATTATGGTAATGAGATGATGATAGGTATTAAGCTTCTGCACAGTAGAGAACACCCATCAGCACTGCATGGACAATCTTGAGGGTTTGACAGGTTTGATATGAAAAACATATAATTATAAATTATACATATATAATTATAAATTGTGTAATTTCAATTTTTTTAATGACATTGTTGATACTGTACATTGTTTCTGACTAAAATATGATATATTAATTCATGCATATATTTTTTTAATGCAATTTTCTCCATATTGTTCATAATATAAATTATACTGAATTGTAGGAACCCTAAAACATGGAACCAGGAGTCACTGTCAACAGGACTGCCATTGTGACTGACATACATCCCTGCTATGAAATAGATCATTTAAATTACATACTGACAAACAACCCATCCATTATATGTGTATTGTTGTATATTTTCCTCGTATTATTGTCTGTTGTCACAATATGTGGAAACCTTCTCGTTATAATCTCCATCATTTACTTCAAACAGCTTCACACTCCTACAAACTACCTTATTCTCTCTCTGGCTGTGGCTGACCTGCTTGCTGGGATTATATTTCCTTTCAGCATGGCATTCTCTCTCAGCTCATGTCTGTATCATGAGGATTTATTTTGCAAAGTACGAGGCACTTTTGATGTAACACTGAGCACATGTTCTATTCTGAACCTATGTTGTATTTCTGTTGACAGATACTATGCAGTGTGTCAGCCTCTGACATATAAAACTAAAATCAGCCATTGTGTTGTTGTGGTCATGATCCTGGTGAGCTGGGGGGTTTCTGTTGTAATTGGAATTAGTGTTATGTTTGCTGAATTAAACAATGAAAACTGTGAGGAAAGGTGCTTGGTTGATGTTCTCATGTCAAACACAATTGGACCTATTTTATCATTTTACATCCCAGTGATCATAATGCTCTGTATCTACCTGAGAATTTTCCTTGTGGCACAGAGACAGGCACGCAGCATCCAGAACACAACCTGTCAGAGCACAAACTCTGGAGCAACTGTCAGTAAGATGGAGAGAAAGGCCACCAAAACTCTGGCTATTGTTTTGGGAGTTTTTCTTTTATGCTGGACTCCTTTCTTTCTTTGTGTCACCTTTGTGCCTTTCAGTAATAATTCAGTTCCAGTTTCTGTGATTGAAACACTTAACTGGCTTGCACTGTTAAATTCAATGCTCAATCCATTTATTTATGCTTTCTTTTACAGCTGGTTCAGATCAGCTTTTAGAATGATCATTTCTGGAAAAATATTTCAAGGAGATTTTGCCAACTCTAAATTGCATTGACTTACTATGGGGTGCAAAAACAGGCAATGGAAGTGTCAATAATGTTACACTAAGTGTAAACACAATAAAAGTGACTGTATTCTGTATAAAAAGCACTGCTTCTGAAGGCAGTGTTAGGACTTTTATTCAACAAGGATATATTGAATAAAATGTTTTCGAAAGCAAATTTAAGGCTCTAACTCCTCAGGCAGGGCATGCCAAAGGCTTGCTGTTATCTTAACCTTTGACCCGTATTTTCGGTACTTCACTATCTGAAAGTCAAACACAGATACATTATGGGGAAGAGTTAGCATATGCAATGATGCAGATGGCTTATATCAGAAGCCTGTAACTTTTTTTTTAGTCCACCATGCAGGTAACATAATAGTCTGACATTTTAACTGACACATTTTCTGTAATTGGGCTTGATGTCTAGAGTTTAGTCTTAATGATCTGGGTGGGGTTTGTATCTGTTCACCCAATTCTCTGCTCATGGGGGTATTTAATGATCCGGGACTACAGTTTTTGATTAGCAGACAATATGAACGATACACTACCATTACACAACATTAACAAATTACATTCTTTTAGTCCTGTTCCTTGAAATACATAACATTTAATGATCCAGGACTATGTTTAGTTATAGTTATTTTTAGTTTAGTTTAAATTAAGAGAAACTTTCTCTTTACCCCTTGGAATGTAACCAAAAACATGTATAAAAATAAAATAAAAGTGTATGGCTTAGTGATTGATTTTATTTGACATATTTTAGAAATTGTACATCATTGTTAGCCTTAACATTGAATATTATGCTTCAGACAGCATTTCCATATGGGCATTGCACCATTAAAAAGGTTTTGTCAGAGAAGATGTCCTTCGCTGAGTTCTTTCCCTCCCGTGGCTGTCAGCTTGACAGAATGTATTTGGGGTGGAGAGTATCCAATAAAAAAGTGTGAAAGCAAAATACAAAGTGCCTATATAATCAGGAAAGGTGATTATAATTGAGTCTAAAAATGATTGATGGCATTTTATTATTGTTATTATTTTAGTTTCTATTAGTTTTCTGTGACTGGAAGGTGGAGTATAAGGTTCCAGGATTCAAGGGGCCCTAGATTGGAGAACTCACCATGAATTATGAAAAGCTTGTATAGTTTAGTGCTCTGATTGGCACAGACATGTCAACGATGGAGAAGTAGGTACAAAGTGAGAGTGTAGTCAAATAAATGTCTCTTCCAAAACAATATGAATGGGAAAGGGAATCAATGGCAAGGCATAGAGTTTCAAGGTCCTCTGCCTTTAATAGACATTCAGTCTCTTGTACAGTAACACCATGGGATAGCCCTTAGCTCTCCCAATCAATATCCTTGACTTGGAGTCCCTAAAACCAAGAGAAGATAGTATTATAAGTAGCCTATGTAGATTGAGAAAATCATATGTAGAGGCAGGACAACGATATCATTGCCATTATTACTCAACTGCCACGTTTTCCTCAGACATCTCTGGCTCTCTGATGGGGTGCCGTAGCATCCCGAGCTCCTACAACTGGTTTGCAGAAAGGCAACCCTCTGTCCTGATGGGATGAATATTCCAAGCAGTGTAACAGGCCCTGCTACACTGGGCATGTAAACAGATAATGAACCTGTAAAACAGGAGAAATAATGAAGCAGAGGAAACTTGCTGCCGTTCGTCTGGTCGGTCTTGCCAGAATTTATTAAACAATTTCAGTCAAGTGCTTTATATTCTGCCTCTTCGGTTTCATTTACACATTCACCAAAGTTTAACAAAGTCCATGAAAAATAATAATAAATAAATCACAAGTGTCCATAAGTATCCATAAACAAATACTTAAATGAAATGAACCCCAGTTATCTTACTGATAATAAGACATGTTATGAAGGAATGCAAACCTTTCTCCATATGTATTAGTTCTGTACACTAACATTCCTGTTGACTGTACTCACTTTAAAACTCACTGGCTTTTTATGTTCTCAGTCAAGAGAGTAGCTGATAGCAGCACATTAGCATTCAAACAGCATTTACATGACTGACCTCAAACCAACGTGGCACATATTTTATAAACAGAATTCACAGTAAACAATTAAAACGTGGAGCTAACCAAATGCACGGGTGCTTTAAACAAAAGGAAAACAGGGATCTACATGGAACAGGGAGCGGGAGCCGATGCTAACAGAAAATAACGCCCGCCATTTCCCACACCCTCAGTGGCGGTATCACAGATTGCAGCATACACAGTAACCACAACTCATTACAAAAACACAGGAAATAACAGTGTTCAATATATATTGATACTTTTGTGGTTTCGTACTTGTTACTAACCTGTAAAACAGGAGAAATAATGAAGCAGAGGAAACTTGCTGCCGTTCATCTAGTCGGTCTTGCCAGAATGACAAGATTACGACAGCTACGTCATCAAAACAGCTCCGTTATGGCAAGCACACTCCTGCCCTCTGCTGCCCTCTGCTGTCTGTAGCAGTATACATGTCTTTCAACATAAAAGCCTCTGAGGACCAAGTCAACTCACTATTAACTTAAAAACAGCATCACTTATACAAAGTAAACATTTACATTTGGTTACATCACAAAATGTGACAACATACTCTGTATGGGTCATACCAGCAGAAAACTTGACCAAATCTGCCTTGTCTCTAGGGAGGAAAGGATTACTGAGCACAGAAGAGATGAAGATTACCCGAGATGCCAAAGGATCCATCTTCCTCCAGTGTAATACATCATAGTAAATGCGTGTAACGCCTGTCCAAATGTCCCTCCACAGGTTTTGCGATTTTACAATTCATCCATAAACGTGACAGTGAAGCACTGCAGAAATTCTTTTCAGACATGCTTCTTGGTGAACTCACGAGACACAGAGAAATTAATTTGCTCATAAGCCAAAGAGAAGGTCAGCTAGCTCCTCAGAGAATCAGAGTTGTCGGAGACCTCATGCTGTGGGACGGACCACTGGGAAAAATGGTAGGAGGAACTCATCCCAAGCTCATAAAGGGGCTTACTGTGTCAGTGTCTGTGTCAATGAGAGTGGCTGCTGTGAAGTACAAAGAGCACACTGGCAGGGTCCCAGGGCAACATTCACCAAACAAGCAGGTTGATATCAAGTTTGAGGAGTCAAGAACTTAATAATTGATAATATTAGTGCAGCATGCGAGCCAAAATGCGGAGGTTGCCACTATGGAAACTTCCAGCCAGGCGGCGAAGAAATTACTCTTGCTGAGGAGAGGGGACTTGAAGTAGTAAGAGAAGGCCTCACCTATGTCACGGATGACAGCCATAGTAAGGAACCGCATTGGCACGCCAGATATCCTTGGTTGGAAGATCCAGCTTCCTTGCCAAATCGAGGCTAGATTTCTCAGAACAGAAAAGCAATTAGCCAAAGAACCTGAATGGAAAGTTGCCTACGCCACTCAAGTGCATGATATGGTTGATCGAAAGGCTGCAATTCAATTGTCCAAAGATACGATCATCAACTGGATTGGGCCAGTGTGGTATGTGAATCACCTTATTGCTCCCAACCCACACTCTATCACGACCCCAGTGAGACTCGTGTGGAACAGCAGCCAAAAGTTCAGAGGCACGAGCTTGAATAACCTGCTAATGAAAGGCCCAGATGTCCTGAACCAGATTCGCACTGTCCTTCTCAGATTCAGGGGTGGAGTATATGCTGCTCTGGGTGACATAGAGAAAATGTATAACACTGTCCTCTGGCGAGACTCCGAGGATGAAGAGCTGGGGGAATATACAATCACAAGGGTAACCATTGGGGGCAAACCAGCAAGGAGCACTGCACAGCTAGCAATGCGTGAAACTAACCTCCGTCCTTTCACCCACCTCAAAGAGGAGCGTCAGGTACTCCAATATGATAGCTACATTGATGACATTCTCACTTCCCACTATGACCTTGACCAGCTGAAAACCATCACAGCAAATGTGGAGTGGTTCTGAAGGCTGGAGGTTTTGAGCTCAAGGAAGGAGTGCAATGACAAGCTGGAGCATTTACCAAACCAAATGCGCAATGATGACAACAAGGCACTTGTCCTGGGCTACAAGGTGGAAGAAGACAAGCTTCACATCATGACTGCAATCAGTTTCTCAAAGAGAAAGAAAATGATGCGACTTGGCCAAGACCTTCTACAAGAGCAAATCAGGGCCCATACGCCAAACCCCCTGACACAGACAGAACTGCTCAGCCAAGTAGAAGGGCTGTAGCAGTGTTTGCCTCATGCCTGAGAAAGTACTTTGAGCTGCATAGCAGAATCCAAGTTGAGTACCATTTCGTTGATAGCCAAACAGTCCTTGGTGCCATACAGTGAGAAAGCTATGGCTTATCAAACATTCTTTGCAACTAGGATAGGAGCGATTCAGAACAGCACAAAGACCCAAGACTGGTGGTGGATTCCTGCTCCGCAAAACATTGTTGATGTAATCACTAGAGGAGACAGACCTCAAGACCTTTATGAAGACTCAGAATGGCAAAATGGGCCAAAGTTTTTGAGTTTGCCAATGAATGAGTGGCCGATCAAATCAGCCAAAGAACCAGCAGCCATTGCCAGAGAAAGCATTAACAAGTTGCAAAAGAATGCGTTTGTTGCTGCACTGACAAGGGCCAAGGCAAAGAAACAAGAACCAACCAAAACAGCACCAGGTCAAAACAGAACAAAGGAGACTACCTGCAGGGTCAGCCATTCAAAGCCTTCTGGATGTCAAGCGGTTCAGTGGTCTAACCCAACAGCAACAACAGTTGCATGGATCTGGAGAGCAGCAAAAAAATTAATTGAATAAAATAAAGCCATGAACAGTCCAAAGTGGGAGGCAGTCTCTTTAGCAGGAGTCCTCTCAGTAAAAGAACAAGGCGAAGCCCTAAGAGATATTTTTCTTGCGGCACAAGAGGGCGCAACCTTCCAAAGCACCACTACGGACAGGGTGGTAGTCTACAAAGACTCTGGGTTGTTGGCTTGTGGTGGCCAAGTGCAAATGTTCAAAGAAGATCAAATTGGTGTCCCCACCTTGCCTTATGAAGCCTGGGTGTCCAATCTGTTAGCCTATGAGGCCCACAATGGGAGTCATGACAGAGTGGCCAGGATGAGAAGGAAGGCTGGGTCATAAGGGGAAGGAGAATTGCCAAAAAATTGTCAATGGCTGCATGGTCTGTAGGAAAGCAAAAGCAAAGAAATGTCAACAAGTAATGGGTGACTTGCCGCCAGAAAGAACTGAACCTGCTGCACCGTTCGAGTTAACAACAGTAGGCCTCTTCGGACCTTACAAAGTAAAAGATGACATCAAGAAAAGAGTGAGTTTGGGGATATTCTGCATGGCCAGCAGAGCCATCCACATAGAATCAGTAAACACCCTATCAACCGAAGGGTTCCTGATGGCCTATTAAAGGTTCACAGCAATCAGGGGGCATCCAAGAAAAATCTGGTCAGATCCAGGCACCAATTTCATTGGAGCAAAACCAGAGGAGTAGAGGAGCTGGACAGATTCTTGGACGAGCTGGACAGATTCTTGAATGGCCTGAACAAAGCAGCCCTGGAGGAGACAGCTGCCCAAAATGGAACGCAGTGGATGTAGAAAATCCATCCGGTTGATTCTCCACACAGATATTGTGCTGCAGAAGCCACTGTATGCATCGTAAAGAGGATACTCTAGAGCCTTGGAGAGGAGTTCAGTTACACGCTCAGTTACAGTGAATTCCAGACAACTTTTCACATAGCAGCCAACCTTGCAAGTGAGTGCCCAATTGATGCCAGGGTACAGAGCTGGGAAGACTGTGTTCAATACTCTCCTACTTGGTCGAGCATCTCAAAGCGAGGATTTCAAAACCTTTGACTTTTCCAGCTACCCCTACAAAAGACTCTAAGCAATGCAGTCAGAGGTGACCAAGTTCTGGAGGTGCTAGAGCCAACTTGCTGGTCTCAACTTGTTTGTAAGGAGCAAATGGCACACTGCACAGAGAAATGTCACTGCTGGGGACATTGTCTGGTTAGGCGACCAAAATGTGCTGAGGGGACAATTCAAGCTTGGCAGAGTCATCAGTACCTATCCAGACAGCAAAGGTGTCGTGACGGACATCAACGTCAGGACCTTCCCAAGCTACTGTGTTCCTGTGACAAAAGCTCTGAGAGCAAAAACAAGCCATCCAACCTCTGATGAACAAAAAGAGAAGATCCAACCCACTATCCTTGACAGAGATGTCAGGCAGCTGGTTGTGTTACTACCTGCTGAAGAACAGATGGGGAGTCAAGTTGTAATACATATTAATTTCGTTAAGAACACCGAACTGGGACCACCAAGTTTGCTTTTAAAGCTGTTAATCTCCCCAGTGTTTCCATGGGAAGATCGAGTGGGAGGTTTCAAGTCAAACTGGAGTTTCTAGAAAATATTGGGACCTAGAGGAAAAACTTGTATTGAATTGTAGAAATTTAAAAAAATGAAAATGTGTGTGTGTGTGTGTGTGTGTGTGTGTGTATATATATATATACACACACACATACAGTGGGTATGGAAAGTATTCAGACCCCTTTAAATTTTTCACTCTTTGTTTCATTGCAACCATTTGCTAAAATCGAAAAAGTTCATTTTATTTCTCATTAATGTACACTCAGCACCCCATCTTGACAGAAAAAAACCAGAAATGTAGAAATTTTTGCAAATTTATTAAAAAAGAAAAACTGAAATATCACATGGTCATAAGTATTCAGACCCTTTGCTGTGACACTCATATTTAACTCACATGCAGTCCATTTCTTTTGATCCTCCTTGAGATGGTTCTACTCCTTCATTGGAGTCCAGCTGTGTTTAATTAAACTGATTGGACTTGATTAGGAAAGGCACACACCTGTCTATATAAGACCTTACAGCTCACAGTCCATGTCAGAGCAAATGAGAATCATGAGGTCGAAGGAACTGCCCAAGGAGCTTAGAGAGAATTGTGGCAAGGCACAGATCTGGCCAAGGTTACAAAAGAATTTCTGCAGCACTCAAGGTTCCTAAGAGCACAGTGGCCTCCATAATCCTTAAATGGAAGAAGCTTGGGACAACCAGAACTCTTCCTAGACCTGGCCGTCCAGCCAAACTGAGCAATCGTGGGAGAAGAGCCTTGGTGAGAGGGGTAAAGAAGAACCCAAAGATCACTGTGGCTGAGCTCCAGAGATGCAGTAGGGAGATGGGAGAAAGTTCCACAAAGTCAACTATCACGGCCCGACAGAAGCCTCTCCTCAGTGCAAGACATATGAAAGCCCGCATAGAGTTTGCCAAAAAACACATGAAGGACTCCCAGACTATGAGAAATAAGATTCTCTGGCCTGATGAGAACAAGATTGAACTTTATGGCATTAATTCTAAGCGGTATGTGTGGAGAAAACCAGGCACTGCTCATCACCTGCCCAATACAATCCCAACAGTGAAACATGGTGGTGGCAGCATCATGCTATGGGGGTGTTTTTCAGCTGCAGGGACAGGACGACTGGTTGCAATTGAAGGAAAGATGAAGGCGGCCAAGTACAGAGATATCCTGGAAGAAAACCTCTTCCAGAGTGCTCAGGACCTCAGACTGGGCCGAAGGTTCACCTTCCAACAAGACAATGACCCTAAGCACACAGCTAAAATAACAAAGGAGTGGCTTCGGAACAACTCTGTGACCATTCTTGACTGGCCCAGCCAGAGCCCTGACCTAAACCCAATTGAGCATCTCTGGAGAGACCTGAAAATGGCTGTCCACCAATGTTCACCATCCAACCTGACGGAACTGGAGAGGATCTGCAAGGAAGAATGGCAGAGGATCCCCAAATCCAGGTGTGAAAAACTTGTTGCATCATTCCCAAGAAGACTCAGGGCTGTACTAGCTCAAAAGGGTGCTTCTACTCAATACTGAGCAAAGGGTCTGAATACTTATGACCATGTGATATTTCAGTTTTTCTTTTTTAATAAATTTGCAAAAATTTCTACATTTCTGTTTTTTTCTGTCAAGATGGGGTGCTGAGTGTACATTAATGAGAAATAAAATGAACTTTTTCGATTTTAGCAAATGGCTGCAATGAAACAAAGAGTGAAAAATTTAAAGGGGTCTGAATACTTTCCGTACCCACTGTATACAGAGAGAGAAAATAAAGTAATGGCACAAATCAATTGACAAATGGAATATTCAGAAAGCAAACCGGATGGAACCAATCTGCCCAGAGCATTTAAAAGCACCATGCAGAGAGAAGATGCTGTGAAGAATTCCTGAACAATTTGTGATCTGCAGTAGTGATAAATCTACAAAACCTGGCGAGGCAGCCGGTAAGAGCTGAACTTTAAATTATGTAGTTTGAGAGACTTTTCCTGGCAGAGATTACTGCTGCTGCCAGACCACTTCGGGTTTGTGCTAGCTTTATGTCACGGGGCTAGGTAGCCCATTTATGTGTGGCTCAATTATTTTAATCTCTTTAGCGTTAATGTCTGCTGATTGTAAATCTCTTTGCAAATCTGATGTTTGTCAAGTAGAAGCATGGGAAATGGTGGTGATAAAAAGTGCGGATTGTTTGCTAATTGCATTTGAGGCACATTCTGGGTTACTTTTGGTGGTGAACGTGGTGAAATAATGAATAGTAAATTCTATAGCATTTTATGGGTGTATGATGCTTGGAAGGTGGTTGTTTGGAGGGACTGCATAGTTTAATATTATTTTGAATAGTTATGATTGAGGAATGTTTGTGTTGGAATGCAGTAAAATACATACATTACTACACTGCATACATTGACTGCTGGTCATAAACCAAGAGTTGTAACAGCAGCAGGAATTAGCTTTATTTGCATTTGGTGTGAGAAAGTGTATGAATCAGGTGGAATCAGGAGATGATACCTGGTGGTGGACATTTTTTCTGTTGCCTGTTTATTTGCAATAGCATATATGTATTTTTTTCTTCTGTTTTTGCTATATTTAAAGGTTTTTCACCTAATAACTAATGACTTATAGAACTAATGTAACCAGTGGAACTATGTTACTAAACTATCAAATTCTGTTAAGACTGTTCACACGAACTGGATCCAAAAGCACGACTCAGACCAAAAGTGTCAAAACAACGAAAAGTGTCTTTACTGAGAAAGGTTCAATAAACAAAAACACTCCAGAGAGGGAAAAAGCACTCACGGCTAGAACAAAACAAAACAATGACCTGACCAAAAACACGGATTCTTGACAAGAGAGTTGAATATAACGCTGGTTCTCTGACATCACGACAAGACGAACTGGCAAAGGACCAAAGGGAGGCACAGAACATAAATACACAAGGTAAAGGGGAACAGGTGGAAACCATCAGGGCGGGGGAAGACAATCAGCCCGGCGGAAGACACGAGGGCAGGAAGTCAAAACACCTGAAATGAGAGGGATACTAGAATGTCAAAATAAAAACAGGAAATGACAAGACAACCGGAGCACAAGATAACTTAACTAAATAAAACATTGCGTGGCATAACAAACTCAACTGCCGAACTGCCAGAATAAAAGGAAGAAAAAGGAAAAGCTGTTTGGTTTGTTTGGCAAGCGAGGTCATTTAGGTTGGTCTGAGAATTTCAGTTTGGTAAAATGCACATATGGAATTGTAGTGAGGTAATCCTGAAGAAACTGAAAAAGTGCATGCACATACACAGTGCATCATCATTCAACTTTGTTCTTTTGTTGTATGTTCATCACACACAAACAGGATGCAGTTGTCCATTCCTGATTGGACAATAATTATGGTAATGAGATGATGATAGGTATTAAGCTTCTGCACAGTAGAGAACACCCATCAGCACTGCATGGACAATCTTGAGGGTTTGACAGGTTTGATATGAAAAACATATAATTATAAATTATACATATATAATTATAAATTGTATAATTTCAATTTTATTTTAAATGACATTGTTGATACTGTACATTGTTTCTGACTAAAATATGATATATTAATTCATGCATATATTTTTTAAATGCAATTTTCTCTATATTGCTAATAATATGAATTATATTGAATTGTAGGAACCCTAAAACATGGAACCAGGAGTCACTGTCAACAGGACTGCCATTGTGACTGACATACATCCCTGCTATGAAATAGATAATTTCAATTACATACTGACAAGCAACCCATCCATTATATGTGTATTGTTGTATATTTTCCTCGTATTATTGTCTGTTGTCACAATATGTGGAAACCTTCTCGTTATAATCTCCATCATTTACTTCAAACAGCTTCACACTCCTACAAACTACCTTATTCTCTCTCTGGCTGTGGCTGACCTGCTTGTTGGGATTATAGTCTTTCCTTTCAGCATGGCATTCTCTCTCAGCTCATGTCTGTATCATGAGGATTTATTTTGCAAAGTACGAGGAAGTTTTGATATAACACTGAGCACATGTTCTATTCTGAACCTATGTTGTATTTCTGTTGACAGATACTATGCAGTGTGTCAGCCTCTGACATACAGAACTAAAATCAGCCATTGTGTTGTTGTGGTCATGATCCTGGTGAGCTGGGGGGTTTCTGTTGTAATTGGAATTAGTGTCATAATTGCTGGATTAAACAATGAAAACTGTGAGGAAAGGTGTTTAGTTGATGTTCTCATGGCAAACACAATTGGACCTATTGTAACATTTTACCTCCCAGTGATCATAATGGTCTGTATCTACCTGAGAATTTTCCTTGTGGCACAGAGACAGGCACGCAGCATCCAGACCACAACCTGTCGGAGCACAAAGTCTGGAGCAACTGTCAGTAAGATGGAGAGAAAGGCCACCAAAACTCTGGCTATTGTTTTGGGAGTTTTTCTTTTAAGTTGGACTCCTTTCTTTCTTTGTTTCACCGTTGTGCCTTTAAGTAATTATTCAGTACCAGTTTCTGTGATTGAAACACTTAACTGGCTTGCACTGTCAAATTCAATGCTCAATCCATTCATTTATGCTTTCTTTTATAGCTGGTTCAGATCAGCTTTTAGAATGATCATTTCTGGAAAAATATTTCAAGGAGATTTTGCCAACTCTAACATGCATTAACTTACTTTTTGTGGTGCAAAAACAGGCAATGGAAGTGTCAATAATGTTACACTAAGTGTAAACACAATAAAAGTGACTGTATTCTGTATAAAAAGCACTGTTTTTGAAGGCAGTGTCAGGACTTTTATTCAACAAGGATACATATAAATAAAACTGAGCAAGAACCAAACAAATTTTAGCAAATCCTTTCTGTTGATGTTTTCGAAAGCAAATTTAAGGCTCTAACTCCTCAGGCAGGGCATGCCAAAGGCTTGCTGTTATCTTAACCTTTGACCCGTATTTTAAAAGTCAAACATAGATACATTTAAGGACGTGTTAGCACATGCAATGATACAGATGGTTTATATCAGAAACCTGTAACATTACTCCAGGTAACATTTTTTATCAGACCATTATTTAATAACTTTTGAATTCCTATTACTGGACTACACGCCATTAGGCAAACATTCCTACACTAGATGTCTATCTGATGGTGCTGTAGCTAAATTTAAGGAAGTGATTCCATCGGCATTTAATTCAGTTCCATGTCTCAATGTAACAGATGACCCCTATGCTAACTTTAGTCCCTCCCAAATTGATCATCTTGTTGATAGTGCTGCAGGCTCACTACGAATAACACTCGACTCTATCGCCCCTCTAAAAAAAGAAGATAATAAAACAGAGGAGGTTAGCTCCATGGTATAACCCGCAAACCCGCAAACTAAAACAAACATTGCGAAAGCTTGAAAGGAAATGGCATTCCACCAATCTGGAAGAATCACGTTTAGCCTGGCAAGATAGTCTTAAAACATATAGGAAGGCCCTCCGTAACGCTAGAGCAGCCTACTACTCATCATTAATAGAGGAAAATAAGAACAACCCCAGGTTTCTGTTCAGCACTGTAGCCAGGCTGACAGAGAGTCACAGCTCTGTTGAGCCATGTATTCCTATAGATCTCAATAGTAACGACTTCATGAGCTTCTTTAATGATAAAATTCTAACTATTAGAGACAAAATTCAGCACCTCCTGCCCTCAGTTGGTACTGACTTATCTTCAAACACAGGAATCTTAGAAACAACTGTAAAACCTGATGTACATTTAGACGGCTTTTCTCTCATCAACCTTAATCAACTAACTTCCATGATTTCCTCATCTAAACCATCAACATGTCTCTTAGACCCCGTCCCAACTAGGCTGCTAGAAGTTTTACCCTTAGTTAGCACTTATTTACTAGATATGATCAACTTGTCCTTATTAAAAGGCTATGTGCCACAGTCCTTTAAAGTAGCTGTAATTAAACCTCTTCTTAAAAAGCCCACTCTTGATCCAGGGGTTTTGTCAAATTATAGACCTATGTCTAACCTTCCTTTTCTCTCTAAGATACTTGAGAAAGCAGTCGCCAATCAGTTGTGTGACTTTCTACACAACAATAAGCTGTTTGAGGATTTTCAGTCAGGATTTAGAGTGCATCATAGCACAGAGACAGCACTGGTGAAAGTTACAAATTACCTTCTGATTGCATCTGAAAAAGGACTTGTCTCTGTTCTTGTCTTACTAGATCTTAGTGATGCATTCGATACCATTGACCATCACATTCTATTACAGCGACTAGAACATTTAATTGGCATTAAAGGCACCGCACTAAGCTGGTTTAAATCCTATTTATCAGATCGATATCAGTTTGTACATGTTAATGATGAATCGTCTATGCACGCCAAAGTTAGCCACGGAGTTCCACAAGGTTCTGTGCTTGGACCAATTCTATTTACCTTATATATGCTTCCTTTGGGCAATATTATTAGGAAGCACTCCATAAATTTTCATTGTTATGCAGATGATACCCAATTATATTTATCGATCAAGCCAGATGAAACCAATCAATTAGCTAAACTTCAAGCATGCCTTAAGGACATAAAAACCTGGATGACCTGCAATTTTCTGATGTTTAACTCAGACAAAACTGAAGTTATTGTACTTGGCCCCGAACACCTTCGAAACACATAGATGTGTTTCTCTAGATGGCATTGCCCTGGCCTTCAGCAACACCGTAAGGAATTTTGGAGTTATCTTTGATCAGGATATGTCCTTTAACTCCTACATAAAACAAACTTCAAGGACTGCCTTTTTTCATTTACGTAACATTGCAAAAATCAGGCACATCCTGTCTCAAAAAGATGCAGAAAAACTAGTCCATGCATTTGTTACGTCTAGGCTGGATTATTGCAACTCTCTATTATCAGGCTGCCCCAATAAGTCCCTTAAGACTCTCCAGCTGATCCAGAATGCTGCGGCACGTTTACTGACAAGAACCCGAAAAAGAGATCATATTTCTCCAATATTAGCTTCTCTACACTGGCTCCCTGTAAAATCCAGAATAGAATTTAAAAATCCTTCTCCTCACCTTC